>JAOXXN010000271.1:1953513-1969691 GCA_026770055.1 Myrmophylax atrothorax
CTCCATCCCCATGGGAGCATCCTTCCATTTCCATGGGAGCATCCTTTCATCCTGTGTGAGCATCCCTCCATCCCCATGGGAGCATCCTTCCATTTCCATGGGAGCATCCTTTCATCCTGTGTGAGCATCCCTCCATCCCCATCCAAGGATCCCTCCATCCCCATCCTTCCATGTCCACATGAGCATCTCTCCACTTCCACGGGAGCACCACCCCTCTCCCATCTCCATCCCTCCATTTCCAAGTGCACATCCCTCCATCCCCCTCCATCCCCGCCAGCTGCAGCCCCACTTCCCCAGATAATGAGAGCGAGTTTAAAAAACTTAAAGCCTCTTCCTGCCCGCGGTGAGTGACACAAATGGAGTTCATATTTAATCATCTGTTAACTCGTTGTCTATTATAGCTCTTTAATAGCACCAGAGATATTCTTAATGAAGCATGATTTAAGGTATTTACAGCTCTAGGACCGACAGACATCACTCACAGTGTGCAGGTAATGAGGCGTAAAACAGCTCTGGAAACCGTAAAAATGGGAGAGAGAGAGCGAGGAGGGAGAGAAAGCAGGCGAGGAGTTCGGAGCTGAATTGTTCCAGGGTTTGTTTTAAAATGTTTAGGCATTTAAAGTCATTTCAGCTTTCCCGAGGTGTCTGGTAGCACAGAGTTCAGCGATTCCCAGCGCTGGTAACCCCTGTCTTGCCAGGAGGAGTCCGAGCCCCCGGTGCTCCCGAGCCAGGGAAAATGCTGCATGGATGGGAGGGAACAGGGAAAAGCTTTGAGGGTCCCCAAGGGCCGTGCAGGTTCACCAGAGCAAAGCCTGGAATTTTTGGGTGCATCTTTCCCTGTTTGATTTGCCCACTCAGTAGCTGGGCTAGAAGTGGAGCAATGACCCTTCCCTTGGCTCGCCTGCAAATGCCACCCTGTGCAATCTCTTTATTTTTTTTATTTTTTCCCCAGAAAAAAAAAACCAACAAAAAATAAAATTAAAGAAAAAAGAAAAAAACCCACCCAAACCCAAGCCAAGTTTTGGAAAATAATTTGTGACGGAGGTGCCATTTTGCATCAAAATATTATGTAGAAAATGTCAAATGTCACCAATCCATGTGTCCCCCCGTGTGATAGTAATTGGGCTGGAAGGCTCTGCTCTGCCACCGCGGCCGCTGCCGCCTCCTCCTCCTCCTCCTCCTCCTCACAGACCGCTCGGGAAATGTGTCGCTTCCCGAGCCCCTCCCGGCTCCGCTGCCTGCGGAGCGGCCTCGGTGTCCGTGTCCCCAGCCTGGGGACACCTGCGTGGTGCTCATTAGCTGGTGCTGCCCAAATGCCAATAAACAGCTCCTGGGGAAAAAGCGGGGCGTGGAGCGGGAGCTGGGCAGCTGGGGCGGGGGGTTCTTGGCGTGTTAATTCCCTCCTGGATTTCTCTCCTGGCTGGAAGATGGGGTTGGAATGTGCTGCCCCAGTCCCCTGGTGTCCCCTCTGATGAGGACTGAGATGGGTTTTAAACTGGAGAAACCCAGAGCGTGAGCCACAGAGGGGGCTCCGAGTGAGGAAGCACAGCCTGTTGCTCCCCTCTCTCCCCCAAAGTGATCCAGAGACACAATCACCTGCATTCCCAGCATCCCTCTGGAAGATTTATCCCACTTTCTGCCTGGTTGTGTTGAGTGTGTAACACACCCATTGCGGTTTTATTGCACAGGGCTGGTTTAACCTGCTAGAAGGGAAAACAAACTGTTCTTTCATTGCAAATAATCCATTCCTTAGAGCATCCCAAGACCTTAATCTGGGAACAGCCCTTTAACACACTCCTTAACAACCCTGGATGAACCAATTCCCATTAGAACATTAGGCTGCATAAATCTTTGGCCGGTGAGCGAGTCCTGAGGGAGAGTGAAGGGATGGGGAGAGTTGCAGCGTGTTGGAAAGTCAATGAATTTCCCTTGGGCAAGTCCTGCGGAGTTGGGTTCATTTTGCTGACCTATTTCTGCCCGTGGAAGTGGTGAGGTGTCAGTTTGAAATAAGGAGGTGAAATCCTGCAGCTCCTTCCCAAAGCCACAATAACTCGGTTGCAAACAAATTTTTTGCCACTGAGGAAGGAGCTGGAATTTGGCGAAGCAGCAGCAGCAGCAGCAGAATTGAGAACTCAGTGCCTGTTATAGAAACTTTTTAGTACTGGGGACAAGCCAAGAAAAAAGCCCAGATTGATTCTCAGCTGGTGCTTGCGGCGCTTCCACCTCGAGGGAGCAGCGGCGTCTCTCTGACTCCTGCACGGATGGGACGGGGGCTGGACCCTCAAGCCACTCCTTAGGGGAGTTGGAATGATGTTTCCCAGGGTTCTGAGCACCTTTCCCACCTCCTTGCCTGTCCAGGAGCCACTGCTGTGCTCCAGAAGGTTGTTTGGGGTATATTTAGGTTTTCTGGTTTGTAATTACATAAATTCAGCTCTTTCCTGGCTCCAGCGTGTTTGGGGTGTATCTTCCCATCCCATCTCCACACCAAAGGGGCTGGTCTGGATCATCTTGTGCCATCTGTCACCCCAAAATCCTTTACAGCAGGATAATATGGGATGCTGCAATGCCAGGCTGTAGCTCTGGGGAGGTGAAAGGCCTCTTGGCTTGGATACCATCGTAACCTGTCAGTGCCAGGATTTGGTTCCACAGCAGCTCCTTGCCTGGGGAAATTCCTTAGGAGGAGGTGGGTAAAGGATGAGGGCTGGGTGCCACCAGCAGGGAACAGCCCATGCTCCCTGCAGGCACAAGGAATAGCTCCAGGGGATGGATGAACTGGGAGCATCCAGGTGGATTTTTCAAAACTATCCAACCCCACTTTGGGAAGCTGCTGCTGGGCTGGGAGCCTGGCTGGGGCTCTGTCCCTTAGTTTTGGGCTGGAATCCTTCAGGCAAAGCTGGGCCCCATCCATCTGCCCTTCACAGCCAGCAGAAAGCACATTTGGAGCCACTTTTCTCCACCCGCTGGAGAAACAGATGCCAACGGGATGGAGGCACCACTGTGGACACCATCCAGCTCCATCACCAGCCAAGCACGGGCATCCCCAGCAGGGCAGAGCCCCGTGGCCACCCTGGCACTGCCCAAAATGCCGGAGCCCTGCATGTGTGGTGCTTCCATGTGCGCTGGTTTCCAAGGAAACCGCTCGCTCTACATGTGTGTGGCTTAACACCCTGTTTGCTTTCATTTGGATAAGTCTTTAATTCCTGAGCAGCCCCAGCTCAGTGGGATCTGTTGAGCTCTGCGTGTGTATCCTCAGCTCACAAATCCCTCTCCTGCCTGCCTGCCTCTTGGAAAAGTCCCTGCCTGCTCGGAGCAAGTTTCCCAAACCTGTGCCTAATTGGAGCAGCTAATGCTTTCTGCAGGAATAACGGGGCATTTTGCTGCTGCTTCCCTCTAGAAACAATCAACAGGGAAACGTGGTGTCACCTGCCACCAGCTCTGCTGCTCTGGCTCCGTGTTGGGTGGTGGAGCAGGGGCAGGATGCCCATTCCCAGGCATGTGGGGGGAAAAGCCCCCCTCTCTCCTGGAGCCCTTGGGAAGGCAACAGCTCCTTGCAATGGCTAAATGATAAAGTATCCCAAGGTGAGGAATGGCTGGGGGAGCAAAGGGTGACCCTTGGAAGGGTAATCCCATCGGTGTCACCCATCAGCCTGGAGAAAAAAGCCTCCAGGGAGACCTTCAAGTCCCTTCCAGTGCCTAAAGGGGCTCCAGGAGAGCCGGGGAAGGACTTTGGACAAGGGTCTGGAGGGACAGAACAAGAGGGAATGGCTTCAAACTGACAGAGGGACCAGGTTAGATGGGATATTGGGAAGGAATTCCTCCCTGTGAGGGGCCTGAGGCCCTGGCACAGGTGACCAGAGAATCTGTGGCTGCCCCATCCCTGGAAGTGTTCAAGGCCAGGTTGGATGGGGCTTGGAGCAACCTGGAATGATGGAAGGTGTCCCTGCCCATGGCAGGGGGTAGAATAAGATCATCCCTTCCAACCCAACCCATTCCAGGATTCTATGGCACTGGTGGGACACACCATGTCCCCACTGAGTCCTGCACACCAGCAGCTCCTCTGTGCTGTGGGCCAGGCAGGAAAGGGTGGCAAGTATTTTGGGGATGCTTTGTTACCTCAAATTCTCATCTGTGGCGACTCAAAGTGGGTTTTATATCCCTCTCCCCTTTCCTCCTTTCCCTCTGCACAGGAAGATGCTGCCTGTTCTCCTGCACTGGAGGAATTTTCTGATCTAAAGCCACTTTCCTGCTCTCCAAAAATCCCCAGGGCTGCTTCATGCCTGTAAAGCTGAGCAGCTCCCGTGTCACTCGGGGCTGGCTCTGTCTGCAGCCCTGACAGCAGCTAATGCTGTTAGTCTGTGTCGAGGAGGGATTTCAGCATCCAACCCACCCTCAGATCAGCAGCATTCGTGTTGCTGTCGCTTCCAAGCAGTGACAAACACACCCACCCCGTGTTTGGGGTGCAGAGCGTGGCTTGGGGACATTGGGGAGGGGGTTTGGGGTGGGTTTGGAGCAGCCCCAGGAGCAGTGCCCGGCTGCTGGCACGGGATGTGACACACCTAAGCAGCCAGGATTAACTCAGGTCGTGGAGGGCTTTGCTATCTTTAGGTGGAAGGTGAGGGATTGTGCTCTTAGGGTGGCCAGCAGGTACGGAGAGGGAAAAATCCCCTCTGCCAGCCCAGCTCGGGGCCACTGACCCCAAGCACCGTCCCCACGGGGGTCTGGCCTCACCAGCCCCCAGCCCTGTGTGCCATCACCTTTCTAGGCCACAATCTGTCCCCAATTCCGAGCCTGCTGTTAGCTTCACTTGCACTCTATTCTCGTGTTTGCTGTTATTTTTTAACACTTTTTTTTTTCATTTTTTCTTTTTTTTTAATTTTTTTTTTTTTTTTTTTTGCATAAAAGCACTATCCTCTCCCCAGAGCCTGCCTGGAGCGAAGGCATGGTCTGTACAACTGCAATTATTTCGAAGAACAGATGGAGTGAGGAGCAGAAAGTCTGTTAATAGTAATAGAAATGCTACATGTTAACCTGGACAGCACACGATGACAGTCCCATGACTACACGTTCTGTTCCCACCAGCTGGGCTCCGAGCGGAGCCGAGAGATTCAGCAACGCCCTGCTCGGCTCTGCACCCTCCCCAAAGTTAGAGCTCAAATTCCTTCACACTTCCAGCCTTGGGTTTTTGGGCTGTGGGGCTTCTTCTCCCTCCCCTCCCTCTCCTCCTTCCCATTAAAGGAATATCGGGGGGGTTTCTGGGATGCTCCAGCTGCTGGTGGCAGCTGTGGGAGTGGTGGGGAGGGAGGTGGCAGCTCTGCTTTGAGGTCCTGACCTTCAGCCTCACGTGGTGACACCAGCCCACCCCCTTTCCTGCTCTCACATCTGCGTGGTTGGTGTGACCACCACGCTGGGGGTGATGCCAGGCTGGGGTTAATGGACCACGGCAGGGTGGTTGCATGAGTTTGGGATTTGCTCTGCAAGCTGGTTGCCAAATGGGTTGAAATCCATGTTTCCTGGTTAAACTGGTGCTTCTTGTGGAGGTGGAGTCTGCAAGGAGGGCTGAGGGATGCGTGGCTCCCGTGGCATTCCAAGGAAAGGGGCACAGGGGGTCTCTGTTTGGCAACACCTCGGGGATCTCTTGCCCCATTTACCCCAACCAGAGGTTGGGAAATGGAGCACAAATATTGTGTGAGCTCCAACAACCTCGCTGTGAAAATCCCTGCCTGGTTTCACAAGCCAGCAGGGGCTGCAGCCACAGAGCTCCAGCTAATTTCAGTGGGAATTGCAGGGCTAAATCCCAAGGCTGTTTATGAAACCTCCGCCCTGGAGCGGTGAGTGGTGCCACTGGTGAGCTGACAGACGCACCTGGAGGTTTTATTAGGATATAGATCTCTTAATCTGGGTGCTTGCAGGATAATCTGGTGCCTGGGGTCCTGCCAAATCCCTGGAGATCAGCAGGTTTTCTACCCACAGCCTCCCTCCAGAGGTCACTTCAAACCCAGCTCCATCCTCAGCAGACCAAAATACCCGTGTTGTCTCCATGCTGGTGGCACCTTTGGGTGCTGAGCACCCACAGTGGGGACCTGGGCTGGGCTGTGGGGGTTTTCTGGGGGCTAAACCCGTATCATCCATGAATCCCAACTCTCTTTGCCCACTTCCATCATCCAGGAGAGGTACCTGACACCTTGGATATGTAGCAAGGCAGAGGCTTTGCCTTCTTGCAGCATCCCTGGAGCACCTTTTGGTTATTTTGGGGTGTGTGAGGTCCAGTTTGGCTCCTCAGAGTCACCCTCATGAACCCTGGAGTGTCCAGCCTGCCCCTGACCATCCAAAAATACCCCATCACCTTCTCCCAGGGATTGTGGCTGTGGCACTTTGCTGTGGTGGGACGTGGTTGGAGCCTGGCTGGAGGCAGAGGGAATTTTCCTTGGTGCCTTTTATTTACAGGAGGCAGAAAACACAATTTTTCTCTATCTTAAGAGGTTTAGATCATGAGGAGTAAATCATCCCAAGTGGGTTTGTGACCTCCCCTGGTGCAAGTTCATCACTCACCTCTGTGCGTTTTACTCGGATTGAAGTGCACATGGAAAAGCATGAAAAAAATATGGCTTTGGAGGCCAGTAAACCCCCTGGGGGGCTCTTCCTTCCTCACACTCCATGCCCACAGTGCTCTGCTCTCCCCTCCTGCAGAACAAGAAGTACGTGCTGGTGATGGTGGATCCCGACGCTCCCAACAGAGCCAACCCTCGGCACCGGTACTGGAGGCACTGGGTGGTCACCGACATCCTGGTGAGTCCATACACGGAGGGGTCCATACACTGGGGGGTCCATACACTGGGGGCTATTCCCAAGCATTGGGGTGCATCCTGGTCCTGCCACGGAGGGCTGGATTCCCATGGGATGCACATCCCTCTGGGTGCAGCAGCATCTCGGTGAAATCCCAAAGGATGAGTGTTTGCCAGAGAGATGTAAATGGTGCCGGGAGTGTAGGTAGGGAAGTGCTTCCTCAGGCTATATAGAGCCAGGCTGGTCCAAAAATATTGCTGTTGGGGTTTTTTTTTTCCTTTTTCTTCTAAGGAAATGCTGGAAAAAAACCCACTTTGCAAACTCCCCACCACCAGTTTTTCTGTGCGGAGACAACTCGTCGTTCCAAACAGTTCTTGCTGTGGTTAAAAAAGTGGGTTTGGTAAAAAATCTGTATTCCCTTTCTGTTTTTTTTTTTTATTTTTGGGGGGAATGAAAAGCATATGAATCCAGTGAAACAACCAGGAGGAAAATGAGGCTGGGTTGAATTCCCACCTCTGTGTCCATGGGATGAGTCCTTACCCCACTTCCAAAATATCCGGATGTGTCGTTGCTTTGCTTCCAGAAATATTTTGGAAAATCAGTTTGCTCCTCTCCTGCTTGCTTTTATCTCTGTAAAAATGAGATGTTTCAGCCCTGAATCAATCTAACTAATAATCTTAGTACTAAAGTCTAATTAAGATATCAATTAATTTGCAGCGTGCATTTAACAAGAAATATCTCGTCGTTCTCCTCTATTATTCTCTGAAATTACTGCTGAGGGCTCTTTGTACAGATACCTTAATTAGACTTTTTATTGTTAATGGGAATATTAAGCAAATTAAAATTGGATATTAATACTTTCCATGGATTTCATAATTGGCTGAAAAATAGAAAGCGTTTGGAATAATTGCAGGAATTTGTGTACGGGGCTTTTTTTTGTGTGTTGTTTTGTGTTTTAATCCTTCACAGAAACCCTTCTGCATTTCTAACAACAGGGTCCTGAAAGTCTCTCATTAATTTGAATATTTACTGAACGCAAAGGAGCCCAAGCTCTTGCTTTTCCTTCTGTACACAGATCCTTCCGTGGTGGTCGCTCTTGCTGATTATTGTGGTTTTCTTGTTTCTTGGAGGATAAAATCGTTTAAGCAAAGAAGGGAAAAGAGGGATTAAAACCTCCAGCACAAATGCAAGGTGGGGTTTTTTTTCCCCCTGGCATTTGGACTGTTAAATTTGTGGTATGTAAGGTCAGAAATTCCATGTCAGGCCATGCAGGAGGTGGGGGGGAAAGGAGATTTTTGGGAAGGGAAAGGGTTTTCCCATCCCCAGGTGATTTGTCTCTGCCAGGGATGGGGCTGATCCCAACCCCAACTATTCCTTAAGCTTTCTTATAATGAAATAAATATATATAAACATATATATACATATATGAGCAGGGATTTGGACTCAATGATCCTTATGGTCCCTTCCAACACGAGATATTCTGTGATTCTCTGTGATATTATATAAAAAATGCATATATTGATACGATCTCTATAATGATGGGATATATATGTATCCCATCTCTCTCTCGTGGGTGTGTGTATGTGCATCTCTCTCATCTCCACACACACACAAACGGGTGTGAGCCCCCTCTGCACTATAAAACACCAACCCCAGCACCATCCTGGCAGGGCACAGGGGCAAACCCACCTGTCCCCAGCCCTGAGGTTGGTGCCCATTGCTTGGGGTGCAGTGGGGGGTCCCAGTGTGCCCCAGAGGGGCCGCAGTGGGAGCTGTCCCAGACCCCCAGCCCGAGGTGGAGCCGATGGGCTCCCACACACGGTGGTGTCTCGTTGAGATGCAGATCGTCGGGGGGTATATGGAAGTCTTGGCTCCGAGGAGCTTCAGCTGACAGGCTTATTTGCACACTGGCTCTAAAATAACCGTGTAGGCTTTACATGACACCTTCTGTTGCTTTGGTGCAGAGAGGGGCTTGCAAGTGCCTTCCTGCGGGAGGGACGGGGCGGCCACAGCCAGGGCTGGGGGCTGCCAGAGCCTGGCAGTGCCCTGGAGTCACCCCGGCACTGCCCAGCATCACCCCAGCATCACCCAGTATCACCCCAGCATCACCCCAGCATCACCCCAGCATCACCCAATATCACCCCAGCATCACCCAGTATCACCCCAGCACTGCCCAGCATCACCCCAGAATCACCTGGGTATCACCCCAGCACTGCCCAGCATCACCCCAGAATCTCTTGGGTATCACCCCAGCATTGCCCAGTATCACCCCAATATCACTCAGTATCCCCCCAGCATCCCCCCAGCACCATTTGGGTATCTCTCCAGCATTTCCCAGCATCTCCCCAGCATCAACACAGAATCAACCCAGTATAACTTGGGTACCTCTCCAGCACCTCCCAGTATCACTTGGGTATCCCCCCAACACCTCCCAATATCTCTTGGGTACCCCTCCAGCACCTCCCAGTATCACTTGGGTATCCCCCCAGCACCTCCCAGTATCTCTTGGGTACCCCTCAGCACCTCCCAGTATCTCTTGGGTATCCCCCCAGCACCTCCCAGTATCACTTGGGTACCCCCCAGCACCACTCAGGTACCGCCCCATCATCACCCCAGCTTTGCCATCCCCCAGTTTGGAGGGAAGCAGCTCCAGCAGCACTGAAATGCCACTTTTAGGTGCTGCAGTACTTTGGCACAGCACCAGGGTTGGGTTCTGGCTCTGAATTGGCTCTCCCAGGTGGGGTTTGGGGATGGAACATCCCATCCCGCCGGTGCCTCTCGCCGCTCCTTATCAGCCGCTGCTCCGTCGCTGCTCCGATTGTCAAACACGAGAGATGCTTTCACTCCTATTCCAAATAATTTAAATAAAAATGTTGCTACAAAGTGGAATAATATCTTTTGATGAATGTTTTTAAAGCCCTTTAGGTTTTCATGGTAATTTGCAGTGTAAAATTATTTAGAGATAAGAGCCAAATTAGCTCTTATAGGCGGAGGTCGATATGTCCCGTTATCCATGGAAGCAGTGTTTAAATATAATCAGCCTTTACTCTAATGCAGCATAATTGTTCATTTGAAATAGCTTTTT
Organism: Myrmophylax atrothorax; assembly: GCA_026770055.1. NCBI lineage: Eukaryota > Metazoa > Chordata > Aves > Passeriformes > Thamnophilidae > Myrmophylax > Myrmophylax atrothorax. Next base: position 1,963,382 of record JAOXXN010000271.1, read on the forward strand.
TTTTTTTTTACTCCATTCAATGAGTCATTAAAATATTCAAAGGATAATGCAGTGAATTGGAAATGAATTTATCACATTATCCTGTATATACTGTAGAGCATCAGGTAACCAGGCAGAGTCAGAACCAGTTTACAGCGAAACCCAGTAAACAAGGTTTTCCATTTTGTATTCAGTGGGGAAAGGAAAAGAAGGGAGAAAATACTGCCCTTCAAATGGAAAGCTTTCCGTCTTTATTCCCCTCCTTGGGGAGGAGGAAGGGGGAGGGCGAGAGCAGCGAATTTGTACTCCACTAAAGCCTCACTGCTTTAACTTTATTTTTATCAAAATATGTTTGTAACAGAAAGTCGTTATGGAAACCAGTTCTGCCAGCAGGGAGAAATCCAGGCTGGAGCGGAGCGGGACCCGCCGGGCGCTGCCACCGCCGGCACCGCTTGGCTCTGCTCCTTCCACTGACCCCTTCCCAGGGCAGGGCAGGGGGGAAACTGAGGCACGGAGCTGTCCCAGCCAAGCCCAGGGTGGGAGATGGGAACTGCATCCAGCATTTCTGAAGGAGAGCCGTTCCCACCCATCGCCCATCCCATTGGTGGCTTTTCCCCCTGTGGTGCGTGCGTTGGGCGCAGCTCCCGGTGTTCCAATGGCTCCCATGGCTTTGTGGAGACAGTGGGGAACACGTGGATGTGGGATTGGCAGGTTGGGATGCTGAGGGACCAACACCATCCCTGCTCCCAGAGGTCCCGGCGCCGCTCTTGGTGTCTTCTCCGGCGCTCGTGTTTGTCAGCGCGTTCCTCGTCGCCGGTTGATAAACAGGCTCCGGGTGGCAAGTGTCACCATAGAAACAGGTGCTGCCTTAAGCAAACAAGGGCTTTATTAACCTTAAAAATTAGGGGATTTTTGCACGAGGAGAGGCTGGAAATGCAGCTGGGGGGGTCCAGCTGCTCGTCCAACCTGCCCCTTGTCCCCATCCCAAAGGGATGCACTTGCTCCACAGGAAACTTTTCCTCTGTAGCACATGGTGTGTGGCTCCAGCTCATCCAAAATGCTTGGATTTATCAAAAATAATAGACATCAGCTGTTAATTGCTGGCTGCTGTCATTCCTGCTCTTTGGCTGCTGCTATTCCTGCTCTTTGGCTGCTGCATGAAGAGTTGTAGGGACACCTTGGGGACACTTTTGCAGAACAGTTTTTTAGGGACACCTTGGGGACACTTTTGCAGAGCACTCATGATCCAGGCACTTTCAGCATTCCATCAGGAGAAAAATCTTGTCAGGGCAAGGAATGACTTTTAGTGGGTTAACTGATGCTTGAGGGGGGAAAAAATCAGCTTTTGGGTATCCTGAAGACAGGAGGGATCCACATTTTGGGAGATGCTGGAGTGTTGGGGCAGCTTTCCTTGCCTGTGCTATCCAGCATCCATAATTCCTGTGGATCTGTGACATTGTGGAATCCCTGAAAACTGCCATGCCAGTGGGATCTGGTGCCCTGCTGGGGCGAGAAGGGGCAGATGTCGTAGTTGGTGCCATGGTATTGTTCCTCCTTGCTGGAGCCCTCTCGACTCTCCTTTTTGGTGATGAAACCAAGGGTTTGAAAGGGAAAGAACAGAGAGAAATGTTGGTTTAATTGATGACTTGGCTCCTTGGAATAGTCAGTTCCCTGGTGTGAGTTTCTGTTGCTGCTTGTTAATGAAGTCTTTATTAATAAAAGGGGAAAAAAAAGAACTAAGAAAAAACAAAATAAGCAAAGAGGCTGCTACTCTGGGGAAGTTTTTTTGTGCTCCAAATTCTACAGAAGGAATTCTTCCCTTGTGGTGAGCCCCTGGCAGGTTGTGGCTGCCACATTCCTGGAAGTGCCCGAGGCAAGGCTGGACAGAGATTGGAGCAACCTGGTCTAGTGGAAGGTGTCCCTGCCCATGGTAGGGAGGTGGAATCGATGAGCTTCCAACCCCAAACATTATGGGATTCTATGAATTTCTCATCCTGAGAACTGCCTGACAGGAGGTTGTAGTCAGGTGGGGGTCGGGCTTTGCTCCCAGGTATCAAGAGCCAGGACAAGTGGAAAGGGCCTCAAGTTGTGCCAGGGAATGTTTAGGTTGGGTATTAGGGAAAATTTCCTCACTGAAAGGGTGGTCAGGCACTGGCAAAGGATACCCAGGGTAGTGGTGGCATTCCAGGAGGGATTTAACACTTGTGTAGATGTAGCACTTGAGGACACAGGTTAGGGATTGGTTTGGCAGTGCTGGGGGAACTGCTGGACTCAATGACCTCAGAGAGCTTTTCCAGCCTAAATGATTCCATTATTCTGTAACTCTCCCAGTCCTGGGGTGCTCAGTTCAGGGGGAAACTCACCCTGGTGTGGCAGAGGGTTGATGCCACTGCTGCATCCCTGCCAACACCAACATTCCCACCCCACACGAGCTGCTGCTGCTCTCCCAGGAGCTGCCACTTGGCTTTATGCTCACCCAGCATGTAATTAATGCTCTCAGGTAATTACACTCCCCAAAAGCTGCCACTATGCAATTCCCCCTGGGCCAGCAGGAGCCAAAAGCACATGGTGGACATGCAACAGCTCTGCTCATTTTGGGAATGGCCATCCCACAGTGGGGAGTCAGGGCTCTGCTTTGAGGACTGAGTGTGTTTTCTGCTCCCATTTGGGGGTTTGGAAAAAGGGGCAAAGCATCAGGTACCCCAAAATATCCCAGAACCTCCCGCACCTGCTCTGGGTACCGCTCTTGGGAGGGCAGTGCCAACATGGGACAAGCAGCCACGGCCATGCCAGCCCCTCCTGCGAGCCCTGGCAGTGCCACCAGAGCTCTGGGAGCCGTGTTGGGCTGACAGGCTGGGCACAGATGTGCATGATATGATTATTATCATTATATTGCCAAGGATCCGTGATGAGCGAGACGATCCCGGCGGCTGCAAAGAGGTTCTTGGGAGCCACGAGCTGCTGCATTTATCCACTTTCCCAGCCCTATCCTGAGGGTGTTCCCAACCCTGCCACCCCACAGGGGTGAATTTAGGGTGAGGCCACAGTGCTAAAGCATTCAGCACCCAGAAACCCACCTGGTTTGGGGGTTATTTGGGATCTTCCCATGCTCATGTTGCCCTGCCCAGGCTCTGCCCCGTGAGTTGCTCCCTCTGCTCCATCTCCACACAGGTATTGTGGTTATCCAGATGGGAATTCAGCTTTTTGCCTTGATGCTTCTATTTCATTTAACATGCAGAGGCTGATAATTTGTCACAATTCAATAAAGCCGAGGTTACAAACACTCTCACTGCTGTTTATTTAAACGATGGTTTGTTAATTAGCTCCTCTTAACGAGGAGAGAATAAATCAGATAAACCCTACCAAAATGGCAGGGAGATATTTGGCACATTAATTTTATTTTCCAGCTGAGATATTCCTGGCAGGCAAGTGCTCACTGACTCCCTGCTCATCCCAACCTGCTTCCCAAGCCGTGGTGCAGGGATAGGTGTGTGGAGGAGCATCGTGGCACGGGGATTATGCTCTGCCTCATGGCATTTTGGGTCCCAAAAGGCCTTTTCTGGCTCTTTCCTGGCTTTTTTTTTTTTGTTGTTGTTGCTGGGCTCTGTCCCTCCAGCCCGGCCATGTTGGGGTGTGACCTTCCAGGATGCCAAGTTACCCTCTGGCTCTTCGGTTTTCCCTCTCCTTGTTTAACCTATGGGAGTTTGGGAGAGAAACCAAAAATTAGATGAAGGATAAAGTTGTGCTGATACAACTGGGAGTTTAGGGAAGGTTTATCCATCACCATCAGCCAGCACCGAGCTCCAATTCCCTCCCTGCCTCCATGGAGAGCACTTAACTCCTGTCACCGTCGTGTCCCATCCCCGTGGGAATATCGCATATATAACCTATAATACAGGTCTGGGGATGGGATTTCTTGAAAACTCTTGTGTGTGTCCCCCCCGTGAGCATTTGGGGACCCCCCCGAGCATCCAGGGGACCCCGTGAGTGTGACCCACTGTGGTGGCCCGAGGAGAGCGACGGAGCCGCGCACTCACCTTGTGGAAGAGACACTAATCAGTGATTAATCGGGCATGTGTGGTTGTGTGGGAGCGATTTGTGTTGGAGGAGGGAACTCCTACAGCACCCCGGTCATGAATCATTTGAAGAGCGAATTTGTGCAGTTACCAAGGGAACGGAAGAAAGGAAGGGACTTCCCTTTGCCGAAATGACTCGCGCTCTGATGCGGCTGAGAAAAATCGCTCCAAAAAAAAAAAAAAAAAGGGGGGGAGAAAAAAAAAAGAGGCGAAGCTGTGACTAAGCAGCAGAAGTTATGTAAAGTGCTCGCTGGGAAGTGCAGGGGAGGGACAGCACATCCTGCCGCTGCCCACGGCGGTGGCGGGGGGCGGCCGCCGGCCCCCTTGCCGCCTCCCCGGGGAGCGGGGGCGGACCGCCGGCTGGCCCGAGCCCTCTCCCGCCCCTTGCCCTGGCTCATGGAGCTGCTTAAAAGGCTGGGGAAGTGCCTGGGTGTCCCTGCTGGAGTGGGGCATCACTCCCAGGCTGCGACCACCACGCGCATCCCCCGCCCCCGGTCACCGTCCCGCGGGGAGTTGGTACCGCAGCGGGGTTGCAGCCAGGAAAATGTCCTTGCTTCGGCCAGGGAGGGTGGGTTTGAGGTGCTTGGGGGGTGCTGTGCCCCCATGGGTGCTGTGCATCACCCTCATTGCAGTGAGTGTCTGAAACCGGGCTGTTTCCATAGGGAAAGGGAGAACGCGGGGAGTGAAGGAATTCTTTTCAGTGGGGCTCATAGTGATGCTCTTGTGGTGGCCGATTTGGTTCAACTCTGCCAGGGCTGGGCTCGTGGCCGAGGGTGGGATCCTCTGCTCTGCTCCCCATCGGAGCTCAGGCAAGGGCCAGGTGCTCATTTTGGGGCTTGGCCCCCACAGCTAATGGTCCTCACCCAAATTTAGGGGATGCTCATCCAAAGGGCAGGAAAGCACGTGCACGGTGGAGGCACCAACACAACCAGGGGATGAGCGACGCACCTTAAAAACGTCAGGAATCTGCTATTCCTCTGAAAACGAGACCCTGGGGCTGTGCAAGGGGGAGCGGCAAAGCCCCCAGGGCTGCGGCAGCGAGAGCTGCGGCAGCATCGGCAGCATCGCCCCAGCCACGCCGGAAAGATGCTTGGGATCTTTCCAACTTCCGCCTGGGAGCCCCCGAGCCCGGCGGGGAGCCGCAATATCTCCCGAAAAGGGAATGCAGAGGCAGCTGCACGGCGAAGGAAAACCCTCTGCCTGCCCTCCCCTGGTGCCACAGACACCCGGTGTCTGAGCGATTAGTCACCGCCGAGGCTTCCCTCCTCCACAGCAGAGCCTGTCCCCCCACACAGGGAGCCAGCGGAATGCTTAATTGGAGTTCCTCACACCTACCCGGGTGTAGCCTGAAACGAAGTGACAGTGCGAGCAAAGCGCTGGAGTCAGACCCTGGGAGCTGCGGGTTGCTATGGAGTTGCTGGGGTTGGGGTTTTAAAAGAAAGGGGGGAAAATTATATATATAAAAATATATAAATGTTGTGGTCCCGATGCCAAAGGGTGGGGAGGCTGCAGGGTTGGTCCATGGGGGGTTCTGCTCCTCAAGGGGATGCTCGGCCTCAAAAAAGGTGTTTTGCACTCCACAAAGCTGACAGCAGAGCAGAGGGATGTTTGGGATTGATAAAAAACTCCTTAAGGCTCCTGCATCCTGTGTATGGAATGAGTAGGAAAGCTCATCCCTGCATCCCATACATGGGAGGGAGTTGGAAAACTCATCCCTGCATCCCGGTATGGGATGGGTAGGAAAGTTCATCCCTGCATCCCGGTATGGGATGGGTAGGAAAGCTCGTCCCTGCATCCCGGATATGGGATGGGTAGGAAAGCTCATCCCTGCATCCCGGATATGGGATGGGTAGGAAAGCTCGTCCCTGCATCCCGGGTATGGGATGGGTAGGAAAGCTCATCCCTGCATCCTGTGTATGGAAGGGGTAGGAAAGCTCATCCCTATGTCCTGAGAATGGGGGAAGGGTGGGGAATCTCATTCCTGCATCCCGTGTGTGGAAGGAGTAGGGAAGCTGAGCATGGCAGGGAGCATCCCACGGGATCCAGACGAGGCTTTTCCTCCCTGATTACTTTTGGAACTGTCTCAGATCCATCAGGAAAGTCACTGGTGACCATGTTCCTGGGGTGAAAGGGCTGTCCCTGGAGTGGGAAGTCTGTCCCTGGGGTGGGAAGTCTGTCCCTGGGGTGAAAGGGCTGTCCCTGGAGTGGGAAGTCTGTCCCTGGGGTGGGAAGTCTGTCCCTGGGGTGAAAGGGCT
>JAOXXN010000271.1:2083754-2097790 GCA_026770055.1 Myrmophylax atrothorax
CCAGTGACTCCAGTGACATCAATGACACCAGTGACACCTGTGTGACCAGGAACACCAGTGTGACAGGAACTCCAGTGACTCCAGTGACATCAATGACACCAGTGACACCTGTGTGACCAGGAACACCAGTGTGACAGGAACTCCAGTGACTCCAGTGACATCAATGACACCAGTGACACCTGTGTGACCAGGAACACCAGTGTGACAGGAACTCCAGTGGCTGCAGTGACACCAATGACACCAGTGACACCTGTGTGACCAGTGACACCAGGGTCACCAGTGTGACAGATACAGTGGTGTGACCAGGGACACCAGTGAGATCAATGACACCAGTGACACCAGTGTGACAGGAACTCCAGTGGCTGCAGTGACACCAATGACACCAGTGACACCATTGGCTCCAGTGACATCAATGACACCAGTGACACCAGTGCTCCCAGTGAGGTGGCACAGCTCCCAGCCCCGAAGCAGCTGGTGCAGAGGGGAGGGGGAGAAGGAGGAGGAGGAGAAGGAGAAGGAGAAGGAGAAGGAGGAGGAGGAAGAGGAAGAGGAGGAAGAGGAGGAGGAAGAGGTTTGGGGCTGTGGCAGAGAGTGGGGATGGGGTCAGGGCTGGGGGGAACTGGTGTGAGGAACTGGGTGCAGGGATGTGCTTGCAGGACATTGTGAACACCAGTGCGGGGCACTGGGAGCACTGGGAGCACTGGTGCTGGGTATTGGGGGCACTGGAAGCACTGGTGCCGGGTACTGGAGGCACTGGGGGCACTGGGAGCACTGGTGCTGGATACTGGGGGCACTGGAAGCACTGGTGCCGGGTACTGGAGGCACTGGGGGCACTGGGAGCACTGGTGCTGGGTACTGGGAGCACTGGGAGCTCTGGTGCTGGATACTGAGACCACTGGGAGCACTGAGGGCAATGGCAGCACTGGTGCTGGGCACTGGGAGCACTGGGAGCACTGGGACACCCTTGGTGGTGCCTCTGGACCCACTTCCAGGCAGGAAAACCGAGGCAGGGCCATGGTGGGACTTCCCAGTATCCTGCACCAGCACCATGGGGTGGGACATGGGGCTGTCTGGCTGTGCCTTGTCCATGTGTCCGTCTGTGCCCTGTCCGTGTGTCCCTCTGTGCCTGTCCCTGTCCCCCCAGGCCCCTCGTGGGGATGTGGGAGCTGCAGGAAACCATCTCGAGCGGAGGAAACGGCAGAACCCAACCACACGTCACGTGCTGAGCCTGCCCAGCCCGACACCACAGAGCAGGGGGAGCAGCCTGGACAGGACCCCTGGGAGCTGTGGGACACGGTGGGACACGGTGGGACACGGTGGGATACGGTGGGATACAGCAGGACCCGGAGGGACACACCGGAGGATGCTGGAGACGGGAGGATGGAGGAGGCGGTGGTGAAGCAGGGCGGGATCTACCTCCAGCTCCAGCAGACCTTCGGGAAGGTGAGGGGTTTGGGGGGCTGCTGGGGGTCAGGAGGGGCACAGTGGGGCTTGGGTGGGTGGGATATGGGGGTATGGGATCCAAAGGTTGCTCCCACCCGTCGGCTCCTCAGCCATCCATCAGCTCCATGTCGGCATGTTGGGGACAGGCAGGGACACTTGGTAGAGACCACCCCAAGTGGAGCCCCCTGCAGAGCCAGGGGGGTGGCTGATGTGAGCTGGGGTGATGGATGTGACCCCCAGAGTCCCACTGGGTGACTGGTGTGACCCCCAGAGCCCCACTGGGTGACTGGTGTGACCCCCAGAGCCCTGCTGGGTGACTGGTGTGACCCCCAGAGCTGGGGGGTGGCTGACATGAGTCCAAACCTGTGTTGGGTGGTCGATGTGGCCCCCAGGCCCACCCTGGGTGATGGACGTGACGCCCAGAGCCACAGGGTGATTGATGTGACCCCCAAACCCAGAGGGTTGAGGGATGTGACCCCCAGACCCATGGTGGGTGACAAATGTGACCCCCAGACCCACTCTGGGTGACAGATGTGACCCCCAGACCCACGCTGGGTGACAGATGTGACCCCCAGACCCACATTGGGCGACAGATGTGACCCCCAAAGCCAGGGGGGGTCTGATGCAACCCCCAAAGCTCCCCTTCCGTGGCTGATAAAGTCGGGGTTTGGCAATGACTCCCAAAGGGGAAGGAGCTCATGAGCATCTCTGGCTCCGCTGCTGGGTCTCGTTCCCCATGGACACCCTCCAAAGGGGATCCAAATGCCATGGGAGGGGCAGGGAAGGCAGGCAGAGTGCAGGCAGAGTGCAGGCAGAGTGCAGGCAGGGCAGACAGGACATCCCCTTCCCATGGCAAGGCAGGAGCACATGGTGCCTGCAGTGGTGGTGGATGGAGAACAGGACAGAGGCCACCCCAATGCAATCCCAAGGTTGAATCCCAGGAAAAGGGAGCGGTTTTAGGCAGAGCCAGGGGGCCCAGGCAGGTCCCGGAGCTGGAGCTGCCCTGCAGGATGTGCTGGTTTGGGTGCAGGACTTCCTTCTGTCCCCACTTCCCCTCTGACACGGGTGCCTCCCACACCCTGTGAGCCCCAAATTGCTGCTCCTCAGGGGAACATGCAGGGATCGCTTAAAAAGTGGTCTTTCCAGGGAAAACGGAGGAAACAAGGAGCTGGAAGCTCTTCAGCAGTGGGGCAGGGCTTTTGGGGGCTGCAGGTGGGGGCATGGGATGGGTCCTGGTGCTGGGTGAGGATGAGGATGGGATGCTGCTGGTGTCCTTCCCCGATGAAAAAGCCAGGGATATTTATCCAGGGATATTTAATCCCAGTTTATCTCACCCCCTACTCTGTCCAGTGCTGGGTGAGGTGCCAAACCCTGCCCAGACCCTCGGAGGGGTTTGCACCCCTGTCCTACCCGGGCTTCCTGCATGATCCCAAGGGGATAAAAACTCCTGGGAGGATAAACACCCACTGATTCTCCCCACGGCAGAAGTGGAAGAAGTTCTGGGGCGTCTTATACCGGGAGAGCTCCTGCTCCACAGCCCGCCTGGAGCTGCTGGAGGGCTCAGGGCCGGGGGACAAGCCACGGAAAGCCGAGGGGAACAAGAGGCTGGTCCGGCTGAGCGACTGTGTGCACGTGGCCGAGGTGGGGGGCGATGCCACCTGCCCCAAGGACACTGTCCCCTTCCTGCTGGAGACCACGGACAGGCGCTTCCTCCTGGCTGCTGACACCGCCGAGGCGGCCGACTGGATCCACAGGCTGTGCGAGCTGGCATTCCCGGTATGTTCCAATGGGCATTCCCGGTATGTTCCAGTGGGCATTCCCGGTATGTTCCAGTGGGCATTCCCAGTGTGTTCCAATGGGCATTCCTGGTATGTTCCAGCTGGCATTCCCGGTATGTTCCAGTGGGTATTCCCAGTATGTTCCAGTGGGCATTCCCAGTATGTTCCAGTGGGCATTCCCGGTATGTTCCAATGGGCATTCCCAGTATGTTCCAGTGGGCATTCCTGGTATGTTCCAGTGGGCATTCCTGGTATGTTCCAGCTGGCATTCTCAGTATGTTCCAGTGGACATTCCCGGTATGTTCCAGCTGGCATTCCCGGTATGCTCCGGGAACTGGGGGCGCTGGGATCCATGTGGGGCATCCCAGGGTTGGTGTGATGCTGGTGCTGTCACCTCAAATGGGTAATTTTGGGTATAGAAAGGTAAAAAGCAGCTCTTTAATTGTGGTGCCTTTGGTGCCCAAAATACATTGCACATGCACAGTACAGGCCTTGGCACTCTTTATAATAACATCTAATTGTATTACCTGGCTATTACCTCATTGGTTACCCCCATTCCCAAAATCCATCATCCCACCCTCACCACACCTCCCAAATTTGAGTCAGTGATGGTCCTAAAACAACCACCCCTTCCTCCCAACCCTCGTCATCCTCATCAGCTCTGCCCTCCTTGGAACTGCTTCAAGACTTCTGACTAGTTTTGACTTGGCTCTGTCAAATACTGTGCCCCTCTTCTGTCTTATTCTGAGCACAGGTGTTTTTTCACCTTGCTAAAATCTTTGGCTGTTGGAATTCTTGACAAGGAACATTAAGAAACACTTTCAGAAATCTTGCACTAAGGTGCTTTGCTGAAAGAGCTGTACTAGAATGTTATGGAATACAGAGTTCAAGGCATCACTGCCAGGCTCTGCCCTCACTCACCAGCTGCTCTCTCCTGGGCAGAGGAGCAGGGAGGAGCAGGCAGCAGGCAGGGATGGCCCTCAGAGCTCGCTGGGCACCGATGGAGAGTTCTCCATGGAGGAAAACTCCCTGTACAGCTCCCGGAGCAAAGGTAGGCACTGGGAAGTGGGGATGAAGCAGCAGCACGGGGGGATTTGCTTGAGTGGGGGGCAACGCTTATCCCACAGCATCTCATCCCCCACTCCCCTCGTGCCAGTGCCAGGGAGCTTCCTTGTGCTCCTCGTGCTTCCCTGTGCAGGGGAGCAGCTCCAAGCTGTGTGGTGGGAAGTCTCCTCCCCAAACAGGCTCTTCCTGCTGTGGTTTGGCAGGGCTGGCTTGGCTGGGTTTGCTGTGCTATCACCCATGGCCGGAGCCCTCTGGCCCTTATCGGCCGGACACTGCCCTGGCTGGGGGGTCATGGGATGGGAGATGCCACCCTGTCCCTTGCACTGGCCAATCCTGCTGGTTTTCCACCTGCAGCCAGCTTGGAGCAGGAGTTTGAGGTGACGGTGAGGGCCACCCAGTCATCCCAGCGCTGCCGGCTGCGGGGCCGGTACATCCTGCGGGCCGGGGAGGAGGCGCTGGAGCTGCGGCACTTCCAGAGCTCGGAGCTCCTCTACAGCTGGCCCTACCGCTTCCTGAGGCGCTTTGGGCGCGACAAGGTTGGTGGGACACCAGGCTGGGGGCGGGACTGGAGCACAGATCCCGTGAGGGGTGGCTGAGGGGGCTCAGCCTGGAGAGGAGGCAGCTCAGGGGGGACCTTGTCACTCTCTGCAACTCCCTGGCATGAGGGTGTAGGTGGGTATCGGTCTCTACTCTCAGCTGTGACACAAGAGGGCACAACTGCACCAGGGGAGGTTTAGTTTGGATATTAGGAAGAAGTTCTTTACAGAGAGAGTGACTGGGCATGGGAAGGGGCTGCCCAGGGAGGTGATGGAGTCCCTGACCCTGGAGGCGTTTAAGAAGAGACTGGATGTGCCACTCAGTGCCATGGTCTGGTTGCCAAGATGGTGTTGGGTCAAAGGTTGGAGTCGATGATCTCAGAGGTCTTTTCCAGCCTAGCTGATCCTGTGGTTCTGTGTGGATGTGGGAAGAGCAGGCTGGCAGCAGGCTGGGACACAGAGGGACTCATCCTGTCCCTCCCCCAGGTGACCTTCTCCTTCGAGGCCGGCCGGCGCTGCGCCTCCGGCGAGGGCAACTTCGAGTTTGACACCAGGCAAGGCAATGAGATCTTCCAGGCCATCGAGTCTGCCATTGACCTGCACCGGGGCCGGGATGAAGCCCCCCAGCCCCTGGGCCACTCCAGGACACCCAGCTGGGCACAGGGGCACGAGGAGCCCGGTGGCACCAAGGGCCCCTCCACGGAGCCCACTCGGGAGGGGAAGGTCTCCAAAGCCAAGGCCCCCATGGTGATGCCCCCTGCCAGCAGCTGCTCCGGGGCTGGGGAGCCCTCCCGAGGGGCTGATTATTCCTATGCCGAGCCCTGCGATTCCCTCCTGCTGGGCAAACCGCCGGTGCTGGGGAAGAGCTGGAAGCTGCAGGATGCTCCGGCCAAGGGCGAGTCGGAGTACGCCGTGCCCTTCGACACCATCGCCAAAGCCTTCATGTCTCGCCAGTTCGGCAGCCTGGGCTGTGCCCCCGAGGGGGTCCCCGACCCCCTGTACAACAGCGCCGGGGAGGCGGGCAGGGGTCCCCAGCAGCCCCCGCCGCGCCCCGCCAAGCCCGAGCACATCTACGACGAGCCCGAGGGTCTCTCCGCCCTCTCGGTGTACGACGAGCCCGCGGAGGTGAAGGGGGACGCGTGGAGGCTTCAGGCGGCCCCGGAGGAGCCCCCCGGGCACGACAAGCCCTACAACCCCCAGCGGGACGACTACGCCGTGCCCAAGAGACCCGTCCCGCTGCGCCAGCCCTTCCTGCTGCAGGGCAAGGAGTGGCTCGGGGACATCGAGTACGACAACGTGGCCCTCAAGGTGGCCAAGAAGAGGAATCTGCAGTGAGCGGGATGGGGAGGAGAGGAGGAAAGGACCCCCCGGCTATCCCACAAACTGATCCCTTCCCTGGCAGAGCAGAGACCCGCCCAGCTCAGCGCACCCATCCCTGGGCAGCGGCAGGGGCACATCTGGGCAGCGACAGGGGCACATCTGGGCAGCGGCAGGGGCACATCTGGGCAGCGGCAGAGTCACACGCGGCCAGTGGCAGGGGCACATCTGGGAAGCTCTGGAAGCGCCCACTGGAGGGCAGTACGAGCCCACCGTACGGGCAGCGGCCGGGCAGGGGGTCCGCACTGGGACCTGCCCCGGTGGCCCGCACCCCAAATCCCGCTCCTCGCCCCGGTGAAAGCTTGGGAATACCAGCTCTGCCCGCCCAGGGATGCACGTCCAGAGGCAGCTGGAGCGTGCAGGGGCCTGGGATGCTCAGACTGTGCTGGCTGGGGATGCACCTCCCCAGGGATGCACATCCCACACCTGAGGATGGACAAAGCACCTCCCCAGGGATGCACATCCCACACCTCAGGATGGACAAAGCACCTCCCCAGGGATGCACATCCCACACCCAAGACCCCCGTGCCCACACACAGCCCCCAGTACTCCCAGTATGTACCAATGCCATGGCATGGCTGGGCACTGTGCCCATCCGAAGGTGCCACCACATCCCCCCTCAGCACAGTCAGGGCCATAAATTCCTGCTGTTTCAGCCACATTTTTGTTTTTAATTCTTTTTATAAACCCACTTTCCAGCCTCTTTGAATTATGGATGGAATACTCAGCTTTATTGCCACAAAACTTATCTTGGCTGGCTTTGCTCCTCCCAGTACAGACCAGTATGTGCCAGTCCCTCCCCATCCCGCCAGGTCTTTCCACGGAAGGCAAAGACAAGCCATGAATTATTTATAATCTCTTTCAATCAAAGAAATGCTCAGGTGCTTCAGTTAATTTCCTGGATCCTGAAAATCCAAAGTGCAGATTTTAATAAGGCAAATTAAGTGCTTTTGATATGATACACTGATTAAAGCTCTGTATCCATCGATCCATCGTGGGCAGGTTTGGAGGGGATGGGACACACACAGGCCCCCACAGCCCCATGCAGGGGGCACTGGGCTCCATTCCCTGCTCCAGGTGGGATCACACAGGGATGCTCCATGTGCAGAAACACCTAAAAGTGGTCAAAAGTAAAGAAGAAACAAGTCTCCAGTAGGTTATCCCACATGAGACCAAGAAAAACTATGGAGCAAGGCAGCCCTTGCCGTGCCCTGGGCAGGGATTCAGGAGGTATTCCTTATCCCATGGCTCCTCATCCTTTCCTGGAGCCATTCCTATGGCAAAAAGGGATGATCCCTGTCCATGATCAGGCTGGTTCCCATCTCTAGAGCATTCCAGGCATGGCCAGGAGCTTCCCCCAGCTGGAGCCACGGGGACTCCCGACATCACAATGCCACTCCCTGGGAATCAATTGCTTGAGCACGTGTTGTTATTAATTAATTAACACTCATTATTTATTATTAATCAGTTAACACAATCCTCACCTCCTCCAGCCCCAGTTCCAGTTGCATTCCTGCCCCTTCCACTGCCTCCACCTCCATTCCTCATCAGCCAAAGAAATAGAAACAGCTCCTGGATTTTACTTCCAAATCCTATTGGAAGCAGACAGCCAGGATGATGAGGGATCATTGGGAATGGCACTATAAAGAAGCAGAAAGACCTCCCAGACTTCACTTCCAAATCCTGGAGGTCTAATGGGATTTGTAGTGGGCAGCCAGGATAGTGAGGGATTGCTGGGAATGGCACTAATCAAATTTTAGAGGCAGCAGCATGGATTGGGGGAAGTGCTGGGAGTTTTGGTGCTGGAATGGCATCCCCTGCCTGCCCCCATCCACGTGGATGGGGTTTAGGGTGGAAAAAGGGAATATTAACTGGAATATTAAATCCAGTTAAGGAGGATGCAAAGCTGGAAAAAACCTTGGAGGGGCTCAGTGAGGGGCTGGGCTAGGAAAAAAAAATCAATGGCAGGGAGGGAAGGAAGAGGATGGAGCAGAAAGCCCCAGACAAATGGAGAGATTTAATCTGATTTGGGAGTTCTTGTCGTTATTGAATTATGCTGATTATAAATCGTTTAGGAGCAGGGATCATCAAAACAGGGATTTGTTCAGAGCTTGGAGAGGCACAAGTGCCCCTGAGGCTCCCCAGCCTCCCTCCAGGAGCTGGGGGGAGGCAGAGCTGCATCCCAGGATGGAGCAGGATCCCAAGGGAAGGATGGCCCGGCAGGGATTGGAGGGGCAGGGCGAGGAGAGAGGGGTGTGGGCACCTCCAGGATGGAGAGGATAGGGAATTCCGGAGCTGAACACCCAGGACGGGGGTGCTGCCCATTGCCTGGAGGTGCTGCCCAGGGCACACCAGGACCATTTTTCCTGCCTGCTCTGCACACCTTGTCGAGGCAGCTCGTTTTCCCATTACTGTCTGCTCGGATTAGGGATGCGCTCGCTCTGCAGCGCTCCCGCCCCGCGCCGATCCCAGGCGCCAGCCAGGGCTGGAAACCGCATTACAACCTTGCCAAGGAGCCCCTAATGCCATTAAGGGGCAGGAATTAGAGGTGCTAAATGACAAGCCCCTAATCAGCCCCGGGATTTATGTCAATCACGTTCCCAGAGCAGGGAGGGGCAGGGCCCTTCATTCAGAAAAATTGCCTAATTGGGAAGGTCTGGATTCTCTCTGCCTGTCTCTCGTTCCTGGAGCTCTGGAGCTCCTGGAAGGCTTCTTGGGATGGGGGATGAATGAAGGTGATAGTGAGGGCAGGATGAGGAGCAGGGAGGAGGCAGAGTGGAGGGACAGCCAGCTCCTGTCTCCATCCTTTTCCTTTCCCTTTTGACGCCTTGAGATATTCCAGACTGGTTATTCTGGGAATTGCATCATTCCTGACTGTATGGGGAAACAGAGACTGTTTTCAGCCTCTGTTTTGCCACTTCATGGGTGCCCTAAAGGAGCTGGGCTGCCTTCCTGCCCTTGGCTGCAGCAAAATTAATTGGCAATTACCAGGAGTCCATAAAGCCTGACTGTGCTGGGGAAGGAAGCTGTAAAAGCCGCGTGTCCGCAGCCGTAATTCCTTCACTCCTCATTGATCCCGTGGCCTCTGCTGCCCATGGCTCTGCTCTGGGGTGATGTGCTGGGTCCCCTCAGAGCCACCTGCATCGATCCCAGGGACCTTGGCCTGCCCAGAGCATCTCCAGCCCTCCTCGTGCTGG
This sequence comes from Myrmophylax atrothorax, assembly GCA_026770055.1. Classification (NCBI taxonomy): domain Eukaryota; kingdom Metazoa; phylum Chordata; class Aves; order Passeriformes; family Thamnophilidae; genus Myrmophylax; species Myrmophylax atrothorax. Next base: position 2,093,151 of record JAOXXN010000271.1, read on the forward strand.
GAGCACATTCCTGGGCTGATTCCAGCCTGGAATGGTCACTCGCCCTCCCTCTCCTTTCCATCCATATAAATGTCTGGAAATGCCTTGTCCCCTCGATGGAGCTGGAGAAGTGGCTGCTCCCAGGGCTCCACAAATCCATAAACCTCAGGATGAGTGGGTTTAGGTGGGATATTGGGAAGAAATCCTTCCCTGTGAGGGAGGGAAGGCCCTGGCACAGGTTGGGCAGAGAAGCTGTGGCTGCTCCATCCCTGGAAGTGTCCAAGGACAGGTTGGAGCACCCTGGGATAGTGGAAGGTGTCCCTGCCCATGGCAGGAGTGGCACTGGATGGTCTGCAAGGTCCCTTCCAACCCGAACAATTCCAGGATTTTAAAGGCTGCTAAAACCTGCCCTTCCCTATCCAGGTGGGTTCCCAGGATGGATTTTCTCCCTCTGTCCCCCCGTGGAACAACCACCTTTCCCGAGGACTCATCTCATTAGAGAAGGAGCCGGGAAGCAGCAGAATTTCCACCCTGCTGCTCTCAGTTATCTCTGCGAAAGGGGAGCCAATTACCAGCAGCTGGTGAGAGCCTAAAATTATTATTAATTTCAAACAAAGCATATGCTTTGTGTTAACGATCCTCCGTGGTGTGGCAGAAGGGCCGATCCCATCCAGATGGCTCAACGTGCCCTGGGAATGATTCACGCCGGGCTCTGCCGCCTCTCCGGAGCGGCGCTGGGATGGAGGGCAGGGCACATTCCGTGCCTGGATGGGGTCACCTGGCAGCAGGAGCCTGGCACAGGGGCACAGGCAGCATCTATTATTGCTTATAATTAAAAATAAACCCTGTGCACTTGATCTGAGCACATCCCAGTGTCCCCACACGTGGGGAGTGGGGATGTGGCAGATCCAGCAGCAAGTTCCACAGGGATGATAAGGAGTATCATACCATAATGCGTATTATGGAGCTATAAATACAGTAGAGGTATGTTAAGGAAGGTTTGGATCCCAGGCAGCGACCTGCTGTTCCAGCAGGAGGCAAAGCACCATCCCATGGGATGCTGGAGGCTCTCCCTGCCCCCCTCAGATCCCTGCAAGCAGATTTGCCCTCACTGGAGTTACGCTGAAATAAAAGATGATTCATATCCTTTTCTATCCCATGCCTGCCCTGCACGTGGAGATGGACACAGAGGCATTTCCCAGTTTGACTCGAGGGTGTCCAAAGTCCTGAGCCCTCTGGGAGCACTTTGGCCCCCACAGAAGGGCTGCTGTGCTTCCTTAACCTGCCGTGGGAAATCGCAGGGAGAGGTGTTACTGCAGAGTCCAGAGCAGCCTTTCCTCTTGGAATCACAGCAATCACATCCAAAACAACTGGTGTGAAAGTAAAGGATGGGTTCTGTTTTTACCAGGAGGTGGGAGCTGGTGACATGGGTTGCCTTGGCAGGGAGGAGCTGCTCTGCTCTGGTGGGCCCGTGGGGAGCATGGACAGGAGCAGATATCCAGGGAAAAAAGGTCTGCTCACAGCAACAGGGACTCACTCAGACATGGATCATCCCCAAAGTGGGTTTTCCTTTGGTATGTCCATTCTCAGCTTCCAGCAAGACCCTTGGGAAGAGTTTGCAAAGCTGCTCCCACCACAGGACTCCCCTTCATCCCACTTTTCCCCATCTTTTGGGCACAACAATAGCTCAGTGTCCTTTGTGGGGCTCCAGAAATCCTGCTGGATTAGCAATCCCACATCCACCAGCACGGAGCAGCTCCTGCCTGAAATGGGTAACAAGATCAGAGTGTCCCTGTCCCCAACCCGGGGGGACCCATGGAAAGGCTCCGGTGCTGCTCAGCCCCCCAGGACCTCCAAAAGGGGGTGGCAGGAGGATCAGAGCTCCTTTAAATCCCACCACTGGAATTGGGAGCGAAATAACTCCAGGGAAGAGGGGTAAAAATAGCTGCTGCTCTGTGTCAGCAGCCGGGGCTCTGTCAAGGGCAGGGCCGAGAGCTCGTTATAAATAGGAGTAATTAATTACTCAAGTGGGGACATGGCACTTAATGAGGGGTTGGGCTGACACCAGCATGAAGCTTCCCAGCGTGGGAATCCATGGCCCAGTGTGGAGAAGCCCTGGGAAGGATGGGATGGCTGATATCCCTGAGGACACCACGGGGGTGTGGGGAGGGCAGGAGGAGGAAGAGGAGGAGGAGGTGGGAGGAGGAGGAGGTGGGAGGAGAAAAACACTGGCATATTAATTACAGCCCTGTCAGCCGAGCCATTCTTGGTGATGGAGTAACTGAGTCCAGGAACTGCGGGGAAGGGTTGCTTTTAATTTTGATTTTAATTAAACCCCACGGCCACGGCTGCCCGAGCGCTCTGAGGGGGCACTGGCAGGGAGGGGTCCTGCTGGGGAGGGTCTGGTACCCCCTTTGTGCCCTTCACCCTCCCAGATCAGCCCCGGGGGTGCCCAGGCTCCTCTCATAATCTGGAATGCCAAGACCCGGCTTTTCCTCCCCAGTGAGGAGGGTGAGGGATGGAGGGGAAGGAGGGAATAAAGCACGAGGAGGAAGAAGAGGAGGGAGGAGGGACAGTGTGGGAATGGTGCCTGTGGAGAGGACAGGCAGATCCCCGGGGTGGGATGGGGTAGCCCTGGCTGCCTCCTGCCCCTGGAATCAGGCTGGGAAAGCCTCCCCAGCTCGGCACAGAACGGCCTGACCCGCCTGGGCTGCAGTCACATCAAATATGCATTGGAGTGATAATGGGGAGAAGCAGCTGAGCAAACCTCGGAAAAACAGCGGTGCATTAATGGGGCAGGAGCTGCAGCAGCAGGAAGTGGCAGAGCCTTTTCCCTGGCAGCAGCGGGATCTCCTCTGCCCCCCAACCTCTCCAGGCCATCCAGGGGAATCCCAGGATGCAGCAGGGAGAGCTCAGGAGCTGGGGGATCCCTCCGAACGGGGCTGAGCACCAGGGGAAACTCATTGCACCAAATTTCCGTGGTGTGGGACCCTGAAATGCCTGATCCCAGACCCCCTTAGCCCCGGGGGGCACAGGGAGGAGAGGGCAGGGGGCATTTCATTCATGGAGCAGCAGAGCTGGTGGCAGCTCCCGTTCCTGCTGAGCCAGCCGGGAGCTGATTCATGGCCCATCAGTGCCGGCTATTTATGCATAAGGAAGCAATAATGGAGAGGGAGCAAAGCCATCCTCTCCACGGGATTTATGGAGTGCAGTCACACCTCCTGACCTTTCAGGCCCTCCCCCACACCCCACAGGGCTCAGCACCAACCTGTGCCCAGGAAGGTGCCAGCTGGGGCAAAAGTGAAATCCTGTGACTGAGGCTTTGAGAGCCCCTCGTGCTCCACGGGGATGAGGAATGCCCAGGAAAGGGAGCACAGTTACCAGGACATGGAATGCTGATCCCATTCAAGCCAGGCCCCAGCACCACAAGGGATGGAGGAGCCTGGCAGGGCAGGAAGGGCTGGATTTATCTCTGCTGAGCAGCAGTGAAGCTGCTCAGGAGAGAGCTGGGGGTGTTGGGATGAGTCTGTGCATCAGCATGCACAGTAATTGAGTTAAAAAGTCAATCACTGAGTCACAGATCCACTTTTCCATGATTCTGTGCTCATGGACACCCCAGACTCCCTTCTGTTTCCAATTATCCCAGCTCTCCTGGCCTCGCTGCCAATATATAATCTGTTTTCTCATCATCTTCCTCCCATCGCTTGAACACACTCCTGGCTGCAGCCCCCAGTGCGTGGGGCCTGAGGGAAAATGGGGAACAGAATCATGGAATCATGGAATGGTTTGGGTTGGAAGGGAGTTTAAAGCTCATCTCGTTCCACCCCTGCCATGGGCAGGGACACCTTCCCCTGTCCAGGCTGCTCCAAGCTCTGTCCAGCCTGGCCTTGGACACTGCTGTGACTGAGGCTTTGGGTGGCCCATGGGCAGAGCCCCTCATGCTCCGTGGGGATGAGGAGAGCCCAGGAAAGGGAGCAGAGTCCCCTGATCCTGCGGGTCACAGCAGAGCTGCCTCCTCCTGCCCCAACATCCCCATCCCGAGGCTCCACAGGGAACAGACTGTTGACATTCCCCTGGGCAGCATCCGAAGGTCACCACCCCTCTCTCCCCTTCCAGACCCATTCCCGACGATCTGATTGCCATTTTCCCCAGTAAGTGCAGGCACTTTAACCTATAGCCCATTATTGGAGCCATCATCCCTTTTCCATCCCCAAAGCCCCGTTAGTGTCAGATCCGCCCCCTCCGCCTGCACTTTATGCCTTTGCTGCTCTGGGTTAAGTGCTCCCCTGGCCCCTCCTCATCAGGGGGGTTCAGGGTTGCTGCACTCTCTTCCTCCTGGATTATTGATCCCTAATTCCCTTCCGGGGGGATCTGCTCTCTTATTGCTGCATTTTTTTCCCCTGCTCTGCTGTTGTGTCTCCACATCCCCCCCCGTGCCCCAGAACCCCCAAACTGCTCCCCATCTCTGCACAAGGGGCCAGGACTGGGAATACCGGGATTTCCAGAGCAGAGATCAAAGCATGAAGCTGCAGAGGAGGGGTGGTTTAAAACAAGCCCTCCTGAGCAGGTAATAAATATCATTTCACCTGTGCAGTGCTTTGAGCTTTTTCCTTTGGAAAAAAAAAAAAAAGAAGGAAAAAATACCACAACCCCCCTTTCCA
>JAOXXN010000271.1:2155160-2170627 GCA_026770055.1 Myrmophylax atrothorax
GGCACCGGGAGCCCCGCGCAGCCCCGCGCCGCGCCCAGGAGCCAGCGGCCACCCGAGGTGGGCACGGGGGGCACCGGGGGGGCCGTGTCCGGGAGCTCCGAGCAGGGGGACGAGGCGGGGATGCGGCGGGGAGGCGCTGCGGGACGATGCGCGGGGAGCTCCGGGGAGGGGGATGCAGGGGAGGACCGAGAGGGGTCGGGACTCCCCGCACTGCGATGAGGGCGCGTCGCATTAGGGTGAAGCCCCCAAGCCCCGCGGGGCACAGCGGATGCCCCGCACCGCCTCCCTGCCGGGGACAGGGCGCGGGGCCGGGGCACAAAGGGTCGGGGTCGCCCCCGGGAGCGGCTGAACTCGCCCCCGTCCCCGGCTCACGTCCCTCTCCTGCCCGGCCGGAGCCGCCCGCGGCTCCCCCGGGGCTCAGCTCTGGCTTTTCGCTTCCCTCTGAAGTCTGGAAAACTTCTTTTTCGCACGGCAGCGAGAAAATTCTGCGTGTTCAGCACCTCGGTGCGGCTGCCTCAGGTTACAGAGTCCCCAAACTCCCCGGGAAGGGACAGGAAGGAGCAGGATGCCTTTGGTTTGTTGTCAGCAGCACGGAGCCATCCCGGGAGAAGGGGCTGAGTGCCCCTGTAGGAATTCCGTGCCGGCAGAGCCCGTGCGAGCGCGGGTGGCACGGGATTAGGCAGTGCCTGGCGTGGGCATCGGGCACCTCTGTGGGAAACGCCGATTGCAGCTGGATGCGGCATCATCCAAGTGCAGCCGGGGGTGGCTGGAAGGGGTTTCGCCTTCCCTTGGGCGGCTCCGGCGGGCTCCCCTCGGGCTGTGCTCGCTGTGGATTCGCAGCCAGGTGGAAGCGCGGGCGGGAGGTCAGTGCCGAGCGGAGGCTGCAGGCACTGCTGGAACTCCCGAGCTCCCGCAGCGCCCGCGCAGCTCCGGGAAAGCTGCGGATTAACCTCGCCTTTAAAAGCAGTGCTGGAGAACTGCCACGGCTGTGACAGAAGTCAGCTCGGGGCTGTCACTGCTCACCCCGCTGACCCTCTGTGCTCAGTGCCAGACCTGCACAGCCCAGCAGCTGCAAATCCAGTGGGTGCCAAGCACAGAGGTGGGTCAGGCTCAGGACACTCCTGTCCTTGCTCAGCCAGCTGAGGAGTGTCCACCTTGCTGTCTCCAAACAGGACAGACACCTGCTTGGGCTCTGTAGAGAGCACCTCGCTTTTTCTCGTGGTTCAGGAGTCTCTGGCCACATGACACGTCGTGGGGCAGGAGGGTCCCCATGGCCCTCGCAGCTCCCATCCAGATTCCCCCAGAGGGATGTGCCCACATGCCCCCTACCTGGCACCACCGCATCCCTGCTACACATCCCTTACTCCCCAGCGGAGTTTGCATTTGATTTCCCGCTGTCCCCTTCTGCCACCACCCCCCTGGTTCCAGTGTCAGCCCCTTCCAGCGGTGCCAAGCCCTCCCTGGGCACCTCCTCAGCCAAGGCTGCCCCGGCAGAGCAGCGCCGGGGTGGTTTCCTCTGTCTCGTGTTCCCAAGTCAGGCCTGTGACCTCCTTCCCGGTGTCCCTGGGTGCGCTGGCAGGGCCCAGCCCCTGACCCATTTTCCGGAGCAGGCTGTTTTCATGGCTGTCCAAATTCCTCCCCAGAGCTTGTTTTCCGCACTGAAGGCTGCGGCAAGTGGAATATGAGTAGGGAAAAAACCTCTTCGTGAGCCTCCACTATCTGCCATCGCTCCAGACACTGATTAACCTCCCTTTGAAATCCCTGCCGGGGCAGAGCCTGTCCGGCTGCTCCTCGCCCGGTCCCAGCCTCCCACGCCAGCCCGAGCCCTGGCCATGCCCCTGCCACGCTCCGAGACCCTCCTGGTGCCCAGCTCACCCCTCTACCCGCAGCCAGGCTTTTCTAGGGGGCTGCAGAGCCCTCCTTTAGCCACTCTGCCCGTGCAATTAATCACCAGGGCCATTAATCACTGGGACAAAGGATTCTAAGTGCAAACCCCTCACCGCAGTCAGCGTTGGGGGGGGACAATTAATGGCAGCTGCAAAAGCGCACTCGGGGCCACAATCGCGGGCTCTGGGGATGCTCTGAGCTGCCTCGCCCTCGGAGCCCCCAGCTGTGCCCGCAGCCCTCCTGCTCCCCGGGTGACCCCCTCCTCTTGGCACCGCAGGCTGCTAAATTGGGCTCGAGTCGTTCTTTTTCCACCCACCCCTTAGTCACTCTTCCCTGGCAGGCGGCGCTGGCAGCGGTGGGAGGCAAATGCATGTGAGACTCAGGCAGGGAAATGAGAGCTCCAGAAAAGCCAAGCTCCTCTGCGAGCCCCAAAGCGGGCGCAGGGACTTGCAGGGCAGAATTCCTGTGCTGAGGGTGTGCGGGGCAGATCCCCCCACCCCAGGTTTGGGCAGAAGGGGGGAACCCAGCGCTGGCAGATGCTGGAGCTCAGAGCATCCTGTGCTGTCCCAGCAAGCTGCTGCTTCCCCATCCTGCGCCTCCCTCGCTCTGCTGGTGTATCCTCAGCCCTCAATCCCTGTTTTCCCCCTCTTGGAAAGCCTCTGTGTTGCGGTGGGCAGGTCCAGTCTTGCCCAGCACACGCTCGGGGGAGGCATGTGCAGCACGCAGGGGTGGGCAGAGCAGCCACGCTCGGGACAACAGGCAGCAAAACCCGGGATCACCGACCTGCTTCCCTGGAGACCATTCCAAAAAATCTCCAGGGACACTCAGTCACCCCCAGCCAGCCTGGCAGAGCTCAGTGCCTGTGCTGCAAGGTGCTGCGTGGACAGGTGTGAAAACATAGTAGCACCGCGGCTATTCTAGGAAAGTGGTGCTAAAACTGGTGCTAAAACTGGTGCTAAAACTGCTCCTGAAGCAGCCCAGGCTGGCAGAGACAGGCCCGTGGCCCGGCATGGCTCCATAACAGAGCCACATGCCCTGAACTCCAAGCCATGGGACCTGAATCCTGCAGCACTCAGGAAGAGCTTAACCCTGACAGGAAACCTGGGGGCTTTTTTTCCTGCTTCTCCCCCAAACCACTGACTTGCATGTTTATAAAATATTTCTTCCTCTTGGGAGGTCTTAAAATCCACCTGCCTGCCTGATTTATTTGGTGGTCCTCGTTTGCCAGCTGCCCTCGGGTTTGCTGTGGGGGCTTTTCCCAGGGGATGAGGAGGTAGAGGATCTGTGGAAGGGGCAGGATGGAGGGAGGAGGCACCAGGTCAGGGAGAGCAGCAGTGAAGGCGTGAGGCTGGGAGTGGGCAGGACCTCAGTGGACGGTTTCCATCAGGGATTAGTTAAAAATAGCTGGGAATGCACAAAGATTTGGCACGTGGTCCACAAAGACTTTCCTGCCCAGCTTGTTGGCTGCTGGTGGGGTTTTGTGCTTGCTCACTCCACTGAGAGGAGCCCCCCGTGAGCAGGAAGGGGGAGCAATGCCCAAATTGGCTGTGGGAAGCACTGAATGGGCTCAGCCTGGGTTTGGGGAGCCAAATCCAGGGGAAGGGCTGCACAAGGTGTGCTGGGATTCCTGCAGAGCTGCAGGAGCAATTGCTGCCCCTTCGTGGCTCTCTCACTGGCTCCTCAGCCTGAGCATCTTCCTCACAGGCAGAAGTTTTCCTCCTGAGCTGAAAGATCTCCCTTTATCTCCTGGTAGCAGCACAAGTCCTCGGTGGAAGGAGCTCCTTCCAGCAGAGGGTACCAATGCCTGGGCACACTCTTAGATAAGAGGATTTGCAATGATTTACAAAAGAGCCTCATCTCCTGAGCCTCTGACTTCTGGGACATGGAGCATCTCTCCCCACTGGGCCCTGGCAGTGCTCAGCTCTGAGAGCTGGAGAGGAGCTTTCTCAAACCCTGTCCCTCGAAAAGAAAAAGCCTCCCAGATGTCCCCCTGGTGATCACAAGAGCTGTTGCCATCACTGTTTTCTCAGTTATTCTACGTTTCCTAGATGCAGAGCTCTGGATTTGGCCACTTGCCTAAGCAAAGATAACCCTGTCAGAGGTTCTAGCTCAGGGTGCCAGTTGGAAAGAACATTTAGATATTTAATTGGCCTTTTTTTTTTTAGTGAGCCAGCAGCCAGAAGTGTCTCCCCAGACCTGCTCCTCCAAAATCCGAGTGCCTGGGTTTAGTTTTTTAAACAATTTACTGACGTCTCCAGAAGCCACTTAGGGATGATCTCCTTTAAAGGTTAATTGAATATTCCTTGCAACTTTGATGTACATTTCTCTGTTGAGAGAATTGCTCTATTTGGCAGCCAGGCATTAAAGGGGTGGTTTTCACCACGGGCCAAGTCTGAAAAATAGAGGAGGAGGAAAATAGGAAGCGAGAAGTGAATTTGCCTTTCTTTTTTTTTTCCATTCTGCTGCTGCTGCTGCATTGAAGCTTTGAGCAGAGCAGGGGTAGGGATGCAACACTCTGGAAAATGAGAGAGAGCTGAAGGATGAGGAGACAGCAGCAGCAGATGCTCTTGCAGCAAGGACTGAGTTTGGCTCATCAAACATGTGCAAGTTGCCTTTTCTCAGCTCCCACTTGACTGACCATCAGGCAGGGGGCAAAAATACCCCAATTGAGACAAAACCACGGTGTAACTGGTATGACAAACAGGGCAGGGCAGCACAGAAATAATCACAGCTCAGTTTTGGAGCTCAGCTTTGTGAAGTCAGGCCCAGGTGTGACACAGAGTTCAGTTTGCTGGAAGATCTTTAGGTCCTACCTCAGAGTTCTTCCTCTGATAATCCCAGTTTTCCTAAGGGTCAGGACAGAGATGGAGGGGTTTCAGCTGCTGCCAGGGCTGGTTGTTTCCCCCTCCTGTTTCTTAGACAATCTCAAACCTGTGATTTTAGGAATATGCCCCAAACCAGCCCCTGACTGCTCATGTCCTCACCTTTCTGGCCATCCCCAGAGCAAGGGTGAGCAGGTCAGACCTGCACCCTGACAGGGCTTCTGATGCATCTGGAACCCAACAAGGCTGAGAGACAGCAGCACAAACTTGCTTTATGGCCCTCAGATACAGCAAGGAGGACCCACAAGTGACACCTAGAGGAGGTGAAGGACCAGAGGGGAGACCCAGCTGGGCCTCCCAAGCACCTGCAGGACAGCCAGGGAAGGTGAGCTGGGCAGTGTGGCCATCAGGAGCATGGAGGCAATGCCAGCCATGCTCCTGGCTGCTTTTCAACTGCCTGGGAGAGGGGGAGAGACAATAAAAAGCAAGAAGATTGCAAACAGAGCCCTGTCTCCATGGCAGCCTGTGGCACTGCTTCTAAATTTTCCCTGTACATGGAGAGGATGCTTCTCCCCTGTCTGTTCTTGGGGGAGTTTTGCAGCAGAAAGGGCCCTAATCCAGTGTTTCCTGGTGGCTGGGGAGGTTGATGGCTTGTGGAAGGAACCCTTGGAGCTTGGCATAACCTGGGGGCAGCGGGCTCACTGTCCCTCCTCACAGTTTGATCCATAACTGGAGGGGTGGAGGAAGACACGTGCAAAGCCTGTGAAAGTGAAAACGCTGGGAGGAAAAGTATTTCGGGCTCATCTCAAGTTACATGAAGTTCTTGCTATTTTTAGCTGGGCAGAACAAAGCCTTTCCATCAATTAGACCCCAGGGAAGGTGTGTGGGAGGACATGGAGGACACCAGACCCCCCTGGCCCGGGGGCTGAACGGGCTCTGCTGGGCATGGGGCAGGAATTCCAGGACAGCATCCTCCCAGCTGCTCATCCTGCAGGATGCACAGGAGCCCCTGAGCTGCCTGAAGCAAACCAGTGCCCTGCAGGCAGGTTTTCTGGGTGCCCCCCTCCCACCCTGGCACATTGTGCCATGCAGGGTTGGAAATAGATGTGCGAGAAGGGCCTGGAGGCTCCCAGTGAAAGCCACGCTCAGCTGTCACCCACCCTGGCACCACCTGCCAGCCCCAGACGGCTCCCAAAATAACCAAACCCAGCCTCCTGCACCTGCTGCCTCACAGGGATGGGCCACCCCGGGTGGGACCTGCTGGGAGGTGTTTCCCTGGCAGTGGGAGCCTCTCTCCCCAACAAAAACCTCCCCAAAACTTGCCCTAAACAGGGGGGTCCTGTCCCGGTGGGTGCTGGTGACATGAGGGGTCATCGTGGATCTGATGGTCCCTGGCATGGGAGGGCACTGATTTCACCAGTGTGTCACCATCCAGGTATGCCCAGCCAGTGCCCAAACCTGCAAAAGACAAAAGCAGGACCAGCATTTGTGAGTTCCCAATTAGCAGGGCTTTAATTGCAGTATTAGTTGCTCATTAGTGGGAAAAGCCAGATGCTGGGAGGAATTAACTAAGCTGAAAAGATTTTTCTCCCCACCCCAGGAATATTTAAGTATGTCTCATGCAAGTGTTTCCTTTGTACCCAGAGCATGACTGATATGACTTGTGTGGGTGCTGTGCTCAGCTGTTGAATCACTGATGAGCTCCAAAATCCGTGTGACAGGAGGCTGCTGGCAGGAGTGGGAATAAATCTGGGGAGATCTGGGTGGCACAGGTAGGGTTTGACACGTGGGGGAGGGAAGGGCTGGAACCTGGAGGGTCCTGGAGTTAATGGCACCTAGAACAGAAGAAGAAAGCACTGGGGCTCTGGTCTGAGCAGGGAGCTGGGAATGCCACGGGTAGGACTGAGGGCTGTAACTCCCTGCAGGCTGCTGGGCCAAATACCAAATTCTCCTGGGAAAAAACAGCTGCTGGCTGGGACCTTTCAGCCACCAGCACCAAGGTTTGTCTCACTTTTATGCCCATCTCGGGCTATGAGACAGAAAGAAGAATTATCTGTCCCTTTTCCAGCCTGTGTATGTGCTGGTGCTGAGCCTGGGCTCAGAACTGCCCAGGCAGTGTTTGCTGCAGAGAAAACACGAGGCTCTGCAGAAACCCAGATGTTGGGAGTCACAGGACTCTGCTGACACCAGGAGCCTGGCCCTCCACAGCCCCACAGGGAAGGAATGGCAGGAGCAGTGTGGAAGCAGGAAGAGCGGGGGTGGGGGGGGGGTGGAGGCCAGACCCTCTAAAGCTCGCCCTGCCAATGTGATTCATTGTTAATTTGAGAAATTCCTCTTATTCTAGTACTGGCTTCCCCAAACACAGCTCAGACCAGTCACCTCAGTCCCACCTCCATCCTCCCAGGGATGATTTCACCCTGCTCACCCAGTAAAGCCACTTGTTGGCACATCCCTGGTCAGAGTTGATGCCTCCATCGCTTCATGGATGGAAGAGAAGTGTTGACAGCTCCTCCAAGCCCTCCCCAAAGCTGGTGCTTAATTCAGCACTGATTTTTGAGTTTTCCAGCTGGAGAGGGTGACATAAATGCCCCTGACCTGAGCCAGCCACCCACCCAGGAACTGGGTGCGAAGCGGCAGCGCTTGGTGCTGCTGACAGGCTTTGAAAGGGAGGCAAGTTGCTTTTTTTAGCCTTTTTCCCCCACTGAGCAGTTGCACCTTCACCCCAGGGCCTCCAGCAGCATGACCAGCTGCCAGGGGACACTGGCAGAGCCTCGGCAGGGCCTGGGCTGGCACGAAGCCCACCCAACCCCCTGCCAAAGGCACTGCTGGCCCCTCTAACAAGCACCAGGCAGGGGGTGTGAATTCTCTCAGTGTTCATTGAAACAACATTAAGTGTGATGGACTCCTGGGCTATTAGAGTGGATGTAACATGTAATTGAGGTTGGTTATTCTTCCTCTGGAGTGTCCCCCTTCAGTGCTGGCAGATCAGGGCGGAACACATGGCGTGTGCTTTGTGCTGCCCGCGCTCCATTCACTGCCGGCCGCCGATCCAAACGAGCCCAATGAATGGCACTGAATGGGAGGGCACAATGGAGTGGAGTGAATGAAAGCCTTGTCGTGGGGCCCCGAGCCACAAAGGAGCCCCACGGGCCGGCGCCTGCCCGGGCAGGCTCTGAATTCACCCCCATTAGCGCCGGGAGAGGAGCGATTACAGGCTGGGGGCAAGGTCGGCTCTGCTGGTGGGGTCTCCAAGCCCTTAGAGCTGCCATTTCTCTGGAGACCCAAATGAGCAGGGTTTGGAGAGCCCGGGTGCAGCTGGGCACGGGGAGGGCAGGCAGGGCTGGAGCAGAGACTGGCAGATGCTCACACAGCCCTGGCTGCACTCAAAGCCTAAGTCAGATGCTCCAGGTAGCACGTGTGTGGCTTTTTACCATGGAAATGCCCACATTTCCCCCCGGGGCCGCATTCCTGGTGTCTCAAAGACCCAAATCACCGCGTCAAACAGGGGCACAGCACCTGGCAGCGATCGAGGCAGAGAGGAAGGAGGTTGATCCCCGAGCCAGGCTCTTGGCAGCTGCTCCTGTATTATCTGTGCATCTCCCAACAAACACCCAAATGTGTGGGAGCATCTGCACAGAGAGGATGAATAATAATTCAAGAGGGAAAAAGAGTAGGCGAGAGATTGCAGGGAAGAAGGAAGCTTTGGCATTCCGAGGGGGAAAGAACAGGATCAGCAGGGAGTGAGTGACACTGCAAAGCCTGGGAGGAAACGAAGGCTCTTGCCAGGGTGACCTGTTGGGGACGGTGGAGGGAAAGCTGCTGCCTGCGAAGAAAACTCTGCAGGGAAGAGGCAAAAGCTTCAAAGAAGCTGCGCTGGAAGGAGATAAGATTAAATTCCTGCAGCCCATTGAGGAAGGAGGCGATGGGAGAGCTGCTCTCCCACGTGCAGGGAAGGCATGACTGGGATGATGAGATGCCATTCATTTTTCCCCCCTCTTTCTGCACAAGCAGGAGTGGGAGCATCCACGTGCTCAGCCCCGTGCCCGTGGGTTTAGCCCACACTGCCTGAGTCTTTTTGGGGGTCTGTCCCCCAGCAGCACTGCCGGACCCCCCCCAACACCTCCACACTTCAACTGTGGGGTGGGACTGAATCTCCAGAGGTCCCTTCCAGCCCTGACAGTTCTGTGATTCCGTGGGGTTTGTGCCCAGCCCTCGAAGGGCTGTGGAGCACAGACACTGCTCGGGGGGTCCGGCTCGTGCTGCAGCCCCCCGGCCCCCTCCCCACCGCGGCGCCGACAAAAGAGCCTTGAAGGGCTCATTGGCCGGGGGCGGCGGAGCGAGAGGGGAAGGCTTGTGCCTTTGCTGGCTTTCTGTCCCGGTTAATTGGTGAGTGACAGGGCAAATCACGGCTCAGAGTAATCACATTTAGCGCCGAGAGCCAGGCGGGGCCGCGGCTGAGCTGGGGGAGTGCCGCGTGTGCCTCTGGGGACAGAGCCAGGCTGGCGAGGTGACATTGCCTCCCCATTCCCATTCGCTGCACTCTCAGTATCACTTAGATTTAATTTTTGCCCCTCAGCCCCCTTTTTACACTTTGCAACAAGCCTGAGCTGAGCCAACTGTGCCTGTTGCCAAGCTTGCACCCCCCTTAAAATGCATGTATGTATCCATGCAGTTACATATGTGTGGATGTACAGAATGACTGGGGTTTGGTTGGCCCAGCAAACCCACCTGGCTCCCTGTAGAGCCACAGGGGCACTGGATCTGATGCAGGGGGAGATGCAAACGTGAGGCTGAGCAAGGAAGGGGACCCTTTTTGAAGGTGCCCCAAAGCTAGAGCAGGAGCCTGTGCCCTCCCAGCTCTGCTGTCTCCAGAGCCTTCTCCTTTCTGCCATCATTGCCCATGAATTCCAACTCCTCCACGGGTTTCAAAGTGTTCCTTTTTAAATGGAAAGAAGGAAGGAGAAGAATAAGACGTGCCCAACCCTCTCAGGCATGTGTGGGAGGGCTGCGATTGATTGAAACACCTCCTGCCAAGAGCCTGGAAAGTCAAAGTCCCAGCTCTGCCTTCCCCTATTTCTCCCATTTTCTACAGGCACCCACAAAACCAAGGGCACATCCATCCAAGGGGACAGAGAGTTTGAAATCCCTGGAGCACCAGCTCCGTGCACCCTGAAACCCTCTGTTTGAGGTGATCAAACCTCCCACTTACCTGGGCCATGGGTACATGTAAATACACACAGGTATAAGATACGTGCACAGGTGTGTGCCAGCGCTCCCTGGCACGTGCTGAACCCTGTCTGGGGATGCTGTCGCTGCAGTTGGCAGCTCTGCTGCTCTGACACTGCCTTTCCCCCCTGCAGACACACACACGGGCGGTGTCAGGAACACACTGAGCCTCCTGTGCCAATTATCCCCTTCCCTGCAGCGATTCCACCCCCTCCCTGTGCACGTTGTGCCTCTTCCCCTGCACGAATGAATGAAGCCAAAGTCATTTATCACTTTTAACACATCAGCATCCCGGCAGCTGCTCAGGCCTTACTTACTCCTCTTAATCTCCCCAAAATGGATTTAGGGATTAAAGCGGAGAGTCTGTCTCTCTAGGACTTTCCTTTGACACTTAATCAATCTGGGTCCTCGGGGCACGGAGAGAAGGAAGTGAATAAAGCTGAGGGATGAGCACAGGTTGGTGTCGCCCTGTTTGGGATGCAGGGGCTGGCACAGGAGCAGGTGTGAGGCAAGGATGGGAAAAACAGAGGAGTGACTGCCTGGAGCTTGAGGATGAGGCAACAACGGTGCCCTGGCTCACCCCTTCCACCACCCAGCCAACCCTGTCCCACTGCCAGGAGACACTTTTGACGCCCTGGATTCCTGTTTGGGTGATGAGTGCTCAGTTTGGGGTAGTTCTGGGGAAGAGCTGGATCACACAGTGCCTACACTGGGAGCTCTGAGCTGTTCTAAACACAGCAAGGAGCAGAAATGTTTCCTCTCTCCTCATCCTGTGCAAACAGGATTTAGCTCATTTGGATTATGTGCTTTCCCCCTTCTCTCCCTAATTACCAAATGGAAAGTGCATCTCCATTAGAGCCCTGGCACTGGGAGCCAAACACCACAAAGGCCACCAGGAGCTGGGGGTTTATTTCCTCTATTTTTTCCCCCCACAGCAAAGAGAAGGAGCCCAGAGTCCCACAGACCTCTGATCCCTAATCACAACACTCAGCACACACACACAAGGCCTCTTGTCCTCTGAAGTGCTGCACAGACATTAAGTGTTATTAAGCCTCACAGCTCCCCTTTTCAGGCAGGTTAAGAGGAGCACTGAAAATTGGAGAGGAGTCAGGGAGCACAGGCTTGTGCAGGAGAGGTTGTGTCTGGTTGTGTTGGCAGGAGGTGGGATCCATCCAGCACAGAACAAGCAGGAGCCGTGAGTGCTTGTTGGAATTATGCCTATTAGGCACCTAAAAATCACTACAAATCCCTTTTCCTCCTCTTATTGTTTTTAGAGACTTCTGTAGAGAACCCTCCTGGCTTCATCGAGGTGTGCTGAACCCCACAGCTCATGATGAGCACCTGGCACAGGGCAGGATGTGCCCAAACATCCAGGAGCTGTGGCACCCTGGGTGCCACCTGGCCTGGGGGACTCGGGCAACTTGTGGGAGGTTCCTGGAGCCACCCCCAGGCTCAGGGAAAATCCCTGCTCTTCCCTGTCTGCCACCCTCCTTCCCATGGGGCTGGCAATGGGATGGATCAGCCTCAGTAAACGTCCCTCTCCCTTCACATGCCTGAGAACCAGCTGGTTCATCTGCACCCACAGCCCCATCCCTGGGCACACACTGGAGATGTGCCCAGAGGTGCCCTTTGCACAAACCCTGGCAGTGCTGGCTTGTATCCAAACGTGCCTGTGAGGTGTGTTTAGAGCAGAATCGTGGAATATCCAGAGCTGGAAGGGACCCACAAGGATCAGAGTCCCATCCTATCCCTCAGAGTGCTGTCCAGACTCCCCTTGAGCTCTGTCATGTCAGTCTTGCAGCCGTGACCAAACCCTGGGGAGCCTGTTCAGTGCCCACCACCCTCTGGGGGAAGAACCTTTTCCTGACATCCAACCTGACCCTGCCCTGACACAATTCCAGCCATTCCAGGGTCCTGTCTCTGCTCACAGAGAGCTTCCCCTTGGGAGCAGCTGCAGCCCCCGATGAGCTCTGCCCTCAGTCTCCCCTCTCACACAAACCCATCCCTGCAGCCTCACACCACCTCCCACGTGGCATCTGCTGACCCTGCTCTCCCTGTGTCCCCAGAGCCTCTCCTGGCTGCACCCAGGGCTTTGCTATGAGCTCAGCCGGGCCCTGCCCGCGCCGGGAGCAGCATGGGCAGCGTCAGCAGCCTCATCTCCGGGCACAGCTTCCACAGCAAGCACTGCCGCGCCTCCCAGTACAAGCTCCGCAAGTCCTCCCACCTCAAGAAGCTCAACCGCTACTCGGACGGGCTGCTCCGCTTCGGCTTCTCGCAGGACTCTGGCCACAAGGCCAGCTCCAAAAGCAGCAAGAATGAGGACTTCTTTTACATCAAGGTCAGCCAGAAGTCCCACGGTGCCCCCAGGGACTACACTGCCCTGGCGGGAGCGGAGCTGGGCCAGGCGGGCACGAGCGGCATTGACTTTGGGACGCCCACACCGCAGAAACTGATGCCCTTCCCCAGCCAGCTGGAAGTGGTTAGTGGGGGACATGGTGGCCCCGGGAGTGGGGGGTGTCCCACTGGACCCCATCTGTCCTCAAAATGGGTGCAGGTCCCAGCACAAGGTTGTCCTGGTTGTGGTCTGGGAGAAGGATCAGATAAAATAGTCTGTGGTGGGAAGAGGGAGCAGAGGGGCAGGGGGGAGGTGCTGGGGGGCACTATGCCACCTTCTAGTTTGGGGAATTTGGATCAGCAATAGGATCCAAAGCATATGGAGCCTTTAATTTCCAAACACAGCAGAGGCAGCTCCGCCCATCAGCATCTTCCCAAGCTGTTGGCCCTTGAGGGAGAGCAGAGATGTCCCACCACGGGGGTCTCATCCCTGGGGCAGAAGGGCTGGGGGAGGACAGATGGCTTGCTGTGGGTCTGTGCTGACCGGCTCTGCTCTCCCCCCAGGGCATGGACAAGCCTCCTGCCCGTCCCACCGCCTTCAAGCCGGTGCTGCCGCGCTCCGGGGCCATCCTGCACCCCTCGTCCCCCCCCGAGAACGGGGCGCACGTCCCCCCACCACTGCACCCCTCGGAGAAGGCCAAGGAGCAGGAGCTGAAGCCCGTGCTGTGCTCAGGGGGCCTGTCTGACTCCGGCAGGAACTCCATGTCCAGCCTGCCCACCCACAGCACCAGCAGCAGTTACCAGCTCGACCCCCTCGTCACGCCCATGGGCCCCATCAGCCGCTTCGGGGGCTCTGCCCACAACATCCTGCAGTGTGCCATCATCCAGGACAGCAACATGATGAGCCTCAAGGCCATGTCCTTCTCTGATGGGGGCAACAAGATCCTCAACCCTGGCAAAGCCCCTCACCACCACCACGGAGCGGCGGAGAAAACCACCTGCATCCGCTCGCCCATCTCCACGGACGAGTCCACCATCCAGGAGCTGGAGCAGAAGCTGCTGGAGAGGGAGGGGGAGCTGCAGGAGCTTCAGTCGAGCTTCGAGGAGAAGGAAATCAGCTCCTGCCAGGTTTATGAAGAGAAGCAGCGGCGCTGCAAGGAGGAGCTGGAGGGTCTCAAGCAGAAATGCAACAGCAAACTCAAGCAAACCTCGCAGAAGACGCAGCGCACGCAGCAGGTCCTTCACCTCCAGGTGTTCCAGCTGCAGCAGGAGAAGCAGCAGCTCCGGGAGGAGCTGGAGAAACTCATGAAGGAGCAAAACCTGCTGGAGACCAAGCTGAGGTCCTATGAGAAGGAGAAGACCAGCTTCGCCCCGGCGCTGGAGGAGACGCAGTGGGAGGTGAGTGGCACTGGGGCACCAAACCCTGGGCTGAGGATGCCCAGAGCAAAGTGTGTGTGTGTGGAAGGTGGCAGTGCCACAGCAGCATGAAACACACAGCCCTTCTCCATCTCTATTCCTGCTCCCAGCAGCACCACAGGGGGTTTAAGGCTGTAGGACATGGATGTTAAATCCAAGGAGATCCGTGTCTGTCACATGGAGGCTGTGTGAGCTGGGCAGGTGCTCCCTGCCCCTCTTAACCCCTCAGCCCTTCCTGTCATCCAAGGAAACAACCAGTGCATAAAAACACTCTGTGATTAAAATAACTTGGCATTTCCAGCCTCCAGCACAGGGTTTTCCAGCTGCCTGCCCCAGAGGAGCAGTAAAGCTGCCTTCCCCCATGGAAATAGGAACTACTTGGACTTGCCACAGTCATTTATTAGGGAGCAGTAAAACCTTCCACTCTCTGCTTAAGTTAAATTTACTCACTCGCTGGGTATTGCTGAACAAAGCCTGTTAAAGTGATGAAAATACCAAAGTTTAATCATAATAATTATTTTAATAGTAATTATAACTCATAATTGTAATTAATTATAAATGAACATAAACAAATTAAACTCAGGGTCTCTATACACTGAACCCCAGCTGTGCCCAGCGTGGCTCACGTGAGATGCCATGGGCTCTCCCTGAGGTCCAACCCCAACTCAGGTGCTCCACCCCTGCCCACAGGTGTGCCAGAAATCCGGGGAGATCTCCCTCCTGAAGCAGCAGCTGAAGGAGTCCCAGACGGAGCTCAACACCAAGACCACCGAGATCCTCAGCCTGAAGGCTCAGCTGAAGGAGGTGAGGATGAAGATGGAAGGGCTGGAGATGAAGACCCAGGACCTGGAGGTGTCCCTGCGCACCAAGTCCATGGAGCTGGAGGTGTGTGAGAACGAGCTGCAGCGCAAGAAGAACGAGTCGGAGCTGCTGAGGGAGAAGGTGAACCTGCTGGAGCAGGAGATCGTGGAGCTGCGCACGGAGCTCGCCATCCTCAAGGAGCAGCTGAGCGAGGCTCGGGAGGGGCCCAGGCCCTGTGCTGGGCTGGATGAGGCCCAAGCCCTGCAGGGAGAGGTGGAGAGGCTGCGGGCAGAGCTGAAGGCTGAGCGGGACAACAACGAGCAGATGACCTCCGGCTTCCAGCACGAGCGGCAGACGTGGAAGGAGGAGAAGGAGAAGGTGATCCACTACCAGAAGCAGCTGCAGCAGAGCTACCTGCACATGTACAAGAGGAACCAGAACCTGGAGAAGATGCTGCAGCAGCTCGCCGCGGGGGAGGACGGCAAGGAGCCCATCGAGCTGGAGATCCCTGGTGCTGATGTGCCCTACGAGGACATCATTGCCACCGAGATCTGAGCCAGCTCTGCCCTGCCCTGCCCACAGCTCGGGGCAGGTGTCTCTCCCACAGGGGACATGCTGCCCGTGCCTTGTACAGTCCAGCTGAGCCATGTATTTATCTGTGGGGCTCAAGCCCTGCTCCCTCCCCGTCCTGGTGCTCCCCGTTGCCTGTCGTGTTACAGAGGTGAGCAAGCAACTCGTGCCAATGGTGACGTGCCAGCAGCTCCCCCCGCCCCGGCAGCGCCCCTTCTGCCCCTGGTAGGACTGAGGAGCCAGTGATGGGGTGGTCAGGGAACAGGAATTCGGCAAATTATCTCCCATCGATGCACAATGCCCAGGGGATGCTCTGCTCCAGGCTCGGAGGGATCCAGTGGCAGCACGGCTCTGGGGATGGGGACACCACAGCCCCAAGACTGGGGACACCACAGCTCTGGGGATGGGGAC
>JAOXXN010000271.1:2211811-2226459 GCA_026770055.1 Myrmophylax atrothorax
ACAGACCTCAGTGTGTCAGACAGGACACCCGGAGGGTGTCACACAGAGCCCCGGGGGGGTGTCACACAGAGCACAGGGTGTCACACAGGACACAGGGAAGGTGTCACACAGAACACAAGGAGGGTGTCACACAGAGCACAGGGTGTCACACAGAGCACAGGGAGGGTGTCACACAGAGCACAGGGTGTCACAGAGCACAGGATGTCACACAGAACAGGGAGGGTGTCACACAGGACACAGGGTGTCACACAGAGCACAGGGTGTCACACAGAGCACAGGGAGGGTGTGACACAGGACACAGGGAGGGTGTCACACAGAACACAGGGAGGGTGGCACACAGAAAGGAATGTGAGCAGACCCTGGCCACACTTCACCTTGGTTTGCTGCTCCAAACCCTGCTGGCCAAGGAGTTCTGCCTTTGGCTGTGCTGATCCAGCTGCTGTTCGAACTGGAGACAAAACTAACACACCTCAAGGCAAAATTCAGCTGTGCCTGGAGGTGCAAACGTTTCCTCCCAGATGATTAATGCACATTTCTAAGGACTTTATTCCCTGCTGATAGTGCTGCCATGAGGAAAAATACTCAGCTGATCTATATCAGCTGGAGCCCTGGCTCTGCAGGACAGTGAAGGTAAGCAATTCAAGCCAATAAAGGGTTGATTTCATTCTGCTGATAAGAGTCTATATTCCTGTCTCCTCCAGAGTTATTCTGCCACCCACTTATTCCTGTTCCCAGGTTTTGGCCAAGTACATATGTCAGGGACTATATGAACCACAGACTGATACACTTGAGGAATTAAATTAGACCATAAAACTGCCCAGGGATTGCTGACTCCTTCCCTTGACCTTGCTGAGCACTTGGCAGCAATTTATGACCCAAGTTTTCCATCTGAGCAGCCTCTTGGTCTGGAGAAGGACCTGGAATGTCTGGTGAGACTGGAAGCACCTGTGAGGTAACATTGGAGGAAACCAGCAGGGCCACAGCAAACATTCCCTCGTTCTGCCTTCCTTTTCCATCTCCCTGGAATGCCTGTTGCAATCAGCAGCTCTGTTTGGACTGTTTTCCTTGGCTTTCAGTGGGATCTGCTGTAGTTAAAGGATTTTCAGTATCCAACTGCCATTGATTTCAGAGGCTGTTGGGCACCTAAAGGGATGTTGCAATCCCAGGCTCCAGTGAGTTTTACACTGGCACAGCCTGTTGACTTTCAGTAGCACCATTCCTGTTGCTCGTGCTGTGGCTAAGCTCCAGTTGACTTGGAAGGCCTTGGCCAACCCTGGGATGGGTCAACAGTGGGTCTAACCCCACCCTGGGATGATGCCACCATCCTTATCCCCTTTTTCCCATGTCCTGCTGCTGCTCCAGCCCCATTCCCTGTTCCATGTGTACTGATTGGCTCTGGTTCTATTCTGACACCTACCCTGGAAAACGAGTGATCAGTTAACAGGGCTCATCATTTCACAGGAGCTACACACGCAAACACCTCTGAGTCTGCAGAGTGAGGTTTATCCACCCAAGCCACCTCAGAGACAGGTGCTCAAAAGCCACACGTCTGCCTGTGTCAAATACTGTGTTAAAAGAAGCAAATGCACTTAATTTACCTTTCCCTGGCACAATCTGGAGCCTGTCATTTGTGGGGGAGTGGTGGAGCTGTGAGCTGGGTTGTTATGAAAAGAACACTTGGGCTCCAGCTTTGCTGACAAGGAAAAAAAAGTGAGAACAGAAAAGGCAAACCAGTTGATATTTAATGGTTTGAGGATCAGGGAAGACCCAGGGTGAAAAGTAAAATGGAGTTTATGGAATAATTGCTCCTGTGCACACCTGTCTGTTCCAGAGGATGAGCCATATCAGCTCTCATAAAGTGTCACCACTGATGGAGTGATTTCAAATTGCAGTGGAACAGGACAAAAGGCTTTCAAGGAGCTGTGAATAATTCCCGTGGTGGGTGGCTGTGGGCTGTGCAGGCACACCGGGGCTCAGCCAGGCTAGGGCTGCTCTGGGGCTGGGGGTGCCACGGGGGCACTCTGCTCCCTCCTGCAGGCACTGCCAGTCCCGAGGGGATGCAAAGGGATGTGCGAGCACACTCAGGGGGGTGTGAGCACACTCAAGGGTGTGTGAGCACACTCGGGGGGGTGTGAGCACACTCAGGGATGGATGTGTGAGCACACAGAGGGATGGTGTCCCTTGGATTCACTCCCACTGCACCCAGCCAGGAAATCCATGTCAATGTGGCCTCAGTTCTGCACAGACTGGGAATGTTCTGGTGGAAATGGGACACTGGGGGCTCTGTCTGGTCCCTACAAACCTCTAAAGGAAGGTGAACAACCAGCGGCTGCCCCAGCTCATGGCAGTGTGAGGGATGCACATCTCAGCATGTTTGGGGCTGTAACACTGAGCAGTAAAATCATCTCCCAGAGCTCATTAATGCAAGAACTGCAAATTCCTCCTGGCACTGACTGCCTGGGCAGTGCCAACAGTGGGCTCTTGTCTCAAAGCTTTGTATAACCTGGATGCTGTCCCAGCACAGCCACAGGCTGCTGGAGAACAGATGGGGAGCAGCCCTGAGGAGAGGGAACTGGGGATGTTGGTGGATGAGAAGCTCAACACGACCCAACAATGTGCACTGGCAGCCCAGAAATGCCCAGGGGCTGCATCTGAAAGGAGGGGATTCCTCCCCTCTGCTCCACTCTCCTGAGGCCCCACCTGCAGTGCTGGCTCCAGCTCTGGGCCCCAGCTCCCTGCCTGCCCCCCTTAGCTGGTGTTTCCTCCTAATTAAAGTCAGCAGGCCTGTAATGTCCATTTTGCAAACAACTTCCAGTTCAGCAGCGTGGAGGGGGGGACAGGCACCTAATCCATCACTGGAGACGAAGAGGGCTCCACGTTTCAAAGTGGGGAGGAGGGAGCATCCAAGGGATGGGAAATTAAAAAGCCAGCGCAGGAGAGGCCATCATTTAAATTCCCCAGTTCCAATTTTGTGAGGTGCTTCTTGGCTGCTGCTAAATATGCTGAGAGGGGCTGGGAGATAAATGGGTCAAGCTTAGCCTTTGTCAGCACTCCTGCATCTCTAAATCTCCAGGCTCCTTCCATTGCTGTAATTGTTTACTGGGTTCCCAGACTTAGGGAGGCATTTCCTACATGAAAAATAGTCCCTCTCTTCTTCCTCTAGACAATCCCTTTCTTGGGCAGTAGCCATGAGGAAGAAAGTTTTCCCTGCAGACAGATTGCATTTCCTCCTCATCCTAAAAGATCTACAAGTGGATAGAAAGAGGGAGAGTAAAGAGTCATAGAACCACGGAATGGTTGGGTGGGGAGGACCTTAATCAGGAGCAAAACCAGCATGAGATTTGAGGCTGTAGGACCCCTGAGTGTTCCCTCACCCCAGGGGACTGGATGCTGAATTTACCTGTCACTGAGTCCCCAAACTGGGGCAGTGAAGGGAAAACTCAACCCTTGAATTTTTTTAGTCAATACAGGGATGAAACAGCAAAGCCAAGCACACCTCTTCATTTCACTGCTGCTCTCACCCAAAGGGGATTTCTCCATCTGAGAAGGTCTCCAGGACTGGAAGAGCTCAGATAAAGGTTGTTTCACTCTCCCAACATCTGCTGCTCGACCCGACTCTCTCCCCTCGCTGTGAACGAGCGTCTCCACACTCGGTTAATTACGTGATTACAGCAGCCAGTGACAACGGGGAAATGAAACCTCCACGCTGCCTTCAGCCAGCACTTTATTACCCTGCAAACAGGCTGTGTTTCAGCTGTGCTGAGCTGAGCTGAGCTGTGCTGTGCTGTGCTGTGCTGTGCTGTGCTGTGCTGTGCTGAGCTGTGCTGAGCCACCGGGATCGCTCCCTCCACGGCTCCTCCTCCGCTCCCGCTGCTCCCCCAGGGACAGAGCCCTTTGTAGGGGTTGATAAAGCAGGAGGGAGAGCAGAGGGGACAGGAGACATCCATGGCCATCAGCCCTGGTAGTGCTGGGCCATCCCACCACAGAGCAGGGGCAGTCCAGGCAGGCCATAATGAAGTGCTTTGCTTTGCTTGCAAGGGCGATGCTGGTGAGAACCTTGGGATGGAGAGATCCTGTTGGGAATATCTACTATCCACTCACAGGTGCAAAGGAGCATTTACAGCTTTTGAACACCTGAACATCATCATGGACCAGGTTGTCCTGACTCCAGGATTCCCTACGATCCCCAGGCAGGGCAGAAGTGCCTCTGAGCTCTTTGGAGATGCCAACACTCAGGGTTTTTCAAAATCAAGCCCAAAAGCAGCTGCCAGAAGCCCCAGGGTTGGTCCTCAGTGCCATTTTCACCTTGTCATCCCTTGACTTGGACATTTCCTTGCAGCAGATTTGCCAGGCCCTCCTGTAGCTAATGGGTGGTATTTATTTCCATTCTTTTGGTGCTTCAATGTTAAGTACAGCAATAATTCAATGTATCTCATTTTGGGGGAATGAAAGATAACCCTTATTTTCAGCTCATTTTTTGTGAGTTTTATTTCCCTCTCTCTCTTTTTTATTGAGCTCTGAACATTAATAATCAACCCTCATTAATTCAGTTAATTCTTCAAATCCTCATATTCTTCATGCCCAGCACTGTAAAGCCAAAGAGGAGACTAATGAAAGCTGAAGAGATGGTTAGAGTTATTAAAAATCAATTTTTTTATTTGGTAACCCTGGGGGTGTTAATATTCTCATCTCACATCTTCACAGTGTCATTCCTCCCACAGGAGTTCGAGGCTTTGTGGCTTTTCAGGAAGCAGGAGGGCCTCTTCCAAGCTTCTGGGAAAGCTGCATTGTAAGGTGGTGTGGTCACCTGTTGTTCATGATGTTGCAGAACCTTCTCCTGGGGAAGTGCTGGCCTTCCTGGGATACAGGAGATGGGAAGAGAGCTTTGCTGTCCATCCTCCCCAGGGGTGAGGTCGGGAAGAGGCTGTGGAAGGGGATTGGGCAGCTTCCTCCTGCATTCCTGGCAGGAAGGAGGGCTGGGATAACACCCAGCCTGGCTCCTGCCTCTGCTTGGGGAGTTTGGGCACAAAGGAAGATGCAGGACATTAAACATGGAGCAGGACTGGCAAACAGAGCTGGGCTGAATAAGGGCTCACAAAACTGAGTTTCCTTCAAGCTGAATAGGTAAGAGAGAGTTGGTGTTCAGGTTTTGCAACAATTCATTCCTGTCTTTGGTTCCTTCCCTCAAGGGCCTTTTCCTTTTGGAATAATTTCTAATTCATTAATACACTTGCAGGCCCTTTGCTCACCTGTCCTAATGACTGACCTTCTGTTCCCTTCACTTGGGTGAGTCCAAGTGCCAAGTCCTGCACCTTAAAATGTGTTTCTAAGCATGAGAGAGGGAGAAAAACCACCAAAGTGCAAAGACTCCCCATTCCCTTTGTAGGGCAGGACAGGAGAGAGGACAGAGCTGGTTTAGGAGGGAAAAAAGGGATGTGAAGAGTTGGCTGAGAATGTCACCTCTCCAGCTGGGGCTGTGGGGGGTCTGCAGGGGCATGGAATGCTGCCTGTGGGATCTCAGAGCTGCTGTTCCCACCGTGGTACAGCCTCAGACAAGGCTCCATGGCAACCGATGCATTTTCACTCCCTCCACTTGAGGATGATGCTCCTTTAGTTCCCAGCCCTTCTCTGTGGAATGGGGGACAAGCCCTTCCCCAAAACCTTCTTGCTGGCACCTTCCTTCCCCTCTCAGAGCTGAGAATAGACCTGGGGAACACCCCATTGGAGGGGGTGACCCTCCCTCCATCACCTTCCAGCCCCACTTCTGTGGGATAAAGGGCTTGGTGGGTACAGGATGGGGGTGCTACTCAGCCCTGATCCTCCCATGGCAGCTCCCACCTCCTGGAGTGACTTTCCAGGGCATTTCCATTGTGTATTCTGGCCAGGTTCCTGCGGGATTTGCTTTTAAATCTCCTATTCAAACAGATAATTAAAACATAATGGTGTTTACATTACAGATGGAGCTGAGAGAAAAATAATAATAGTAATAATAATCATAATAAACACTACTTTGCTGCTCAGGAGAGTTTGTCAAATGGCTCCTGGAGAGGCTTGGCACACTTTAATGAGTTTAAAGAAGAGGATTTACACAGAGCAAACTTACTCAATTGTTCACAGGCAGCTGCTGAGGTGAAGCAGCATCCAGAACACCCAGAACAGAGAGCACCGAGTCTGCAGCAGGACAAAACCAAAAAGTGAAAGGGAAAGGGTATTAAAATCCCATCACTTTCCCAGCAGTGGATATGTAGAATGGAATTGCAGCTCTGCAGAGTCCAGAAGCTATTCTAAATTAATGGCTTGGCTTTTCCAGTCCATTCAAACAAGCTCATTTCATGCAAGATAAATCACAGGACCCTTCCACCCTCCCTCCCTGGAAGAGCTTTAGATAATCCATGGTGTGTGTGTGAGGGACCTGCAATGTTGGATTCACCCAACACCAGCTGGAACAACAAGTACCTGTCTAAGACCAAAGGCTGGTACAGCCCCTAAAACAGCCCCATGAGAATGAAGGTTTGTGCTCTATAAATGTCTTATACAGATGGGGGGCTGCCCCAGCCTGATTTGGGGGGACAAAAGAAGGGTCATTTGGGTGTAGAGGGAAGGTGGCTTGAGGATTGGACTGGTCTCAATCCCATTGCAAAAGGGAATAGTCAGCCCTGCCCAACCAAGCTGGGCAATCCAGCAGCTGTAACCCTGAGCTCCCTAATTTCCAATGGTAAAATGGGCTCAATCAACCTAAAGAGCCCCTCATTAGGGCTCAGGAACTGAGTCCCAGCTTTCCTTCCTTTGGAAAGGCAGCAGCAAATATCCAGTGGACTTCTCCTCTCAGCACACTCTGTTCTCCTCCTGCCAACACCATCTCTGTCTCTCCTCTCTCTGTTTCTGTCACCCACTTGGGCCACTTAATTACATTCCCTTTTCTTTTGGAAACAGCTGACGTGTAATTATTGTCGTGATTAACGCCCTTGTGCAGCTAATTGTAATTACACCTTATAATCACAGTTGTGATCCTCAATTACTCATCTTTGCTTCATTCCAATGTTTTTCTTTCTCTGAGTTTCTGGAAGTTGTCTCGACTGACACATGCACAGCAAACTGGCCCAGCATTCCAAACTCCTCTGCCTTCTCCAGAGGGATTAATTTGAGGCCATAATAATGAATAAAGGCCAGATCATTGGTTGGTGTAAATCAATGCAGCTTCACTTGTGTCAACACAGTGATTTACAGCAGTTGAGATGTTGGATATTTCACTAAGAAACTGGTGACACCCAAGGAAATATATCTGCCTTAGAGGCACTTTGTGATAGAGTTTCCATGTATCGAGAAATGCATAATTTTTCTTTTTATACCTCTATCCTCTTATATATTTTGGAGAAATGAGAAAAATCAACCGTGCTGCATCCTCGCTAGGTTGTATATTATGCAGCACTTGGAAAGGCATTTCATTGTGCACCTTGCAAACACACAGGGGACTGATTCTCCTCCTGCTCCTGTCAATTTTTATGTGGTGTAGCTGTCAATTGGAATCGAGCAGCTCCTGCTTTACACCCCAGTGAGTGCAACCAGCACCAGGCACAGGGTGAATACATCAGGTTTACAGGGAAGGCATTAGAATAAATTCTAATCCAAGCCACAAACAGGAAGCTCAGTAGTCAAAGCCACACATTTAATGGCTTCCAGAACAATGTGGTTTTCAGCTCAAAAGCTGGTCAGGGTTTGGCTTGGCTTGCTCTAAACCTTGGGCAGGGCACAGCAGGTTTATCAGTGTGTGGGTCCCCAGGAGCTCAGAGTTGAGAC
Source organism: Myrmophylax atrothorax (assembly GCA_026770055.1). Taxonomy (NCBI): domain Eukaryota; kingdom Metazoa; phylum Chordata; class Aves; order Passeriformes; family Thamnophilidae; genus Myrmophylax; species Myrmophylax atrothorax. Next base: position 2,219,609 of record JAOXXN010000271.1, read on the forward strand.
TTAACGGACCTGAACTATTTTGGGTGCTGAGGAAATACCAAATGGCATTAGCTGGGAGCCTGATGGGAAGCTGTCAGTGTGGTTTCCTCACTCCATCCTTCTCTGGGCAAGGGCTTCCCTCCTGGGCAGGGGCTGCAGGCTGGGCCTTCCCAGCCAGAGCAGGTGCTGCTTTCAAAATCCATCCCCATTCCCAAAGAACTGGGTGGATGAATGAATAAAGAGCTGAACTCCCAACCTGAAGATTATTGCTGCATTAATAAAGCAACTGTGAGCGAATTGTCTCAGCTGCCAGAGCCAGCCAGGATTATTAAAGCAGGTCCCTGATTTAATTAGAACACTTAAAACTCGTGCTAAACCCCAAAAATGCAGCTCTCAGCTGGAACAAGAGCTGTGTGCAGGAGGGGTCACTGCAAAGGGCAGCTCTTCCCACAGTATATTCATGATTATTGAATCCAGTGCTGGGCTGGAGCTGCTGGGAGGGCACAGGGGGCAGAGCTGCTGTGCTGGGCTCAGCTCTGGGCACTGCCCACACAGCACAGGTGATTCTGCCTGCCCAGCACTGCTGTGAAACAGCCTGAAAGAGCAGCCTTGGCGCTGCAATAAAGCCAGTGCCCGTGGCCCAGGGCTGGCAGCCCTGTCCCCGTGGGCAGAGGGAGCCAGGGCGGCACAGCCTGACCCCACACACCCCACTGGTGACATGGGGGTGACACGACTGTGCTGTGCCCCAGCAGGAGCTTGGGGCACCCTGAACTGGCAGTGCAGCCTCTCCCCAGTGCCAATTCAATGAGATGCCCCCAGCCTGACCAGCAGAAAATGGAGCTGAAGTGATGCCTTGTGACTGACTAAGCATTACACACTATTTATTCTTCAGCTCTTAGTCTGGGCTTGAACTGTGACTACAGGAAAAAGCCACCACTGCCCGTGACTGGAGCTGGGAGCTGATAGGAAGCTTTTTTCCTTTTGAAGAAAATCAATTTTCAGACTTCAAAGGCTCCATACCTCAACTGCTTTTTTCTGGCCCCAAACTCTGCTGCATGTTTTTCCTCAGCTGACTAAAACTATCAGCATGACTGGGACTTACCACAGCATCTGAAAACTGCCATAAATCATATTTCTGGTCTTTTTTTTGCCAGCATTGGTACTCAACCTGCATCCTCTGTAACACACCAGAGCATCAACTCCTTTTAATAGTGACAAGCACTGAAAAGGAAGGGAAGGCAAATTAAGCTTCAGAAAAGAAAAGTTAAATGACTCCGTTGTTATCTGGGTGGTTTTCAAATGGACCCATCAAAGTTTGGAGAATTATTTTAATTGATAGCCACAGATCAACAATAAGATAAATGGAGAGATTAAAACGCAGCCGTTACACTCAGCTGGGGATGGAGGAAATCGTCAGCCCTGCCTAATTGTTCTATTTCTCAGTTTTAATTAAGTGCAGCCTCCTGAACGAACTGCTCCAGATAGTGCCCAGCCTGTGCATTCCACATCTCCCAAAGCTCCCTGGATGAGCTTTGAACTCCTTGGAAGCAGCTCCTGACCTGAGGGACTGGAGGTGGTCGGTGATGGTGCTGGGTGAGGTTCATCATGGCACGTTATCCCTGCCACTGGATGTTAAATATCCCTGCCACTGGAAATTATCCCTGCCACTGGAAATTATCCCTGCCACTGGAAAATATCCCTGCCACTGGATGTTAAATATCCCTGCCACTGGAAATTATCCCTGCCACTGGATGTTATCCCTGCCACTGGAAAATATCCCTGCCACTGGAAAATATCCCTGCCACTGGAAATTATCCCTGCCACTGGATGTTTTCCCTGCCACTGGATGTTTTCCCTGCCACTGGATGTTATCCCTGCCACTGGATGTTATGTTATCCCTGCCACTGGATGTTTTCCCTGCCACTCTTGGTCTGTAGGATGGCAAGAATTCTGCACTAACACCATCACTCACTGTGCTGGGTTTAGGAGATGCAGAGTGTGCTTGTAATGCATCCTTTGATGTGCATTAGGGGGATTCATCTCATCATCCCTGTTTAGCAAAGTTTTTAACTGTGTGCTTCACTTTAAATAGCAAATAAAAGCAGAGCAATCCTTTGTGTATTTATTCATGTGGTCACAGATCTTTTTTATGGAACCTTGTTTACAGCACTGTCATACCTATAAAATGCCTAAAGCACCACCCAGAGACCAAGCCACGACACATCTGCTTTTCCTACCTGTCTGTATTCCTGATTTTTGAGTTGTTCTGCACAGCCCAAGCATTGGGCGCGCAGGGGAAGGGCAGCACAGGTGGGACTGTGTGTGCAGAGTGTTTGCACCTCGTGTTCCTGCTCTCTTCCTCTTGCCCAGGCTCTCTCCCTGTCCCAGTGATGCTTCTTTGATCACCCCAAAATCAGACACCTCTTCCAAAAATTCAGGTTGTATTAAAAGCCTTATCCTTAATCCCTCAACTTGAGTGTATTGATAAGAAAACACCAATTAAGACACATATTCCCATGCTGGACCTGTAGTCAGAGACTAAGGAGATTATGTGATCATTCTAATTTCACGCCCAGGGATGTTAAACAATTATAACTTTATCTCATTCAAGCAGCAATGGCCCATGAGCTCCAGGGGCCTCTTGGCCTATTTGTTGGTGCCACTGCAGATGTCCCCTGACCTTCAGTGGGGACAGTCTGGGTGGCCTCTCTGTACCTTCCCAGGAGAGATTTCTGCAGGAGAAACAGTCCCAGGTCCTCAGACAGCTCCAGGCATGGAGGACAATATTGATGAAGAGCTGCCAGAGCAGGAGCTGCCTGAGAGCAGCAGACAAGAATAAACTGAGGTTTGCTGAGGTAGCAGAGGTAAAGAAGGGCTTTCAGACACCTGAATCTACCAGGCCCACCTAAAATCAAACAGGAGCAACAGGACATAAAATCAGGGAATCTCACAATTGTTTGGCATGGGAGAGGCCTCAAAGCTCATCCAGTCCTTCCCCTGCCATGGGCAGGGCCACCTTCCACTAGCCCAGGTTGCTCCATCCTGTCCTTGAACACTTCCAGGGATGGGGCTGCCACAGCTTCTCTGGGCAAGATTTACAAGAGAATTCCAAACCACCTTCAGGGCTGGCAACTGTGGGATTTCCCCAAGTTTGCCACCCATTTCTGTGAAATAAAACAGCAAATGTGGCTTAGGGGAAGTTTTAATTACCAGCCATCCCTAAGAGCTTGGAAACAGGGAGTGAACTAAGGAATCCTGCAGAGACTGATCATTTTCCTTTGGCAAATCTGGAGTGGATTTGGAAATTCGTGTGGACAAGTGAGAAACTCCCAGCCCTGGAGGTTGGTTTGGGACGCAAATATTGGTCGCAGAAAAGCTGGATGTGAATTGACTGATGCACCAACGCTGCCTGTTCCTGTTTCTGGGACATCTTCCACCTCTCCCCATTTTTCCATGTTCCTGTGAGCCCCTGGGCCTGCAGGAGCTCTGAGGAGATCCCCCCCTTCAGCAAGGAGGTCCCACTGAAGCCCTTGAGGCTCCTCCACACAGTGCCCAGCACGTTCCTGGCCCCTGGCCCGGGGCTGCAGCTGCCTCTGTGGCACATGCAGCTCCTGGGCTGGCTTGGCACTGCTGGAATATGGAAATCAGGCAGAAAAAAATAAGAGCTCCAGGCTCTACAGATGTGGGAAAACTGGCTCCAGCTTTGGCTGTTGCAAAGGCATTATTTTTACAGGAAGGAAAGCAGCATCCCCTTGTTCTGTGGCCAGGCAGGCACAGCCCTGCCTGCAGCACCTCCAGCCTGGGCACTTGGAGCTTTTCACTTGGCCATAAAGGAAAGGAATTAACCTTTTCCATTTCATTTCTGAAAACTCCAAACTAATTGTCTTTTCATTCTTCTTCCACCCTCTCCCTGCCAAGGGAAAGAAATCAGGACAAGACTCCTGGGCTGTCTGGATCTTGCAATATTTATCACCTGAAGGCTTGTTCCCAACAGAACACTCAGCACTGGAGCCTTTGTGCTTGGATGAAACCAGTCAGGGACACTGGGACAGCACTGGGAGCATCATCCTGTGGACAGCCCTGAAGGGAACAAGACCATTCCATTTGGGAAGAGCTGAGTGTCAGATTTTTATGTTGTTGGTTTTTTTTTTTGAATAAGGACTTAGAACAGCGAGACAGCAGCAGAGAGAAGGTGGAAGAAAAGAAGATGAAACAAGAAAAAGTGTGAATAAACAAGAATAAGGGAAGGATTTTTAGGAAAAAAGGCTGTAGAGAGGGATTAGGATTCAGGCCAGCCCCATGTGCAGCCCTCCCAACATATGATATATGTAAGGCAAAGGCAGTCAGCACATCTGAGCGAGAATTACAGGTGGCTGAATTAATTAGCTCCAAATCCCAACACCCCCAAACATCAGGCGCTGGGATTAGGGACTCAAAGCTCGTTTGCTGCCGAATCCCAAACCTCAGATATTATTTGGATTCAAATTGGAAGTGTTGCAGATGGGTTTGTTGGGGGAAGGAGAGAGCTGTCTTTTCCTGTTCTCCCCTCAGCTCAAGCAGAAAGGCACTTTTTCCTTTCCTTCCCAACGTGGCATGAAAATCCCTGCAGCCTTTCCTGCCCCTCTCTGGAACTGCTTCCCATGGATCTGAACAACCTCCCAGTTCTCTTCCAACATCTCTGGAGCTGCAGGATGGGTAGGCAGATTCCCTTCAAGGTCTCTTCCTATCCTCTGTGCTTGTGGGACATTACGTCAAAGGAATTACAAATTTACTGTCCTTAAATGCTGGAAAGTGGGACTGTACAAAGGGACCAACGACAAATGGCATCTGAAACACTGAAAATTCACCAGCTTCCCTTGATTTCGAGGCAAGAACTCTAAAAGCTCACCCATCACCATGTGCTGCCAGGCTCAGAGGGGTTAGTCAGAACAGGCATCAGAACTATTTGTTTTCCTGCTCCTCCCCGTGAGAAAAATGGGTTATTCCCTCTAAACTCCTGGGTTGTTCCCTATGGAATGGAAATAACCTTCGTTTAGCAGCAGAACAAAGTGGCAGAACAAAGTGCTGGTGAGGGGACCAGACACATCATCCTCATGTGAATGGGGGCACAATCTGTGCAGCACCTCCTGCTAAATCAGGTGAGTCGATGCCGTTTGCCAGGACCACCCTGTGCAGGTCTGATTATCTGCTGGCAGAGGAGGTGCAGGGGCAGAGCTGGCAGGGCCCTTCCTCCGGCTGGTGGTGCCAAACGAGCTGGTAAGTTCATCACAGGCTGTGAGCAGCATCCAGGAGTGGCTCCCAGGGCCACAATTAGTGCTCATGTGGCTTTGGGCTGGATGTGAGTGCAGGCTTGGAAGGTATTTGTGTTTGTGAAAACAGTCACTGCCACGATGCTCCCTCAGAAATGGCTTCAGCCTCCCCAGATCCGCAGCCCAAGTGGTGCAGCCTCAGCCCTGGGGCAGGAAAAGGAACCTGGGCCTGCTGTGGAACTTTGCTGACAGCGTGAGAAGAAAAGCTCTCAGAGGAAGAGATTAGGAAGGAACAAATTCACAGCAAAGAACATGCAGTGAACAGTTTCTTTATTAGCTACTAGTCATTCCAAAATTGCCTCTACCTCTGCAGCTTCCTGCACTGTTCAGGTGATCAAAGACCTCATTCCAGCCCAACACTCTGCTATTCTTTCCCTCCAGTGTCCAGGGGAGCAAATCCAATCTGGGCAGCCTTTGTCCTGCTCTGCCTCTCTCTGCTCTTTGTGAGGGTTTGCAGAGTCCTCTCCACGCTGACAAAACGCATCTTGTTTACAGGCAAAGAAAAATCCACCTCAGCACTTTGGCCACGGGAGGAAAAAAAGGTACATTTGAAAGCATTTTAGATTGTGACTTCTGCAAATTAGAAAGTGCAGGCTCTTTCCCCAGCTGGAATAGAGGCAATTACACTGTGAAAGCAAGTGCTATTTCCATCCCTGTCGCCTCACAGCCCTCCTAATGCTTTTGAGATACACAAGATACACTTATTTGTGGTGGGGAGGATGTCCACCTTCAGCAGTTTGTGTCTGCTCTGAGATCAGGCAGCGAGGAAATAGCTTGGCTTTGTGTTGGTTCTCATCCCAGTTAAATAAAATTCTTTTAAAGCCTTGAGGACTGAGTTTCTTTTTATCCACAAGAGCCTGCAAACTTTCCTGCACAGAGTCCTTCAGGCCCCAAACCTGCCATGGCTTCCCACTGCTGGTTCTTCACAGGATAGGGTATTTTTTTATACATATAACACACCTCAGGACTGGCTTAACAACTTCTGTGTGCAGGAAAACCACCACGAAATAATTATGAATAATATTGCCCCTCTGATTCAGTTTGTTCTACCAGGATTGCCTTTTTCTCAGCTGCCCTTTCTTTTGCAGTAGCAGAATATTACATTATATTTTTCCTCCCTCAGCCAACCCTTTCTCACTCCATATGTGATTGGAGGAGCTCTCTACCAGCAGCATATGTGTTTAATCAACTTTAATACTTCCACAGACTATAAGTAAGAGAAATGTGCTGGACAGGGAATAATTATCATTTTAATTGCATTAGAGAAGCTGGTTAGTCTGCCAGAGGGTAAGAGAACTGTGGATGGTGCCCTACCAGGCTGGGGAGAAGCAGCCAGGAGGTGGATCTGCCTTGGCTGTAGGGCAGTAAAAATATGGACTAAGAGAGAAAATCTCTGGAAAAGTTTCCATAAATGTGTAATTCTGGCTCTGGCAAGTGAGGAAATGGCTGGAACTGCACTGCTGAATCCCTGTCCCATGGAATCATGGAATGGTTTGGGTTGGAAGGGACCTTAAAGCTCATCCAGTGCCACCCCCTGCCATGGGCAGGGACACCTCCCACCAG
>JAOXXN010000271.1:2245000-2269651 GCA_026770055.1 Myrmophylax atrothorax
AATTATTGCTCCTCCAAGCATGAAGAGAAGGTGGTGGAGGGGGAAGCATAAAATGCTTTATGGCAATCACTTTAAAAACAAGTCCCTTTCTGCTTCTTTGTGGTATGTGCAGCTCGGTGTGTCCCTTTCTTGTGCAGTGGTTTGTGAAGAGAACAACTGAATGTCAGCAGGTTCACCTGCAACGCAAACCTGAGGGGTTTGGAGTCCCTCAGTGGCACCTTCTGCAGGTACGGAGGTGGCAAAGCCCGAATTGCAGCCACACTCCAGTTTGGCCAAGTCTCCTGTGTCCCTGCAGCCTCCTGTGCTCCGAAACGTTCCCTTTGTGGTGCTTGGCATGCTCTGAGCAGGGGCTGTGTGTGTTTGGATGGATGTGTGTGAACACTGAGAGCATTGATTCCTGTCACTTAGAAAGACTGTGAGGAGCCTGGAGACTCCTTGAGATGAAAAGCTCAGGAAAAAAATACGAAACATTAATTATTTATCTCCTGGTGTCATTATTGTATAGGCTTTAAATTACTGCTTCAAAATCATTTCTCATTAGACTGTACTGTCATCTCTGCAGATACAAAGAACTTTCATTCTCTAATATCTGCTGTATATCAACCACTCTGGATTTATTAGGGAAGAGGCTCTTCTTGCCTCTCTTCCATTCCTCCCATCAGCCAACTGGATTGGTTTGGACTAAATTAAATACTCTCAAGAAAGCCAAAAGAAAAGAAGCAAATCAATACACAATAAGAAATTAAAAATCACTTCATTGAATTTATTTTAATCTGCAGAGTTGTAAAGTGCTTAAACTGCAGATCCCACACTCTGAAGAAATCCAAGGGGATTCCCAATATGAATTTTGAATGCAGCACTCAGGTTTGTGTTCTGGGGCATATGAAATGAGCTTTGTTTTGTTCCCAGAGTCGAGTCAACTAGATTTGTACCTGGGGGTGGGAGTGAAGAGGGGGATGTACACAGTGTGTGTTTGAACAGTGCCAGGTGCCAAGGAAGCCCTGGAGGTTCAGGAGTATTTCCCTCTGGAAAGAACCAGCTTCCTTTTTTCCTGGGCTTGCTCCCCCTTTAGATGGTGAGTTCTTTTTTCCTGAGTAATACATCACTGGAGCAACTCATTGTGGTGATGAATTACTTGTACATGTTATCAGATGGGCCTGTTCTGATCCTCCTGCATCATCTGGAGTATTACACTAATATATCAACACCCTGAGCTGCTCCCATTCTGTGCCTGGCTCCCATCCATCACCCTGGGCTGCTCCATGCCCACGGTGCCCATGCACAGAGCAGGGCAAAAATGGGGCTGCCCTCCCTTTTAGGGGCTCTGGTTGGTGTGCAAAGTCAGGTTAGGGGAGAATCTGAAGGCAAATGAGACCATCAGCCAACAACAGGACCCAGGGAATGGCAGGAGCTGTGCCAGGGCAGGGTTAGGTGGGATCTCAGGGCAAGGCTCTTCCCCCAGAGGGTGGTGGGCACTGCCCAGGCTCCCCAGGGCAGTGGGCACAGCCCCATGGCTGCCAGAGCTCCAGGAGTGTTTGGATGATCCTCTGGGGCACAGGCTGGGACTCTTGGGGGGGTGGGCTGTGCAGGGCTCAGGGTTGGACTTGCTGGTCCTTGTGAGTCTGTTCTAGCTCGGGATATTCTGGGATTCTGTGAACTTGAGATTTTAAGGTTGAGCCCTTTACCATTTGGGTCACATAATTTGAATGCCTTTACAACCAATGTCTTTGGACATTTGGCCTTTTGGGACAGTCTTCTGAAATGTGCTCAAACCCAGCAGCTGGTTTTGAAATCTTGGGGCTCCAGTTCTCCCTCTTATTATTATTAGTTTTTAATGTTCCCATGTTAACTCTTCAGTGTCCCCAGAGATACAAACCTCTCTTACAGGTGCAGACAGGGCTGAGGAGCATCAGGGGAATGTTTTTCAATCTCTGAACATTCAGAGGTAGTTTGGGGGAAGGGTTTTCTTACTTCACTTATTGCAGTGGTGAGTCTCTCTTGGTCCCAGACTTGCCTGCAGTTGCCTTCAGGTCCATCCTTCTGCCTCAGGCCAATCTATATTTGGATAGTTTCAAGTGTTGCACTTGGTAAAGTCTGTGCTTTGCTTGATGCTTCAGTTAGCTCTGATTTAACTCAGGTAATGTTCAACTCCTCTTGCAAAGCCAAGCAAACACAGCCACACCTCACAAGCTTGAAAAAACAGCCTTCAAATCTTCAAGAATAGATTTAATTCTCTTTAGGCCCAAAGCCAGACCCTGCCAAGGTCAGCAGAGGTTCTTCTGGAGGACACTGGCTCAAGTGTCTGGTGCTGGACGAAAACTGTGTGCTTTGCTTTGGAAATGCTTCCCCAGAGCTGGAGTTTGGCCCTTGGGGTGTTCTCTGGCACCCACAAACACAACCTTGGTCCTGCCACCCCAACCTGGGGTTTGCCTCTGCACAACCTGCAGCCAGGTAGTCTGAGCTGTTTGCATCCCAGTTAAGAAGCTGATGGAGTTGTGCCTAATTTCAGAGTCGGTTATTTTATATCCAGGGCAATATTTTGAAACGGTTGAGAGTCAATTGCAAAATTAAAAAAATAAGTCTGGGTTGGAGTAGGAAAGCAGCAAGTGAATAAGGAGGATTATGGTGCAGAGCCTTGGGATAGCAGTGATACAATGCTGAACTGAGCCACAAACAAACTGCAGGCAGAAGTTTGATTGGAGCTCAGATTTGGCCACTTAATATTTATGCAAGAACATTCAGATCAAAGCAGGAGAGACGAGTTGTTTAGATGTTGCATCCTCTCAGTGTCTATGAGGACAGATATTAGAAAACTGCCTGTGGAGATGTCTGTCCTTATCAGATGACCCAAGCACAAAAGGATTTTCAAAGCTCCACAGACAAAGCAACCATTCTTGCAAGACAATTTGGTGTGCAGTCATGTGGGAACTTGGCAGAGATTTCTTTTGGTTCAGGGAGACACACAAGGCAGAACTGCAGCAATGAGGAGTCAGAGCAAACAACCAGGGCAAGGTTTGTGTGTTCAGCACAGGTTCAATCCTGGCCTCCCATGCTCCAGGGGACAGCTCAGGGCAGGGCTGTCATCCCTTTGAACATCATGGAACTGCTGCTTTAGTGGAGCTCACCTGGAAGGGAGGAATTGGCCCTGTCAGAGTGAGTCCTACCTGTGCAGTTTTCACCTGGGAGGTGCAATGAGCTCAGACTGGTGTTGGTTAATTGTTGGGTGATCTGGCAGATGTGCTACATGTCACACAAGGCCCCTGTGGTTAAAAATAACCTGCTGCTCCACAGCATTATCCACACGAGCATCTGACACACATGAGCATCCTCCAAGCCCTTCTGTGCTCAGTCTCTGCATTCAGCTGCCACCACGATTTGCTTTGTCCCTCAGAGGATGCTCCTTCTCCTCCCCCAACTCCTGCCATCCCAAAAGGACCCACATCTATCAGTCACACTCATTAGCTTTGCAAAATGTGACTGTGATTCATAATCATCTGCTGCTCTGAGGCAAACAACACTCAAAAATGTGTTTCTTCATCTTTCCTGGCAGTGCTTGGCTGAGGGCTCAGGCTGGGGCCTGGGAAATCAAAACCTTGGGGACATTTTAAGGTTGAAAAAGCAGATGAAATGCTTTTCCTGGTTTATACAGCTCCTGTTAAATTGTGAAACCGCTTTAGAGCCACTGAGTTGTTCAACCTCACTGAAGCTCCCTCTGTCCCACATCCCCTCCATTTAAATGCACATCTGGATAGAATTTGGACACTGGAAAAACTCCCTTTTCTATTGTGCAACACTTGCCCTGGTGCCTCCTGTGGCATTCTGGTTCTGCCCATTGTCCTTCACAAGGTTTATTCCCCAGGAGGGAGAGGGGCAAACGAGGGAATGTATTTTTATTTTCTCACAAAGCTGGGAAACAGAAATGTTACAAAACTGACACAAGTACAGAACCAAAATGTTACCACACTGGCTGACAGGGAGGATGAGAATCTGCAGTGACCCTCGGGGAGGGCTTGAGTACTAAATTATTGTTCCTGGAAATCAACAATGAGAAGACAAGCAGGACCTGTGGCTTTTCCTTCACTTGCTGAAGTGCAGAGACAAAAACATCCCTTCAGGTTTTCCATGCAGCCTTCCTTTTTTTCTTGGGCATTAGAAATGAAGATTTACTTGGACACTTCATGAAAGACTCATCTGAACTGGCTCATTTTTACCGTAAAGCTGTTTTGCTGTGGACTTGAAGATTTGTCTTTGACTTCACATCCAATTTGGTTATATGAGGTGCAGGTTGGTTGGGGAAGGGTCAGTCCCTCCCCAAAACTCTCCATGCTGTTGGTGTTGGCTGTTAATGAGTTTTCAGACTAAGGGTGATGGTGACAAGGTGGTTCTGAGCTGTCCTTCCATCCTCTGCCCTCACTGAGGAGTTGAAGCAGCAGGTGAGAACCAACCTGGTGTTCTCAGAGCTGCTCTTGCAGTACCTTCAGGCTACCTCGAGCTTACCCTTTCATTTTCTCCAACACCATATTCCTACAGGATTTTTCAAAAGCTGCAGGTTTGCTTTTTTTCCTCCCTTTACTATTTTAAAGTAAACCAGGACATGTTTTGAGGGCCTCAAAGCCTTTGTGGTGCTTTTCCCAACAACACAAACTTTGCTGCTCCGAGACATTTTTACTTGCTAAGTACAGCACCCAAGAGCTGCACTTCCCTCATTAACAATTAATGACAATGGGGCTTTGTGCTCCTAATGATGCCATCATTGATTAGAGCTTAAATGGCCAGAGCCTCAGCCCCCAGTGAGCCAACAGGGCAGCACTGGGGGATCGCTGCAGGGAGTGTCACTCAGGCAGTGTCTCAGCACAGGGACCTCACTGGGATGAGCAGAATTCCTGAGGTTGTTGGGCAGAACTGCAAGTGGGATTTTCAGTGTAGATCACAAAGAACAGGGGACTGCAAAAGGTGGGTTCCTGCTGGGCTTTGCCACTCTGAGCGAGCCCACACTGCTGGGAGATGCTCTTTAACATAATTTCCTTGAATTCCATGACTCCCAGTCTCTGAGCCTTTGGTTTTAGATGGTCACACTCCACAGAGATCCCACCTGTGTGTAGGAGTGTAGAAGTGCCCCACAATATTTATGCAATATTATTTTATTTTGGGGGCTGCCAAGGCCTCTCCCTGCTGCTCCCACTGTTGTTTTTCCAGCAGCTCCTTGTCCTTTGAAGAGCCTTTTAACAGTCTGGTCCCCAGAGGAAACTTGGTTCTATAATAAACGTCATAAACCAAATATCATGAGGGGTTAACTCCCAAATATAAGCTTGCAAGCAATTCAATTCTTAGCCTAGTTGGTTTGCCAGGAGAATTTGACATGTGCTCCTTAAAAAAAGGGCTTTGAGGCATAAGCAGAATAAATGTTAGGCTATTCCCAATTAATGTGTGCAAACACAAGTGTTAAAGCTCCGTGTCCCTCCCTCTGAGCTGGAGAGGAACAGACTCCAAGCAGCAAGAGCAGGAGTGGGCAGATGTGATTTTCCAGGCAAGGACAGTGAGCCTGCCCAATTAACAGTGTTGGCACAGAGGGCATCTCAAAAATCACTCGCCCTCAAACAGCCAGGAGGTTGCTGGAAGAAATACAGATTTTGGGAAATGAATTTTGAAGGAGGAGAGTTAAAAAATTGCTGCTTCTTCCATGTGGTTTTGTAGTTTCAACCTGTCCTGTGCAGCCAGGAAACCCTGAGTGTTGTTTTACCTGCTTTTGAAGTGAAAGGTTCAGCTTTCCTGAGCTTGGCCCCCTACAAGGTTTTCTGCCCCAAGCTGTGAGTTTGGACTGTGAGCAGAACTTTAATTATCATGGATCCCACATGATCAGGAGGTTTGACAGGACTGTGTTAGGACCTGTTTTCTGGGGCATTACTGGGGATTGTCTCTGCAGCCTGGAATCTCTTCTTTGCTTTAAAGCACATGGTTTATTTATCAAAGCTTTTCCTCCCCAAACAGTGGTGATTTCTCACCTCTGCATCAGTTCTGGAGCCTGTGCAGTCTGTGATGGGGATCCTTGAGCTGCAGCTCCAAACATGCCGAGATGTGGATTCCCTCTGGTAGATTAACAAGTGTGAGAGGAAATGGCTTGTGAGGGAAATTCTTTGATAGAGGGAAACAAATACGGGTCTAGAAATGGGTCATTATGATGCCTGAGAGGACAGGGACTGGCAAGAGGCTGCAAGGGAGGTGTAAGTGGTTGGCAGTGCAGCAGCAGCAGGTGGGGGACAGGAGTGCCCTGGGGACTGTTTCCCACTCTCTCACTGCACAGTCTGCCAAATGTAAGCTCTCTAAATACCACCAGTTATTTTACTAAATTTATCCCTAGAGGGGCTATAATGAGAGGGAATGGGGACTATATTTTGGAAGCAATTAGCCTTAAAAGTCTCTACTATCCCCTTTTTTTGAGCACAGTCTTCAGGGAGCAGAGCTTTGACTAATGGACCCTGGTGTCTCTATTGCTTGTGCTCCCTCCTCGGGGATGGCAGCTAAACATGAATCCCTGCTCTCTCCAATTACATTTTAAAAGCCTGAGATTCAAATGAGATGCTAAAAGCCTGAGGTGAAAGGACTAAAAGGGGAGAGGGGAAGGGGGTTTCTCAGCTTGTGGCTAAATGCACTGCTGCATGCTGAGAATAAGGAGTAAGAAAGTTTTGGGGGAAAAGGAGGTACCCCTATAGAATAGGGAGCAGTACTGAAATGAATCTTCTAGAAAAGTAGCCCTCCTCATGTCCATAGGTCTTAAAAATCCCCCAGATTTGTTGTTCTACCATGGGCATTGCAGAGGGAAACTTGGAGGAAGGTGATTCCCTGTTTTGTGAGCTGCTGTGGAGAGCACAGGGGGTAAGGGAGTATCTCCCTTCCAAGGCCAGAACCATCCCTTGGGCTCTCCCTTTAGGATCCCTCCCCTGCTCTGGGATCCCTGCCTCCCCCTGCCAGTCCTTTGGGCAGCTGGGAGAGGCTGGCACTGCTGCTGTGGATCTGTGCAAAGCTGAGCAGCTCTCGGTATCCACAGCCCCAAGTTACTGCTGTTCCTGGCTCACTTCACCCATCTCTTCCTGTGGCTTTCCCTGGTCCCATTGGGGTCTTTAGTCATTTCTGTGCTACAGCTCTGCAGCACCAGAACTGCCCTCTGGATCCCAGGCTGCCCTGGCAATCCACCTGCCAGAGGAGGGGGATGTTATCTTGTGTTACCAAACCAGAACTGAGGCACAGGGAGGTTTCACCCTAAAAATGCCAACCCTGAGCACAGGTTAGTTGTGCTCTTTAGGTGTGCCCTGGCTCAGTGCTGGCAGCTGATGGTTCAATCCAGGTCCCAGTTGGCATTTAGGGCACATCTTTTACTATTTCTGGCATCACAAAGTGACCATGTGAGGCTCTTCCTTCTACATCGCTCATAACTCTGACTGTGCTTCAAAGCAGGGTGGGAGCACAGTGCAGAAACTCCTGCTGGTGCTGGATGTGCTGTTTGCTTCCATCCACTCCCAGGACCTGCCTCCCCATGGGCACCTTTGGCAACCCCCCCTCTTGCCTCGTGACCCTCCATACCCTGCAGGGTGTGTGTGTTGCTCTGTGTGTCTTTGCTTGTCACGATGCACAATTGTCCCTTTGCTGCATTTTCAGGACAATTTGAGCACGCAAATCCTGCTGCTGCCCTGGTGTTTCTGTGCCTCCTGTGCACACCTGCCTGTCTCACTGCTGAATCCTCTCCATCCTTCCTCAGGGTGCCTGCCCTTGTCACAGAGGGCTCCAAAATTCCTGCCTTGGGAGCTCAGAGATGCTCTGAGATGCAGCTGATGGGCAGATGACCCCAGAGTTTGCGCCCAAGGTTGAGGAGCAGAAAGCAAACCAGATCTGATCCTGAGCTCTGTTTTTTTCAGCTTTCAGTGCCCTGCTGCAGAAATCTGATTTGGCAGCTTGGCAGAACAGTGCAGATTTTCTGCCTTTTTAACAACAGGGGGAGAAGCAACTCTGAGCTGACAAAGTCAGGCTTGAGGTTGTCAAACAGAAACTCACTAATGAGGGGGATTTATTTGCTGCTGCTCCTCAGTGCAGCCCGCCCTGGCCATGGGAAAGCTGATAAGCCAGGTAACAATGGGGAAAGGAGAAACTCTTAATTCTTTTTGCTGCTGAGCTGAGAACCAATTCAGAATTCTCGTTCAGTACCAGAGAGAACCTTTTTTATCACAGGAAAGTAAACTGTGGGGAACACAAACCTGACAGGCTCCCTGAGCAGAGTCAGTGTCCCAACTGCAGCTGCAACTGATTTCTTCCTTTTTCACCCTTCCCCTTAAGTAATGTGCAAAATCCAGGGATCTTGTGGTTGCTTGCCTGTTTCTTACCTGGTTATTTATCACTAAAAGAAGAAATTAAATGAGTATAAGTGGACTGTTCTGTTTGGTTTAGTATAACGTTCCAGATCCAAGCAATATTAGGAGTTTGCCCCTTTCCTGGGGTGAATTAATTTAGCTTCTTGTGCCAGGACAAAGTGCCCTCCAGGGGTTCCTTTCACCCTCAGCCCCTCTGTGGTGCTGAACAAGCAGAGCTGACCATCCAGTTCCCCAGAGAGCTCTGGATAGTCCCTCAATTTAAACCCGAAGCTGGGCTGGGACATCACTGCCGTGGTTCACCAGCTGCCAGAGCTCTCCCTCATCCCATCCAAACATTGAAACATGGACAGGAGAAACGGTGTCACCTCTGTGTGACACAGAGGCAGCAGCCAGGAGGTGGATGGCCACGGTGGTGAGGTATGAGAAATGTCAGTCGGTTTAAAAAGAGGAAAAGAGTCCTCAGAGAGACCCTTTTTATAACGAACTTACATGATGTGACAGTCACACGCTCCAAAATTGAATTAATAAATCATTCCCATCTCTGGTTGGAATAGTTAATCCGTGTTTTGTGCCCCAGCAGAGAGGAAAATGGCCTGCTTTCCTGGCTTTATGACATATTAGGCCTAAATAGAATTAATGAGAAGGCTTTCTAACTTTATTTACTGTGGAGAAGAGCTGTTTCTAAGGGGATGGGAAGGGAGGAGGGGAGGAAAGAGCAGTGAATAGATTCCCTCCCCAATATTGGGGGTTAATAACACACAGCTTGTGCTTGTGGCTCTGTGTGCTGGGGATGCACAGCAGAGACATGACTTGGCACATGGTGGGAGGCAATGGAATCCATCTGGAACTGAGCTGGCACCATTGGAACATTCCTGTGAACTCGGGATGAGTGAGCACTGAGTTCACCCAGGGCCCTTTTAAAAGGTGAATGAGTAAAACTCTTCAGCTTGTCCACACAACACACAGACTCAGGCTATATAAAATGCCTCAAAAATCTGTAAAGAATTGACACCATGGAAGGAACAAAATGTTTGTTGATAGGAAGAGCTGTGCAGTAATTCTGGATCATGTTAGTCAATGAGAGATTCCTTCAGAGGGAGCAGTTTAGATTTCTAGAACTGTTCAGATCTTTCCTTGGGCACTCATGGATCATTCTGGCCCCAACAATCAGCAGGAGAGGATTCTCCTCTGGAAAAGGTCCAGCTCATGAGGAGAAGGCCCTGAGGGCAGCCTGGCTCTCCCAGGTCTGGACAGGCTGCAAAGGGAAGAATTTGTTCTTTGCTTCTCAGTGTCTTTGTCCATGCAAAGAGATTCCAGAGCAGAGGGCAGTGTGGCTCATTAAACAGCTAAAGAGGGAAGTAAACAGATAAATCAGATTTTCCCCATGTTGATGCAGAAGTTAATTATTGAAATGTTCACTGTATTAGGAATAATTAAACCAAAGTGTAAATTAAACCTCCTTGCGCCATAAAACGGTGGAAAAATCATTATGTTTGTTCCATTTCTCCTGACACAAACTGTGTCTTTTGCAATTCCAACATAAGATTTCCAGGTTTGGGGTTAAACCCTTCCCCTGCAGCCACAG
Source organism: Myrmophylax atrothorax (assembly GCA_026770055.1). Taxonomy (NCBI): domain Eukaryota; kingdom Metazoa; phylum Chordata; class Aves; order Passeriformes; family Thamnophilidae; genus Myrmophylax; species Myrmophylax atrothorax. Next base: position 2,254,946 of record JAOXXN010000271.1, read on the forward strand.
TTTTGCCCCAGCAGTTTGTTCCTTGGAGCCTTCCCTGTCACTTCTCAGCCACTTGTAGAGAGAGGAGGACAAAAAGAGGCTGCAGTGGTGACATCCTGAGCTGGAGCCTTTTGGCCAAAGGGTTGAGTGGAAAAAATAGGTGACAAAGGGGCACAATGTGCTGTCAGGTGTTAGTCATTGCTTTCTATAAACTCTTTGCAGAAAACCAACCTTTCCCTAATTAAACAATTTGCTCTTCAGTGTCTCTGAGCACAGAGTGTGTGATACAAATTGGAATCAGACAGCCTGATGAATCTGGACCTTTTGTGGCGTTTGGATTCACTAGTTCCTCTAATTACTGGAAATAAAGCAGTTTTCATGCATTCAGGGATGCTTCTCTGGTTAAGCTGCTGTGAGGGAAGCCAGAGCAGTTGAAGATAAGTTGGTGTATAAAGAGATCCTGACTCCTCATTAACCTTTCCTTTTCTTTGCATGAGAGAAAACTAAATCCTTATTTCAGTGAAAACAGGGAGGTTTATTGGCAAGGCAGGGTTGCACCTGAGAGGTAAACCTGCCTTGCAAATGCTTCTTAATTTTCCCTGGGGTTTGGCAGTGCATGAAGTCCATCTCTTGAAATAGCAGAGCTCAGCGTGGGCACCTTGGCTGTGCCCCCCAGGCTGTGCCCCTTCCCTTGCCCAGCTCAGAGGGAACCTCCAGCAGCTCCACGTGGGCAGGGACTGAACAATGGCACTGAGAGGACCCCACTGTGTCCCTGAGCTGAAATGGCCTCAAATTGGTCCCAGTAATTCTCTCTGCAATTTGATTCTTAGCATGGTAAAAGCCACAAATGGGAGGAAAGGACAGAAAGTTGTTTTATGTAGATAGAAATAATGATTTCTGAAGAGAGCTGCCTTTTTCATTACAGGCCACATCTATTTGAGGTAAGATTAATGAAATATTCCACCAGTGCTACCCTGGGCATGAACTCATCCTTCAGTAATTCATACAACCTTTAATTAGGCTGGAAAGAAAGTTATTGTCAAATGAATTTGTCCCTTAGATGTTATTTTGGATAAATTTATGTTCTCAAGGAGTTAAACCCTGAGAAACTACATTTTTCCTCAAGAAATGTTGGTATTTCTGATTGCATCGACACAACTTTTGTCTTAACATTTGAGAGCAGTTGTGAAAGGGTAAAGTTAATTTATTCAGGCCAAAAGAAACACACTCCAAGTGAACTGGTTGGATTTTTTACTGTACCCAAATGGCATAACTGAGGCCTTTCTACCCCTCCCAGCAGTGGTTTTGTTGATCAGGTAACTCCTGCTTATCCCAACTCCCACACACAGAGCAGTGGGATTTGGAGGGACCTCTTGAATTCATCTGGGCATGAACTGTAAATATATGAACAAATAGATCTTCCTTGTGAAGGTGGTTACAGGTCTTTTTAGTCCTTCTGGGGTCGGTAAGATAGGACAGGGCTCTGAGCAGCCTGATCCAGTTGGAGATGTCCCTGCTCATTGCAGGGGGCTGTTCCAGATGACCTTTAAATGTCCCTCCCAACCCATTCTTCGATTCCAAGGGTCCAAGAGGTACTGATGAAATGTCTCCTTTCTGTACAATTAGAGGCTGCTGTGTTAGTGACAGAGATAAACACCCCGAGAGATTGCCACACATTTTTCACTTGTTGCTAAAGAATAACTGTCTCATGACCAGCACAAAGCTCCAGGTTCCTCCTCTCCAAGTGTGCAGGTGACAGTTCCCAGTGGCACCTGGAGACAGGACACACATGGTGATAAACCTGGATGGGACCTCAAGGCTCAGTTGGTAATCTCTTTTCCTTTGAGGTTACATAATTGGTAATGATCACATTGATGCTCCTGAGGGGGAGGGATTTAGGGGTGAGGATTCCCCCATCCCACCCCAGGTAACTGCTGGGGCTGTGTCTGGGGCAGGGAGGGCTTTGGTGCAGAGGCAGCTGCGGCCACTCCAAAACCCCAAACTCCTGCTGCAGGTGAGCTGTGCTTTTGTCCAGATCCTGGTGGCATTCTGCTCTCAGACAGAAACCCCAGGTCTGGACAGAAATGCAGCAGCAGAAGCTCTGACCAATGCACAAACCTTTCCCAGCAGCTGAGGTTGAGGCTTTGTGGACTCCCAGCAGCTGAGGAGACCTCAGAGTTGAAGCTCTTAATGTCAAAGTAGCCTGGGCTAAGAAAAGGTTGTATTTTATGCATGTGTCTTTCTCTTCCCCCACCTTGTTGTGAAACCTGGGTCTAAAGTATTTTCCTCTTCTTTCTCTAAAACTCCTTTTCCCAAACAGCCCATCTGTCTCTGCCATGCTCGAAAAGAAATGCTGATGAAGTGTCAGGGAGCCAGATCTTGATTTTGCTCACATGGGCTAAACCCACCAATTCATTCTTTTTTTCTTTCTCCAAGAGTAATAGTACCCTGTATTTATCTTTTGTTGGTATCTACAGCAATCCTGCATGTCTGAGGGGGGGCTTGAGATCTGTCTCAGATAGAGGGAGCAGAGGGAGGTGGGACAAGCTCTGTGATTCCAAGAGAATTGATGTCTGCAGCTCTGTGAAGTCATCACGTCCCTTGTGACTGTGCTCAGCTCCACTGTAAATCTTCCCAGACTCCAGTGAGGTCACTCTGAAATCAGCTTCAATTGAATAATCAACTTTTAAATAAAACTGCTACATGAATGATTTCAGTCACTATTTAAACTTGCACTGATAAGAGATTTATAGTAATGGTGCCAGTTCTTTCAGCAGTTGTTTCTATTAGTAAAAGGAGCAGGGCAAAGGAAAAGGAATCCTATGAAGGGAGAGCTTTTAGAATAATTTGATTTTCAGAATCTGGTGGTTGTGGCTTTGGTTGTGAAGGGGCTTCATTTTGTGTGTGCCATATGGATTCATTATAAACCCCCCCACATTGTTTGCCAATATATCCATTGGTTAAATGGGTAGGACTTGAGGGGTTGGATCAAATCTTAGGAGGAATATGGCCAGTAAAGAGAACTTGTCCATGCTGTGCTGCCATCAGTAGTACAATGGGCCTTCCCAATGCTTTGTGAAATCATTTGGAGGAGAAACCCAAGGGCACGTGAATTGGGGTAAATAAAGGTGCTTCAGGGAAGTCTGCACCTTCTGGCACCTGAGGATCCAGCCCTGGGCTCCAACTCTGCTCTGCCACAAGGGAGTTGCTTGAAACTTCCATTCTGATACAAGCAGAAAATGTAAATGTATAAAAATAGATCCATGAGGCTCTTTTTCTGGCTATAACATTTCAAGCAAATACAGAAAATATGCACATTCTCTGCACTTCCCAACCAGCCTTTGCATTTCACTGGCTGCTCAAAAGCTTTCAACGTAGTGCCCAACATGACAGTCCCTGTGTGATTTTGGGAGTTCAGAGCATCTCCCTTCAGTCACTGCAGGGCTCCCCAGGCAGCAGCAGATTGGGTCAAAGAACTACAGGAAAAAGGAGTGGATTTTGCTGGATAAAACTCCAAATGGGAAGCATCTCAGGTGTGTTCATGACAAGGGTTGTGCTGGGACTGGAGGCAGCAGAAGACAACTGGGAGGTGAGTGTGTGAGTTCCAGGCATTGCATCAGGCCTGGAAGGTTTTCAGTGTGTGTGATAAAACCTTTCTCCTTTATTTTGGATGTGTTGATGTGTGGGTGTCATGCCAAAAACTTAATAACTGTCTGCAAAACCCCTGAAAGCTCTGCTGTTGTCTGCAGAGCTCCTGTGGTTGGGTATCAGGTGTCTTCAGAGCATTCAGATACTTTAATCCTGAAATATTTAACTCTAAGGAAGAGGCAAGGTTGGTTATTGTTAATAAATTGATATTTTCCTCTATCTGACTTCCTTTAATATGCTAATTAGCAGAAACAATAGGCTCTGAATTAACATTTCTATCAGCAGTTATTTTCAGCATTTAACTTTCTTGGGGTGTGTGGGGGGAAACAATCAGCTGGTTTGTTTGGCTTTGATGAAACACTAATGAAAAGGATAATCCACTGGACAAAACCATCCTGGGACTGTGTGGAATGCAAAACTGTCTTATGACATGCAGAAAAATTATCCTCAATTGATTTATCCTACTCATTTCAGCATCTCTGCCTAGAAAGACACAATATCTGTTTAGAAACAAATCAATACCTCAAGTGATACATATTTTGGACTGCAAATGAATTAAGCATCTCTAAGAAGAGGCTCTTGGTTGAGAGATAATAAAATAACAACCCCTGGTGTGGTTACACATGGCTGTGGGATCTTGAGTTCTGCTTGGTTTGTAGGTGTTGAAATACTGAACCTCTTTTTTAAAAGCAGGTTTTTTTCTCATCTATTGTGATCTTGTGTCCTATGAGGGAGTGTCAAGTTTCTGTCCATTCAAAAGGGTACCTGGGTACCCACCATAACCTGCCCCATGTTTGCTAGTGGGGATTTTAGAAGCTCCTTGAACATTCTTTATCAGAGACAGGTTTCCATCCCCCCCAAGCCCTGCCCCTGCCCTGGGGACAGCCAGGCCTGAGCTCTCTGCTGGGTTGGGGAGGTGGCTTTGGAAACCCTTGGGAGGGCTGTGGGTTAATCCCACCCTGCAATCCCTGCAGGTGGCTGCACAAGAACAACCACCTTTGCTTCCTGCCAGTATTTACTCCACAAACACTGATTTCACGTGCCAATTGCATTTATTAATTAGGTGCTCAGCCCCCCGTGTTGCAGTCCCTGGCAGCGCCCCCGACAGAGCCATGTTTGCAGTGCTGTTCACTGCCATGGGTGTGTTTATGTGCTTGTTGTCCATCTATTTGAATCAAACAGCCCCAGTGTGTGTGATCTCCCCAGCACAAACAGCTTAGGAGCTCTCCAGTCTCCCCACACCCTTGCAGCCAGGTGAGTGTTATTATCTTTGTCAATTTGGGTGCATAATTAATAACCTTGTAGAGTAAGCACAGCATTCAGCACTGGAGTCATCAGTCTGATTTTAATACAAATGGCTTTGCTAGTGGCAGCCAGTGTGTGTAATGGGCTTAAACCAAATAATAACAAACGACTCTTGTTTTGTGTAAGGCCAAAATGTCGCTCCCATCCTGAGAAAGTGATGCTTGACCTACTTACATCTTTATCTGCTGTGCCATGTCGGTGTCTTTTCCTGTGCCACTTCATTTGTAATGTCACCTGCTCCAGCGAGTCCCTGACACCTCCTGCACCCTGCCTGTGCCAGGCACCCCCCTTGCCTGTGCCAGGCACCCCCCCGCCTCCCATCACTGCTCAGCCAGCCCATATCAATAAGATCTTGTTGTTCCTTAGCTGTCACTTCTGCCCTCCAACAGATCTTGTCGCTGCAGAGTGGCTGGAGGTTGCAGGTGCCTAATGATGTTCATCTCTGCTCTGGCAGTTCATTGTTGGGCTGCACGACCCTGTCAGGCTGCACAGCTCAGGGTGGGGGACCCTGTGACGAGGGTCTGGAGGGGACCCTGTGATGAGGGATTGGAGGCATTTTGGCAGCTCCACACCACACTCACTGCTAACCCAGCTGCTCAGCATCTTCCCCAGTCCCCTGCCAGGGATTTCTCACAGTTCTGCTCTCAGGCAGTCTGAGAAGGACTGAACTCCTCTGTCTGCTCTCCATGGAAACCTGGCTGTGCCTGGAGAGCCAAGCCCAGGTGAGGCTGTACCTGAACTCCTCTGTCTGCTCTCCATGGAAACCTGGCTGTGCCTGGAGAGCCAAGCCCAGGTGAGGCTGTACCTGAAATCCCCTGTCTGCTCTCCATGGAAACCTGGCTGTGCCTGGAGAGCCAAGCCCAGGTGAGGCTGTACCTGCCAAATCCCCTCCCTGTGAATGTTCTACTGCAGCAATTCACCCTTTTGCAAAACCAAGTTTGTGGCCAAAAAGAGCTTTAGATGGAGACATGAAACATCTCTGGGAGTGGGGTGAGACCTTGGGTTGCCTGAACCTGCCTCTGCAGAGTTGGGAGTTTTGGTGGTGTTAGAAGGTGTTGTGGTTATATTATCCCAGGTGTGTCTCACCTCAGAAAGCAAAAATGGCTTGCAGGTAAAACTATGGAAGGGCAAATTCTACTTCTGAACTTTAAATTTGTGTGGAATCTGGGGAAACATCAGTTTTGTTCCAGGAGCTTCTTTTGCTTATGCTGGAATTGGAAGTTGCTGTTTCCTTGCATGTGTCAGTGACCTGATGGGAATCTTAAAGGCACTTCAGTTTCCCACTGTAGAGTTCCATCAGTCCCTGGGCTGTGTCTGTGCTGCAGCTCAGTGCAAAGAGCCAAAAGTGGGAATTACTCATGGAATTAAATCTCTGTAGAGACTTCAGATACCCAAAAAAGAGTGCCTGGGACTTCAGGAAACTTTGCTGCACATTTATAGACCCACATGTATTACACCCTTGTGTGGGCTCTGCCATGGGGGGTTATTAATGCTGGATCCTCTCCCAGACTCCTGGGAACTCACTCAGTGTGTTCTATCTCAAAACCTATTAATCCATAGTATGGAAATGAGGGGAAGAGCTGATAAATCAAGATATGATAAGTGTAAATGCATTTCTAATGAACACACATTGTGTAGAATAATGGCAGGATCGCTAAGAATGGGAGATAACTTAATTAAAAAGACAAAAGAGGAAGGAAAAAGGGAGGAAGGTCTCTTTTCTTGGTGGTTAATTATATGCAGTGTCTCAATGAAAGTAATACACCATCACTCTGGGAAAGTGCAAGAATTGCCACCTTTCACCACACACCTACTTTAGTCTCTTTGTCTTTGCTCTTTTAAAGAGGCAATGGTTGAACATTTCAGTGAATGTCTAAAGCCTTCTGGGAGCCACTTTCTGTTCTGGACCTGGCCTGTTTTTCTTCTTCCTTTTTGAGACTTGTTTGCCAAAGTGCCTCAAGACCTCATTTGGAACTTGCTTCAAGTGGAAGAAAAAACACTGCTAGTAATTGTTTTGTTCCCACTCGTTATGGCAGTAAATGGTCCTGAATTGAATGGGAGAACAAGCCTAGGAGCTGTAAGATCCTGGGCCTCTGAGCTCTCTACAGTCATGAAAGCAATTTGATGGAAACACAGAAGCATTTGGCAAATCTGAGACAGGAGTATTAAGACTTGTGTATCAGACAGGGAATTAAAAAGGTTTGAGGTGTTGATTACAAAGTGTTGAAGACAAAGCACCTGTATTTCCCCATATTAAGGGAAACTTTGGGCTGGCCAACATAATTCCAAACTGAATTTATCATTTGTGTCCTAATGAAATGAATATTCCAGTGATGATTTCAAGGTATGGGTGACTCATTTGAGAGCATTTCCATCCTTCATATTGACAGTGATGTTAATCAAATTGACTGCCCTTAACAACAGCCCTGCCTCAGTTGAACTGTATTGCTTTCCTGCCTGAGGGGAACATTTATGCAATTACCAACACCAGATCGAATGCTAAGAAAGAAAACAAATGAAGATTTATGCATAATCCACAAAAGGACTGCAATAATTTAATTAAAGGTGTACAGGAGGTTTTGGTAGAATATTCGTGGTAATAAATGAGAAAGTCTTTGTACTCAAACAGCAGGAAGGGAGGGGGGTTGTTTTCCACTCCACTTTAGCACTGCCCAAACCACCATCACAATTTTACTGCTCCAGGGAAAGCTCAAAGTTCTTATTTTCTGAGCAGGAGTGCCCTGTTTGGGAACAGCATTAATTTGTACCCTGATTTGTGTCCTGTTTGGGAACAGCATTAATTTGTATAATCTTCTGCTCTCTAAGCTCTTTAGTTTATTTTAAGAGGTGAACTGTGAGTATTTTGCCATAATCCCCTTCTGTCTGGAGTGGTGTCTGGGGCCTGGCACAGCCACTTGAGCAGTTCTTGCTTCCTGTGTGTGGTACAGAATTTCTGCTGTGACTCTTAACCTGCCTTTGCCTTTTTCCTGCCCTACCCCGATTGTCCCTGGGCTGGAGAGGGAGCAAAGGTCACTGCAGCCCTGAGGTGCTGGGCACCGAGTCCTGCCCGGTGTGAATGTCTGAGCATCCCCACTCCAGGGGGAGATGGAGCCAGGGAACCCGGGGGCAAGGGTTCAGGTGGGTGCTCACATGTGCAAAAGCACAGAGAAACTCTCAAATATTTTATAGAAAGGCAAGTGGAAAAATGGAGAAACTCTCTCTCTGTGTATCTCAGGTTCCCCACAGGCACCAGCTCTGTCTCACCTCTGAGAACAGAGGTTTTATTACTTGTGCAATTCCCACCTTTACTTTATTGCCACAGCACTTAAGGATTATAGTTGGCATTCTTCCTAATGTTCATTGTGGTGGGGAGGTTACAGGTTTAAGTTCTGTGTGTTGAAATAAAGCAGAACTGATTCAGATATAAATTATTGTGCAGCTGACAGGGCTTGAAACTCATCCCTGTCAGGAGAGAGGGAGAGTCCCCACTGGTGTTAGAATTGTGCAGTCTGTACAGTGTGCATTGACCTCAGCACCAGAGATGAATGCCCAGGCAGGGGGATGGAGCATCCTGGAGGGTTTCAGATGATAAACCAGAATCCTGGCAGGGGAACCAGTCAGTGCACAGAGCCCTGCACATGCAGTGCTGATCACAAGGAAAAAGGGCAGGATGATTTGTCACCTGGAAAAGCTCTCAGTGTTCTCACCCCCTTTGCTTTGTGCCAGCTGGGTGGGGATTTTCACATGGAACACATGCAGGAACTTCCTCCAAGGTTTAGTCAACCCAGTACAGGAGCCACTGGAGTGGTGGAATCACTGGGAAATACATAACTTCTGACTTTTCCAATATTAGTTCAATATAAGCAGTTTCTTTTCCACATTCTGATTTCTTGACCAAGACCAAACTTTGGCAGGACACTGGCACAGTTACCTTCAGGTTGTTCCCTCTGTTCAGGCACACAACCCTCTGGTTCAGTTCTTTGCTGAAACTTTGCTTTGGATTAAATTTTATTTCAGAGCCTTTTTGTAGATGGTCTCATTAACATTTTAAGCAGTTGGAAGTTTGTTTCAACTAAGCTCAGAGAGCAGGTTTAGCACTTCTGTGTGAGGAAGTGACAGCTGAGAATGGGCTGGCAGAGCAAGGAGTGTTTATTATGAAATGATGCATCATTTAGTTGATATTCCACTCTTTAAACACCTCATGGCATGGAAATGAGTAGTCTAATAATAATAATAGTAAAACTAAGAAATTTAAAATCTGTCTTACTGGGCTTTTAGAGTTAGTTTGGGATTCTGTGGCCAGTAATAGGGCAGGTCAAATTCCTCCCTGTCCTGAGCATCAACAACTCCAAGTGAAGTCAATAATTAAGTTTTCACTTAGAACCATTATTGGATTTGGCCTGGGATCTGAATGGGAAGGAGGATGGTGCAGCCAGGATGGCTTTGGCCATGGCAGCAGCTGCCAGGGAAGGGAGCTGGCAGGCTGGGAAGAGGGCAGGGAGCTGGCAGGCTGGGAAGCTCTGATGGGCTCAGCTGATGGGCTGATGCAGAGGCAGTTGGAGTCCATAAAAAGGGAACAGCCTTGGCCTGGGGGGTTGTGTCACGCCTGATCTTGCTCACAGCTTTGGTGGTTAATGTCAGATTTAAGGACCATGCAAATGCTGTTTGGGCCTGGCTCTGTGTGCAGGGGCTCAGGGCTTTGTGCACTAAGGAGATTTTCCAGGCTGCTGGAAAACCTTTGGAGAACCATTGCTGAGCTCCTCTGCAGAGGAAAGGGACTGTGGAGCTCCCAGGCTGGGGTTCCCAGGGTGGCTGTGCTGGTGGGAGTCCTGGAAGATAAAGTCTGGTTCTGTTTTAAGAAACATTCTGCACTCTCAGCTTTTAGAGGAATTACCTCCCCATGAGATATTCCTCACTCCTGTGAGGCTTCTTAGAGCAAACCATCAGTGGGATCATTTCCCTAAATCCTCTTCCCAGCTTTGGTTGGATTGGCTGGGGTTTTCCTTCCAGCTGACTATCCCAGGGTGGTCACATCCTGTTTCTCCCCCACCTTAAGAAATTTGATTTTCTTGGGTTTGTAGAAATTCTTACATTCCTAGAGCTTTATGTGACCCTGACCGTGCCCTCGGTGTTCCACATTCCCTTGTGGGAATTCCCTGCCCATTCCATGTCCCTCTGGTTGGCCAAGGCTGGGTTAAAGCTGAGAGCAAGTCAGATGCTGTTTATGGAGGGGGAGGAAGTGTAAAGCTGTTTTTCCCCCTGGCCCCAGAGTGACAGCAAATCTATCTATTTATGTATTGAGATATACAGATGTATTAAAAATTGGAAGGAGGTTCTTCAGCCTTTAAATCCTTTCACATCACTTTGTGTTCCTGCTGTTAAGCTTTTGCTGTGTTAATGCCATCCTGGCTTGGTAATACTTACAGCCCCTAAATCAATGTTGAGGACATAGAGAATATTGAAGGATCAACTCTACTTATTTCAAATGCACTTTAATATTTTGACTGCCCGACCAGAGTTGGGGAAATGGCTGGGGCAGAATGATAATGAGGAGTTGAACAGTTTTACGATGGTTGGAGAGAACTTTATGGAAGTTGATAAATTCCATGTTGTAGGTTTCAATTTCTCATTCCCTGCAGAGAGCTGAGGAGAACACATTGATGCTGCCTTTCAAATTGGCTGGATCAGAGGGAACAGCAGCTCAAATCCATTACAACCCAATTACATCCATCAGCTGAAGCTGTGTGCATTCACTCGTGAACATCAGCATTTAATCCATAAAGAGGAACTAATGAGAAATTTGAAAATGGAATCCATGCATCAGTAGCTTTGGAGAGATTTTGCTGGGATTAATGAACTGCCAGAACATTGTCAACACACTGCAAACCTATTCTCTCCAGGTTTGTTTACTGACCAGAGACAGATTAGATTTTGTTGTTCTCCCCATCCTTCAGCCTGGCTTTTGTCTTATGGGCTGTTGCTTTTTTTTTTTTTTCCCTGACATTCTTGGTGCAGGAAGTGCCATTTTATCCACTTGAAGGATCAAACACTTGTTTCTTTTTCATCTTTCTCTCCTGGACATCTGGCTGGTTGGCTGGATGAACACCCACAGCATGTCTGTACCTCTGCAGAGATCTCCTGTAAGAGCTCCAAAAGCCAAGGGCATGTGTGTAGGTCGTGGTTTGCAGCAGAGAAGGGAAGTCAAGACAGCAGCAATTACTCTTTAAACTGTGCTGTGCTGTAGGAAACTTGTGGTGCTCATTTGTGAGTTCACCTCCCACTTCCCTTTGTAAAATGTTGTACTGACTAATGGATTTTTCTGATCCTCTGGAGCTACCAGGAGGTGTTTGTCCAAAGAGTGGAGCCCAAAGTGAGCCCACAGGAAGGCTCTGTCTCTAATGAGACTAAAAGGTGCAGTAATTGCAGAGATCTGGCAGGGCTGGAGGTACAAACAGAGCAGGAAACTGCCCCTCAGCAAGACTACAAAGGACAGCAGGAGCAGCTGAGTTTCTGGATTCAAAACTGGGATATCCATCTCTCCACTTAATGACCCAGCACCGTAATTGTGTTTGTGTTGTAGTTAAAATGCACATTAATTTCCACATGCCTTGTACCTGGAGGTGCCTTAAGAACACATTGGTACATCAGCAGCAATCCCTGAAAACTTCTCTGTTCAAAAATAAATCTCTTTTATATTCTGAGCCTTACTCTCCCCTGCCACCCAAGTGGTCTAGTAAGGCTTGATGGCTTAATATTTATTTCTTATTTATTTTGATAGATCTCTGTCATATTCACCAGCTGGATAGAGTTACTGTGCTTAACAGCACTCCAGCAATATTTCCTCCCAGGAATCATTGCTTTCCACTTGGAGCAGCAGAGCTGAGCTCAAGCAGACGTGTCTGACAGCAGCTCCTCTGAGACCCCCTTTCCAATTGCACTCCTGATGTGGACAGACAGGCTCAGGAGGAAGGATATGGTGGGGAGGGTGTAGAAGGCTGGAGAGGGAACAGAACAGACCATGCAGTGGGAATTATGCCTTCAGCAAGAGCTGAAGAGGGAAGGGGAGATGCAGGAAATGCAGAAGAGCAGAGAACTTGAGACAGAGCATCAGGCTGGAGGAGAATGGCACAAGGGAGGGATTTGGAATGACTCCCTCTGTGACCTGGAACATGATGGGCTTTGGGTCTCTCTCAAGCAAAGCAACAATCTCTGTTCCCCCTTCATCCTTTTGACCTGAGCCAGTTGTTTCTTATCCAAGTGCAATGACTTTCTGTCTCTTGTTTGCTCACCAAATGGAGCTGCCTACTCTTTCAGAATGGACAGATACTGAAATTGTTTAGAAACCTGCCCTCAAATGTTTCATTTAAGGGCAATTTCAGCCCAGCAAATTGGACCCACTTGCTCGGCCACAAATAACCACAAAGCCCTGCAAAGCAATGCCCTGGGACAAAAGCTGAAGACAGAAGGTGGATGGGAATCAGGGCAAGTGTTTTCACAGCTGTTCAGGCAATTGCATCAGGCCCTTTCCTTCAGGCCCCTGGGGCTTTAAACACAACCGGTTCCTCCTTTCATTCATCCTTTTTTAACATCTGACCAAATGCAAACTGTCTTTAGCCATGCTGTGGTAGTTGATGGCAATTCTCCCTTGGGAAGGACCGGGGCAGATACAGGGCCCTTCCTGCTGGAGTCCCCTGGTAAAGAGAATTATAAAGGAAACAAAATTGCTGGGAATCAATTTTTGTGCAACATGTCTTAAGTGAAGGGGTAACCATCCCAATCACCTGAATACACCTCATCACTCAGTGTCACAAATCTTTGCTGTGCTTCAGCAGAAAGATTTGGAATAGCTGGGGCTGGGGGCTCCTTGTCTTTAAAAGGACAATACTCTTTATCATTTCTTGTTGACTTTAACCAACTCTGCAAAATAAAAGACCAGAATCTTGTAGTAAAAATCAATCTGTTTGGGCCAGCACCCCCCTTGTTTCAGATTTCTGAATGTGTGCTAGTTTTGTCTCAAAGTCGTGGTTCTGTCATAAAACACCTCCATAAATCATATTCTGAGAGCAGGTCTTAACTACCTCCTGTTTTCTTTTCAAATACCTCTTGTTAATCATCCTGACAGCTCTGACACTCAGAATGCTGCTCAAGCTTGGAGTGCCACGTGCTGAAAGCTCCATGGAAAGGGGAACTCTGACTTAGATCCAGCATACACTGAATATATGTCCAGGTTAATTCACAGATGGAGTCTTTGGACACTGCACAGAGATTGCTCAGGGCAGGTGATATGGATGCACATGAGTGACATAAAGACTGAATGCTTGGCATTAATACCCACATTGCAGAGCTTAAAGAACTTTAAGGGCTGAAAAAAAAAGCGAGTTGCCCTACCCAGAGGTGTTCACCTTTCTTGAGTGAAGGCAACACGGCAACAAATATTTTCTGGCATGATTTGAAATGACCTCTGCAGGGTGGATGTGAGGTTGGGGTTCTCTCCAGACTGAGACAGGAGCCTGAGCTGTGAGACCCTGAGCTCAGTCCAGCTGGGAATGGACTCCCTGTGGAGAGCAGTCCTGCCCTTCTGAGCTCCACGAGCTGAAGGCACAGATGGCTCAGACTCCACGTGAAGAACAGACCCCCGGTGCATTTTTCACGCTTAAGAATGTCAATCTCGAGTTTTTCAAGCTGGACAGTTGAGTGTGCAGTTCGAGGCAGAGCTGAGGTTTCTGCCTCCTGCTGGAGCCACAGCCCTTTCCCATCCTGCCCCTTCCTCCCTGCCTTTGTGGGAACAGCTGTCCCTGTGCCTTCCCTTCAACATTCCGTGCAGAACTCCTGCCTCTCCTGGAGCCGATCACCTCCGAGTAAATATTTGCTTTCTGAGTTCAGGTAGAGGCTGATTCTGACAGTTTGTAAGATAAATTCCCTCTTCTGCTCTCCAAACACTGGGGGTTTATTTGTACCTCTGCAAATAAGTTGCTAAAAATAAACTGAGTTATGAAGTCTGTAACTTGGGACCTCGGTGATACTTAAAAGGGTATTTGTTTGAATTGATTTGATGACACAGCTCCAGCCAGGGCTTTCCTGGCAGCACTTCCAGACTGCTCTGAAATCTCTCATCCCTTATAAAGGACAATTTGCCAACACTCTTTGCCTGCTTGTAGTTCTGGGATTGTGTAGATTTTTTCCCTATTCTTTATTGCAGAACCTGTGTGTAAACTGCCCCTGGCACCACAAATTCCACCATCCTCTCATTTTCCCACTATTGTTTAACTGTGTTCCAAACTCTGTGGGCTGAAATCAATTGACTTTGTGGCCTCCCTCGTGTTTCCCGTGGCAGTTTTGGCAGTGAACAGCCCATTAACCATTCCCAGCGAGGAGCTGCTGGTTGTTTGCCCTGAGTGCTGGTTTTGTTCTCCCTCCCTGCCACCCTCAGTGCCCTGTGGGCACACCTGGGGGTTTGTGGTGCCAACTGACTGCTGTGCTTTCCACCGGGGAAGAATCCACATTTGGCAGAAGGCATTTCGATTTTCTGGATGAAAAACATCACTCAGAAAATATTGAGGAAAATCTCTTCCTTCTGCTCCTTCTTGACACCTCTGTGTGAGAAAAGCCCATGTGCAGTCATTGGTCTTGAGGTCAGCTCATGATTTGGGGTCTGGAAGGTGGGGGGTGTTTATATCCTCTGCTTTCTTTGGTATAACTCTATTTTTCATTCACTTAATATTTCTCCTGAGTCCCAATGACTTGTGATTGAGTTCCTGTCTCCAGGGCAGGTCT
>JAOXXN010000271.1:2274755-2288228 GCA_026770055.1 Myrmophylax atrothorax
CCCATGGCCCAGTGTTTGTGCTGTGCATCCCCAGGCTCCAAGGGAAAGCAAGGAAACCTGTGTCTCTGCACAACTCCTGAGATGCTTCTGGGCTCTGAGAGTCCCCACCAGTTGTTGCTGTGCCTCCCACAGAGCCGAGAGAGCAAAGTCGAGGTGTCAGGGGGTTGAATTTTGTTGGAACACCCTGGAATGGGCTGTGAGGCCACAGGAACTTCCTTGTGCTTTTTTGGTCTTTTCAGTCAGAATGGCTTTGCCAGAGGGAAAGATTTTGGCTATTGCTGCATCTGCCTCTGTGTTCTGCTTCTTCAGAGACTTCTGAAGAGGGAAAGGCATGAAATAAATCCTCCTTCTGGGTCTCATTCCGACTCTCTGTCATACACTTGCTTTGCCTCTCGGTGACTCTGCTCTTCTGCCTATAAAACAGGTTAAGAAAGAGGCATTTAATGGCTGCAAAACACCTTGAGCTCTACAGGACTATCAGCTTTTATTTCATTTGTTGCATTATTTAGAAAGATTTTGACTCTCAGTCCCAGCACAAAGTCTCCTGTGAATTTTGCCTGGTGGTTTTGAGCTATGGAATGTTGGGGTTTGCACTGGTCAGGCTCCAGTCAGAAGAGATTCTCAGCTCCTCCATGAACTGGGAACATCCACAGGAGTTCTGAAGGTCTTTCTGCAAAGCTGAAGGTGGGATTATCCCTTACCTGTGTGTTAGAGGGGGAAGGCAAACTCCCCCACGGACTCAGCAGCCACTGGAGCAGGAGGAGGGGACGCTGCTGAGAGTTCTCCTGCAAGGAGCTCGTGCAGGAAGGACCTCTCAGATGGTCCTCACCTTCTGCTGCTCAGGATTTGATGAAGCTCTATGATTTTCACTCTCATTACAGGAGAAGTTGCCAAGTGCTTGGGGCCAGAGCCTTGGAAGGGATCTCTGCTGCTCACTTATGTAACACCAAATCTGCTTGCACAGTGAGGAAGGCCATTAAATATTTAAAGCCCGTCCTTTCCTCAAAAGCAGAGCAGCAAAGATGATTTTCCATGGAATTTAACATTAAACTCTGGCAATTTGTACAGCTGTGCATATAAATAGGCTGCACATCATCTCTGGAGGCAAAGGCCACGCTGCCTCCTCCATCCCAACACTCCCAGTGCCATGGCAACAACCTCCCCCCTGGCCCTTTCCAGGTTATTTATCCCAAGGGACGGGAAACTCGGGATAAAGCACTGATGGGTGTTGAGAGATGAATGAATGGGAGTTGATTGTAATATTTTCCCTTAATCACTTAATTTTATTCTCTTCACAGAGCAGGGTGGATAATAGCACAGATCAGCCGTGGGGACTGGGTGGCACAAAGCTTTTCCAAGGGAAGAAATCAGAACAGACAACTGCCTGATTTCACTTAATGCAATTTGTTCCATGGCTGATCTTCAGCCCTCTGCTTCATTACCTTAGACAAACTTCAACCTGGTTTCTAAGGAGGCAAAGATCCTTATTTGCAATTAGAATTACCCAATTACACAGCACTCACAAGCCACAGTGCATGTTCAGTTCCCACTGATGGGAGCTGACTTTTGAAATGCCAGGGATATATTTCCTCAAATAATAAACACTTAAAAATTCATCTCACAGAAGGATCTGTACAAACAAAACACAAGTAACTTGGGGTTCTCACAGCCTGTGCTGAAACACTCTGTAACATCATGAATTTCTGTGCAGGGCAGGATTTTCTCTGGTGAAAGTCTCATGGAAAATGTGTGGGGGGTGGTTCACTCTGGCCCTTTGTTAGGACCAGGGGTTGAGTTGGGGAATCACAGAAGCCCAGAATGGTTTGGGTTGGAAGGAACCTTAAAAATGATCTCATTCCAACACCCTGCCATGGACAGGGAACTGGATGTTCAGTCCTTTCTGTCACCTCTGGTATGGTCTGACCTTCGTTAAGTATTGAAGTATTAGAGAATAATGGCTGTGTTTTCTCCATTTGCATCTCCAAAGCACTCTGGCTGTATTTCAAATAGAAATGATGTATTCAACACTCCTTTCTTCCATATTGTTTAACTTCTGCCTTCATTTTCCACGCAGCCAATATTGGCTTGTTTCAATCTCGTGCTTTTATGTCCTTGTTTGTCATTGGGGTGGAAGGACGTTAATTGACTCTCTGGTAATTCCAAAGCCTCCTGCTGAGGGAGCATCAGAGGGGATTGGTTGTTTTTGCTGGTTCTCCAACTCATTAATTGAGAAGCTATTCAATTATAGGTAATATACTTTTATTGCTAATAAGATATTGTGGTATCAACAACATCCCTGATTTGGAAATGGAATTTGCAGGAATTATAAGAAACTTGAAACTGCTTGGCAAAAAGGCTTCAAAAATGAACCTTCCACAGAAATCCTGGAACCAACACCAGCTGCAGAGCAGGGAAAAGTAAATGAATGAAAGTCTTAGCAGAGTTTCCTTATTATTCATTTACTCCCAGTTGTGAGAGGGACATTTGTAAAAGGAGAAATTGCTGCAGGTGTATCAGGCTGAAGGGCTGTTCTTAATGCAGGATGTCAAACAGGAGAGCTGAAACATAGTTAATATTGCTCTTTATGATCTAATTTGCCAAGATCAGATTTCTTCTTATGCATCACTTCACAAGTGACTCATCTTGACTCTGGTGTTAACTCCTTAAGTTATGGAAGTTGTTGAAGAACCTCTGGTAAATAAATAACAGTTCTGATGTTAGAATTTGTCAAACCCCAGCTCGTGGAAGCCCAAATGGAGCCCTGGCACAGCTCCTAAAGGGGATGGGCAGCTCTGCCAGGCTGAAGCAGTTTAAATAGCAGCAAAAAATCCTGGTTATTGTTATTCACAACTTATGTGGGGAACAAAAAATCTAAGGCAGAGTTAAAACATGGTCTAAACATGAGCTTAGTCCCCACCCTCTCTCAGTTCTTGTTTGACAACAGTTTTTCATGGTTTTGGTGGCATTTTTAAAGACCAGGTGGAATCTGTTTTCCCTTCCTGGGATCTTGTGGGAGTGAGTTCTTGATTTTCAGAAAACCTTTGCAGTTCACCTTTAGACTGAAGTTTCTTTTGAGTGCCTCCAGTGAAAGGGCCTCAGCAACTTCCCATGGGAGGGTATTCCATGGACTTCATGGAATGGATTTATCTTAGAGAGTTTTCCCCATCTTTAGTGTTTAATATGAAGTTTCCCCCATCTTTAGTGTTTAATATGAAGTTTCCCCTCTATTGCAACTTGTTTCCAGTTGTTTCTCCTTGACAAATCTATTCAGAAGGATTAAAGGATACAAAAGAAATGAAGCACAGGGACAGTTAACTACATTTATGCTTCTAATTACTGAAGTTTTTTTGAGATGGGATTTAGGAGTTTGGGAAGTTGTTGTGCAGGTTTCTAAGGGCTCTGCTAAATCAGTGGACAGTTTCTCAAGGGAAGGCATGTTAACCTTGGAAGTGTAATTTGCTTCCCCCAAATCTGACCTGTCGATCTTTCTGGAGCAATTGTTGGTGCTCACCAGCAGGCTCTGACTCGGAATTTGGCTCCTTGGGAATTACTCACGTGGTGAGAGGGAGGAAATGGGAATCAATCCCCTCCCTCCCTCCTAAAATGAGTTCCTTTCCTTCCTGTGCCTCCACCAAACCCCTTCCTGAGCCCAGAGTGCAGCCCTGAGTGGGGAATCAATGCCCAGTTACCCCCACTCGTGGTTTCCACCCTCCCTGACCTCTCTGTGCTTCACTGTTCACTTCCAAACACCCCAATCTGTTTGTGTCTCCATGTTTTTTTCCTCCTAAAGGCAAAAAAGTGGTTCACAGCAACAACAAAAGGGGAAGAGAAGTATGAGAAGATTAGTTTGATCAGAGGAATATCATGTCACAGCAGAAGGTTGATTTGTCCCCTCTCCTGCTCCGTGTGCCCCTTCCCTCTGTGCTGCTGCTCCAAGTGGTGCTCCATGCCTGGCATGGGTGGCTCTTAATTAGGGTCTGTCTGCGCCTAATGGCACACAAACAAGGCTCTGGCATGTCCCAGGGGCTGCCCGAGGCAGAGAGGACAGGCAGGTGTTCACTTGGTGCAGTTGTCCCACTTTCCTGGCAGGTTGGAGTGCTGGGACAGCCCCTCTGTCCTGTGGGAGGAAGGAAGCAAATGCTGAGAAGCAAAATCCTAAAATTCACTAAATAACTCTAAATGATAAATAAGCCTAAATTCTAAATGCTAAAAAAAAAACCCTAAAAAGCAATGTTCTACAAAGCAAATTGTCTTTAAATAAAGGCAAATCAGAGCAGATCTGGGTATCTCTTCATGTGCTCAGCCCCTGCTGAGCTCCCAGTGCAGGCTGCAGGTTTGATGGACAGAGGGAAACATGAGCAATAATATTTTAACACTTGGTATCAAATCACCTTTTGTTTAACAGGGATAAGGAAACAATCCAATTTTAATAATGCCTGATCACTCTGCCCAAATGAAACAGGAACAGGAGATGAGAGGCTGGTAAACACTGTTGGCTGCCAGCAGGAAAACAGGTTTTAATCCCATAAATCACAAAAGGAAATTGCTAAGGCTGTATCTCACACAATTAAGCCAATTTAAGCCTGACTATTAGGGGAAAAAGATTACTCCTAAACTGTGGCATTTCAATGTGGAGGTTTGGGATAGTTGTGGATTCACACACCAGGTTCAGGCTCCTGTCTTTTAACAACCTGCACCCAGGAAGCAACTTGGTTCCATGGGAGTTCAAAGCTCCCTTTGCCCAGGGGGTGTTTTCCTCCAGGAATCACCCAGAGCCAGCCTGCCCCACACAATATCAGACCTGAGCTATCAGAGTTCAGCCCTCTCTTAGTACCACATGGAAATAATGCATTTCTGGGGGGCAAAAGTGAGTTAAGGGGCCGGGAAAAGGAGCATTTTTTCTGATGCATCATCTGATTATTTTTATTCATGAGTGATTTAAGGTTTAATCTGCTCTCTGGTTGCTCCCAGGGCAGTAGCAGGAGGTTGGGATATGACACTCTGGATTTCAGCGTGAAATCCAATGGAGCCAGACTGGAATGTTGTCACTTCTGAACTGGAATTGCATCTGGTTGCTCTCTGGCATATGCTAAGGAAAGAAAAAGGGAGAAATAACACCAAACAACAAACAAAGAAATAAATAAAGCTGTTTGTGAGCTCCACAGCTTGAACACCTCGAGTATGAGAGGTGACTTTTCAATCTCTAAAAGCAAACATTCTCTAGAGCAATGTGGTTTGCATTATCCAGGTGGTGATACAGTACGGGGGGGTTCTGCTTTTCTTTGGGCTGCTGGATAATAAAAACACAATTCTTATTTACAAAAGGAAAAAGAGGAAAATGGAAGAATAAATTGTAAAGGTGATATCCCAGATTGATTTTATCAGCCCTCCACCAGTGCTCTGATGGCTCTGAGTGGCTGCACGATGGGGAACAGAGAGAGGAGATTGAGCAGCAACACTTTGGGTTCCTCCAGCAATCAAATGAAAGCTCTGAATGACCTGATATGTAAATAAGAAAAAACAACCCACAATAGAAGCAAACATGAAAACTTTTGTTAAATTGTTGCTGCGAAGATTAGAAAAGTTCAAAGAATAAGTTTTTTAAGTTGCAGTCTGAGTTGTTTTGTTGTGTTCCCTCTGAAGAGGAGAAGGCAGGAGCAGCTGCAGCCCCTGGTGGGATGCAGGTGGTGTGAGCAGGGCTGGCTGGGCACAAACACTTGGCACAGGAGCCTCTGCTGTTCCCTGCAGAGCAGTGACATAGTGGGTGACAACAGTCCCTACAGTCCCATGGAACTTGGAAAGCCTCTCCCAGGGCAGGAGCAGCATTTTTGTCTGTGGGAATGTGGGCGGGCAAGCCCAGAGAGGTCCTGAGCTGCTGGCACCTTCTTCTTCCCTGCCCAGAGCCAGTGAAGCTGGGAGTGTCTCTGCCTCTGAAGTGGCACTGCACTGGTGCAGAGATGCCAACCTGCCTGGCAAACTGGGCACGGGTCAGAGAAAGCCTTGCTCAGTTCTCCCTGCTGGTCAGCTCAGGGGTCCTGGGCCTTTCCATTGTGATCCCCATTGTTGCTCCTGCATGACTTTGGTATTTTCTTGTTTCAATCCACAAAGATGATGAACCCAGTTAAGGAGGAGCACAAAGTGAATCTATTTATTATAAAGCTTTGTTACTGCATTATCTGATTCATTTCCAAGATAAATTTTCTCTTAAGGACACTCCACTCTATCTGAGTTTACTTAAACTGTTTTAAGTGAACTTGATGGCATTTTTTTTGTCATAACTGCAAGGCTGAGATCCAAGGAGCAGAACTAACTCTCTGTGTCCTGGGCTCTGTGAGCATGATCTGACACTGCCAGTCTGTGGGGAGCAGTTAATTCCTGTGGGAATGCTGGAGTTTCTCAGAAATCCCCAGTCCTGCCTATCTGGGATTGTTTAGTGTTGTTAAGTTTGCAATTCACTTCAGAACAAATCCATCACCGGGTTTAGAAATTCCTGGAAGAGCAGGGACCCTCTCAGGGTCAGGTCCACACTGAGCTTCATGTTCAGGGTCAATCCAGGTGTGTGTCATCCCAAGGGATTCTGAGAGGAAGGACTCAAAACTCTTGTTTGGAATCCCCTGGCCTGCAGCAAAATAATTTTGCCTTTGGATTTTCTGCCTCTCAGGGTGTCCATAAAGCTAAAAATCTCCCAGGGAAATTGTTGATGGAACATTTCACAACTTGTGAAATGTTTCAGGTTTGAAATTTGTTTCACTGAGGGTGTTTTGGTTGCCAGAACATTTTGTGCTCTCAGAACTGTGGGGCTTAGAACTCCCAGTGTCAGGATCTGTAGGTACAGGGAATGAGGGATCACTGATGTTCCAAAGGAATAAAGAGTGCAAAATAAACCCCAGGGAAAAGCCCATGCAGATAGACACAACACCTGAAATATGTCCACAAGTTTAGGCCATAAATGAGTTGGCAGAATGAATGTATTTTTAATGAGGTTTCAGAATTATAATTACCACGGTGCCCTTCCACCTGACTGCACCAAGGCAAGGATTGTGATGAGAGGAACTTGGAAGCAGCAACTCAGGGCACCGATTGCAGGTGAGGAACAAACCCACAGTCCCCAGAGGGTGTTGGTTGTTGCTTGGCTGAGCTCTCACTCCTGAGCCAGCAGTGGGGAGAGCAGAGTTCAGCAGCATCACTGAAATTAATATTAGTCTTAAAGAGCAGCTTGTTTTCATCTGCTTTTTCAAGTTGGCATAAAATGACATTTTTAAGATACATTTTTTCCCAGATAAGGCTGTTGTACATCCAATTATAAATAATAAGGGATGCTCCGTGGGGCCCTCGATAAGAGCTCCTGTTGGGCCTGGAGAGCAGTGAAGCAAAGAGAACATTGTAATAAGGTCACAAATACTGTAAATCACTGGGTTCTCAGCCTTGCCTGCATCTCACAGTGGGCCAGGAGGGTTTCACTTCATTAAGTGTGAGAAGTCACAACTCACACTAAATCGTGGCATCAGAATCATTAACCAGAGAACATCAGGAATTGCCCCTTGTGGAGATGAGCTCGTCCTTCCCTGGGAACTCCTGGCAGAGGGTGGGGCTGGGCAGGGGCACAGCAGGTCACTCCTCTGAGTGCCCCAAATCTGCCTTGGCACAGGAAATGCCCCCACTGCTCCGTGCCTTTGCCTTTTATCCATTGTCCATCTGCAGCTTTTGGGGTGGGGCAGAATCCCTGTGGATGTTCACACAGGATAAACCCTCGGTGGGGCTCAGGGTCCAAGTGCCTCAATCTCCCGGTGCCAAAGCTCCTGAGTCCCATTATCCTGCTGGAAGTTTGTGAGTGGAAGTGCCAGGACTGTGCCCATCCCTTGGGGCAGTTTGAGGGAGGATCCAATGGGATGCTGCTCCCCAGACTGGCACCTGGGAGCCAGGAGCTCCTTGGCAGGAGAGCCCTTCCCTTCCAGCATCTCTGCAGAGCTCACAATTAAATTAAAGGCTCTTTCCTGCTGCTGCACCAACTTGTGAATATTTATAGGGGGTTCTGCAGGACTTGCAGAGGCTCCACTGAAGGGCAGCAGCTGCTGCTGCTGCTGCAGTTCCCACCCTGGAGTCACTCAGCCTGACTTTTCCTTGACTAAAGTAATTCGGGTCTGTTTGCTGTTGCAACGAAAGCTGCAGCTCTTGATAAAGGAGGGAAGTCAAAAATTGGGGTTTAACTCTTTAATTGACTGTATCTGAGATCACAAGCAGAGGGAAACCTTCCATTGCTTGTGATCTTTGTTGCTGGGGCTGGTTTTGCTGTGATGGGACCTGCACATGAGGAACAAGGACAGGACTGCAGCAGTGGGGGCTGTGCCCTCAGTGAGAGCATCTCGAGCACTGAAACCCTGGGAAACAGTTGAAGGGAAGGTCTGACCTCCCAAGAGAGGGAACTGAAGGACAGCATGGAAGTGGCTCCTCTTGGCTTTGGGACAAACCCTCTCCCACGCTGCCTGTGGGGCTGCACCAGGTCCTGCAAAAGGGCTGGGACACTCTGGGCATTCACATTTAAAGCTCCATAAAAGAGCCCCATGGATTTGTAAAGCCAGAAGTACCATATAACTAAAAATCTACTGACTTTCCTAAATTTATATATGGTATCTGTGCTGAGAATTGCCAGGTGGTGCAGGTGCAAAGTGCCAAAAATGGAATATCTTCATTAAAAAAAAAAAAAAAGGAGTCAAGTTATATTTTTCATCTGAATTTATCTGACTTCACCATTTAGGTTTTACTTCCTGTGACTTCTTCAACTGCTGTGATATTTCTGTGCTCCATGTTGGTACTTCAGGAATGTTATCAAGTCATCTCCTTAACTGGGTTGCAAAAAGCCAAATCTTACCTTTGGTGAGCTAAAACTTTAAAGTCAATGGAACAGCACCTTTTGGTGAATAGATTTGATAAGTTACTTGCTGTTCTTTTAATAATCTGAGGTATTTTGATCAGTTATTTTGAATTTTGTTTGAAAATGCAAAGAAGGTGAGAGCAAACCGTGCCACTCTTAGCAACCCAAACCTTGATTTTGGCTCATAAATCACATGTGGTTGGAACAGAGAAAGCAGAGGGAGCAGGTAATAGGAGTCATCAGGTTTTGCTGACTTAAATAATAAAAGCTGCCACCCCAAAGAAATGAAATGTGTTCAATGTGCAAAGGGAATAAAAATATGAACTCATCTTGGCTAATGGCTCTGAGAAGTAATATAAAGATATGCATAGATTATCCTGAGTCCTGAAAAAAAAGGAGAGATGCATCCAATTTGCATAAAATGTTAATAGTGATCTTAGGGGTAGGAGATTTCCTTTGAAATACAGGGATCATTTCAGGCACTGCTGAAGTGGAGTCTCTGTCCTTGAGTGTTTTCTTTGGAGTTCCATTAAACACTCGGGATGGTGCCTTGGGATTCAGTTCTGCTGAGCTTGGCTGAGGGTCCAACCCCAGCAGAGCTGCCTGTTGGGTGGAGCTCCGTCCCAGCAAAGAGTAATGGAGTGTGTGAGGAGAAGGTGTGGGGCAGTTCCTGGAGAAGGGACACTGAGCTCTTTCCCAGAGTTCCCACCAGGCCTCTGTGGCAGATTCCAGCAGAGTGGCACAAACAAGGAACCACCTGCTCCCCTTTTCACTCCTCCTTACCTTGTGGAATAGCAGAGACATGGAACCTCCTCCTTCCATAATTCCTCCTCCTCACCTGCCAGTTTTGCCCTGCAGAGGCCACAACAACCCACTGTCCTAACAACCCTCTGGGCAAGGTCAAGCTGAGTTTTAACCCCCTGGTAGCCAAGATTAGAACTGAGATCCCTCCCAGTTCCTGAGCTCCCTCTCCTTTCCCCAGCCAGGACTGTGCCATGTGCAGGATTAGAGGTGCCAGTGTGTGCCAGCCGTGCCCAGCCAGGCAGGGAGTGCATTCCCATCCATCCCACACATCCAGCCACTACACCTTTCACAGCTCCTGTCACTGTTCTCTGCAGCTTCCCCCAAACAGCTTCCCTGAACCCGATGCTCATTTGCTAATTACCCTTTCTCCTGCCTTGCCATGTAGGTCTTATTATTATTAATGCTTTTACAATCATTTACTGGGGAAGTTCCTCCCTCCTCCTCCTGCAAACAAACAGAGTTTTATCAACAGAGCAAACATGATTGCAGCTCTGCTGTTATGTTTTATTTATTTCCATATAGGTTTGATTCTATTGCAGTTTCTCATTTTTGCCTGATGTATAATTCATGATTTACACACTGTTGGAGCTCGTGTAGGACACCCTCATTTCATTAGCTGAGCTATCATTTTCTGGGGTATAGAAAATAAAACATGGGAAGCTTTTTTCCCATGTTTCCCTGTATCTGCTGTTTGCAGGGAAACAACAGCAGTAACATTTGGTTAAAACAATTACTAATTTTAGTTCTAACACCTTAGTAACAGAAAAGGAATTGGAATGAGGGACCACTTTACTTACTGGTGTGTATTCAGGGGTGTGATACCTGTTATTATCAACATTAGAGGCATTCTAGGAAGGCATGGACAGCCTTGCCAAGGCTGGAATAACACAGTGACTGGTTTGTACATACCTGGTGCCCCTTTGGCTCAAGCTGACAAGTCCAACTACAGCACTTTGATTATATCAGTTGCACAGGTTTGGAAAAATCCAGGGGATTTTAAGGGCTTAAATTTTCATCAGTGCTTTAAGGCCAAATTCTGAAGTACAGATCCACAAAGTCAAGTAGCTCTAAGTTACTCCAAGCTTGTTTGGAGATTTTTTCTTGCTTGATTTGTTCAGCCACAAATCATTCAGAGTTGTGCAGGATTTGGAGCTGGAAGGGGGAGGGAGCAACAGGTTCATTTGTACCTGCAGACACTTGTGTCTCCAATTAAACCAGAGCACTCACAAGGTAAAATTATAAATTACACAACAAATAGAGGGGACAGGTAGCCCAGAGAAAGGGATGTGATAATGCATTAGATCTGTTTTCTTGGGAAGTCATTGCAGTTCATCAGCTGACAAGGGGCTGTCAGGGATCCTGAAATGCTGTCACCCCAAATCCCAGTCTCCAGAATCCAGGGATCTGACAGCCCCAGGATCAGGAGGAAGAGGCTGGATGCTGATTTGCCAGAATGGGTGAGGCAGGATATTTATTTACTGCATTTAACACAAAACTGTGTAAATTTTGACACCTGTTTCCAGTCACTGCCTTCCCTTCCCAAGTTTTGTGCCCAAACAAGTGCTGGGCTTGTTTTCAGGGCCAGAGAATGAAACCCCCAGGCTGGCACTGCCAGAGCCCTGTTTGCCTGCAGTGCTTTTCTACCAGCTGCCACCTCCCACCCTTGTGCCCTGAGTTCTGGAGCACAGAACCTGCCAGCCTTGCCCTGTCCCTGGGAATCCACCACACCTGCACCAAGGTGGGGACATTTCCCACACTACAGCCAGTGTAAAACTTTATGGCATTATTGACTTGAGCACATCTCAGCCAGACCTTGGTGTTACTGATTTAATGACTGTCTCTTCTTCTCCCTCCCCTCCTTATTCTGCTCTGTTGTTAATTCTCATTTTATTAGAGCTGCTGGTCCTCTGAGCTCTTTATTGCATTAGTACAAACTCCTTTTGATGAGCACGACACCATAAATTATGTGCTGACCGTTCCTGTGCTGAATGGCAGGGTAATAAATGCAGGGAAATTCAGAGAAGTTAAACTCAGATCTATTTGCCCTCTATCTCTTGAGTCAACTTCTCTCCTTGAACAACTGTGCCAGACCATGAAAAAAGAGACATAAATGTCACCCAACGTCTTAAAACCTGAGAGTGGTTGGTGATGTCATTCAGGAGGGAACAGTTATGGAGCTGAAGTGTAGAAATTAAATATCACCATCTCGGGGAGGATTATCTGGCAGGGCTTGGCACTGGTGTTTCCTCCATCAGATTGGAACAACTCTGGCTGGTTTAAGAGATTTCCTCTCCTCCTCTCCCAGGGAAGGAGCTGCTGCCAGGGCAGGCCTGGAAACGTTCTCAGCACTGAGAAGGATCAACAAACAGAATGAAAATACTCCATAAATGCAGCCAGAATAAAGCAGTGGGAAGAGATTGCCTCATGAGTCCAACTCAGGCAGTTCTGTACACTGACCAAAGAGCTGCAGCACAGCTGGTGTGGTGGGGCTGGTGCTGCCCTGGGCAGGAAGGAAAAGCGGATAAAGGAGGTCCCGTTGCTCCTGGTCCTGCTGTGGTGGGGCTTGGGGAGCCAAGGGAAGGGCTGATGGGGCTGTGGATGTGCAGTTGCTCCTGGTCCTGCTCCTCTGGGGCTCTGGGAGTCTGGAGAGCCGCCGGAAGGGCTGATGTCATTGGCTGCAGACACAACACAGGGCCCCAGGAACACATTTGTC
Source organism: Myrmophylax atrothorax (assembly GCA_026770055.1). NCBI lineage: Eukaryota > Metazoa > Chordata > Aves > Passeriformes > Thamnophilidae > Myrmophylax > Myrmophylax atrothorax. Next base: position 2,287,145 of record JAOXXN010000271.1, read on the forward strand.
CTGGGTGACACCAGGGGTCACACCCATCAATTCAGTGCCCTTTCTGTCACATGCACTGACACTAAGATGAATCAGTCTGAGTGTGTCTGTGGAGAGCTGGAGGTCAGGAATTACGCCAAAGGCTTTGCTGTGTGTTATGTGGGTGTGGAATACATGCAAAATCCAACTCTCCATCCCCAACCCACCCTGCCTGAGCTGTGCCCACCCCCCAAGCTCTGTGGCAGATCCTGGGGGCAGAGCAAATTGGGACTGCTCAGGAGCTGGACTCAAAAATATGATATAAGGCTGTCTGGAGGGGGGGAATCTAAGGGAGGCATTTAAATAAAAATGTCTGGATTCATTCTAGGCCAGTCTCACACCAGTATAATTCCACAGACCTCTCTGGGCAGGAGATCCAGTCCCTACAATGTCTCCTGCTGCTCTCTGCATCATTTAATAATAGAAATTGTTAATGATTTTAAATAGCTAGAGAGGAAATGTATTTAAAGAGAATTGTAGACAGCGGGACCGTTCTCTGATTCAAAAATGAAAGTATAAATAGTGTAGGTGGAAGACTTGTGGTACAATATATTCATAGGAAGCCCTCTCTGAGTGGATACATGCCCAGTTTTGATCTTTACAATAGCATAAATTTATTATATTTTCATATAGAGCAGAGTAGAATCTGAGGACACAAGAATGAGGAAGGTGAAGGAAATGTTATTGAAAAATATGAAATCACAGTAATATCAGTAATAATTAATTAATTCGGACAAGGAAGTAATAATTCACCTGCAACTCCCAGAGCTTGACAGACATTGAATTCCACATGATAACGTGTTAAATCCCATCTCGGGCCAGCCACAGGACGAATGGCAGTGGGGAAGGAAGAGTAGCAGAAGCTGGGTTTGATTCTTTGAAGTGTGTTGTGCTACCTGGCTCAGAGTTGGTGGCACTGGAGCTGTGAGTGTCCTGATCAGCCAAGCCCTGGCTTGGTGACAACAGCCCTGGCCCTGCCTCGCTTTACAGGGTGATTCTCTTCAATCTTGGAGTGGAACTTTATGCCTTTTTTAGTCTTATATCCCTGGCAGTCTCACTTCTGCTC
>JAOXXN010000271.1:2290778-2321933 GCA_026770055.1 Myrmophylax atrothorax
CAATCCTGAGCACATCCCCCCCGTCCTGAGCACATCCCTTCAATCCTGGGCACATCCCCCCAATCCTGAGCACATCCCCCCTTTTCTAAGCACATCCCCCCAATTCTGAGCACATCCCTTCAATCCTGAGCACATCCCCCCAGTCCTGAGCACATCCCCCCAGTCCTGAGCACATCCCTCCAGTCCTGAGCACATCCCCTCAGTCCTGAGCACATCCCTTCAATCCTGAGCACATTCTTTGAGCATGAAAATCAAGTGGAACTCCCAGATCTGACTGCTGGGTAATCTCCTGTCCACTTTCACTCGTGTTGGTGATTCAGAGAAGAAACACTGGCTTTAGTCTTTGCTGTTTCTGCTCTCCTTGGTGCAGTGTTGGAACAGCCACAGAACCTGCAGCCCCAGCATTTTGAAAGACATGCTGAGGGTTATTTCCACAGCCTGTGATTTTTCACTAGGTATTTGTAGCTGACCAAAGCAGCTCCATTTGTAATTAATCAGGAATTCCCTCCTGTTGTCTCTGTAGCATCTGCCCATGGTTTGCAGGGGGTGTTGATTTAATGCAGAAATCATGCACTGATTTATGCAAAAATCTTTGCCACGTGGAGTAATTGTTGAAAAGCCAAAGATAAAATAGGGATTTAAAAAATTTTGATTATCTTCCCTGAATGTTAAAGCATCACCTGGGCTCAGAAGCAGCACATTTCTGTCCTATCTGTCCCTCTTTTATCTCTAGAAGAATTATATTCAGGAGTGTGGGCCAAGGAGTGAACAGTAAGAGAATAATAATCTGATTAAGGCTGCAAGGGAAGAGATCTCCTGAGTGGAGGAGTGAGATTATTGGGGCTGGCAGGTGCCCAGCAGGAGGGAGCAGTGCCAGGGGCCAGGCAGGCAGTGATGGATCAGCCCCTGCATTCAGGGTGACAAACTCAGCACTGGCTTCCCACGAGAGGAAACAGCAGCATCATCCCTCCCTTTTGGGCCCGACTCCCAGTTACCTGAAGGGACCTTTGGCAAAGTAAAGTAAGAAAACCCCCCACCTGATTCTTAGTGTTCTGTGCAAACAGAAACGGGTGAGTGAGAGATGGTCAGACACTGTGTGTGTGTCGGGATCCACCTGCACTGACACTCAGGGGCAGTTTATTTGGGGAATTTTCAGCCATTTGGGATGTAAAACACCTCCTGGGCTATTTCAAAGTCTGCAGACAGTGTGGAAATTCGGTTTCTTCTTGGGGAAGTGGAAATCAAATACAGATGTCCCATCAGGCCCAACCTATGAGGAGAATTATCCTGCCTGTCTGCAGGAATTCCCAGCTGACAGGACTGGGTTTAGTTCCTAAGTGTGGTCAGAGAATATGAACTAATGCCTGGCCCAGCTTCATTTAACATGGAAAATCTGGAGTTATTGTAGAATTTGACTCTAATAGACCATAATAATCTGACATAATTATGAACCTTGCATTATTATAAAAATTAGCCTTGCTTAAGATACCTTTGTTCTGCATTTTAAGGATTTGCTTTTTTATTTTAGAGTGCTTGTCCTTTTCCCCAAGTGAATGCAATTTATAACTCTCCTTGACCTTTAGATAACCATGAATGCTGTTATTTTTTTTTTGCTCTATTAATCCTCTTATCTTCCTGCCTGTGAACTATTGTTCACCCCATTGTGGCCACTGGCACAAATTGTTCCCTGAAATCCAAATATACACAAAAAAAGAGCAGCTCCTCAGTCAGTAACTGGGTTTGCCCAGGCCAATAGAACTCAGCTGACAGTCCATTCCATGAGTTATTGGAGCCAGAAGGTCCACAGTGAGGAAGGTCCAGCAGGCAGCTCCCCTCCTGTTTGGTGGCATTTCCACAAATCAAAACTGGCACCAAACAGGTTCCACTGGAGCCTTTCAAAGTACATCAGGCAAATTATTGAAGAAATGAGCTAAATAAGTGACATTCTGATAACTTTGGCAGGTTCATTTCATGAACTGAGCCGCTGCATCTCAAAGAGTAACAGTCCCCTCAAGGTTACACTTGAAGTCACTGGGAGAAAGGAAAACAGCAGCCCAAGGCTGATTTCATATTCTCTCTCCTCCTCAACACATTTACAGTTTTTCTCTTTTAATTTTCCTTAGAAAGCCACCCAGGTGAGATTGCAGGAGTAATTCTTCTGAGCAGCCTGTGCCTGATGATCAGCCTCACACCCTGAGAGCTCCCCCAGGTTGGATGTTTCCAATAAACACTTGTATTTATTGCTCTGTTAGTGGTAACCTCACTACAGGCTCTCACCAATGTTGTTTCTGTGACTTAAAGCCAAGAATTCTCCAATGAGCCTTAACCACTGAGTTTGCAGCACTGAAGGGGAAAACTCTCCCAGAAACCTTTGTGGGGGCAAATGCAGCTCTCAGAGGGCAGTTCCTCGGTGGGCTCTGCCCCCTCAGAAGGGTCTATGTGGGTGGCATTGGGTGCAGTGGGACCCCCTGGGTCCTGCTCCCTGCACACACAGCACAGGAGTTCTGCTCCTTGCCTTGTTTCTCACTGCAGATCATAAAGGATTAATTAAAATTGTATAAAGCTGAAAGTGTGCCCGAGGTGAACATCAAACCCCCCGGAATGGCAGGGAAAGTGGTTGGAATGCTGCTCTGCAGGCTTAGAGTGGGAGCCTCAGCACACTGCTCTCAGAATTGGACTGAGGCAGAAGAACATTTTGTTTCTGTTATTTTTGAACAGGCTCAGAATTTTATTTATTTAGGGAGGGATTGACTCAGCAAAGCTGCACGTTCTTGCAGTGCTGGAGGGAAGAGCACACACACTCCCTGTGCTCCCTGAGCCTGCCAGAGCCCTTCCAGAAGGATCTTCCCTCTCCTGAACACTCAGAGCTCAAGTTCCTGCCACCAAAGGGTCCTTCCAGTGTCGCTGGTGGTCCCAGCTGGACATGGGGGTGGCAGGGATGGGGTGGCAGCCCTTTATTCTGGGGGAATCATTCTCTTCACTCCCTTGGGAATGGAATATTCTGGGGTTATCTGTGTCCCTTCAGAGCTGGATGAGTCAAGGTGTGATCCCAACCTGCTGCAGTGCAATTTGTTCTCTCAATGTGCACAAAGTAGAGCTAATTGGGGACCATGAACAGAGGCAAAAAGCCCCCGATGAGGGAGGGGCTGGTCCTGGTCCTGCTCTCACCACGTGCAAATGGAATGACCTCTGTTGGGTCTGTCTAGACCCAACATTCTGTGCCAGGGGCAGGATCCAGCCAGCAGAGCCCAGAATTTCCACTGCTGCTGAGTTTTCTCTCCCTCTGTGCTGCCTGTGAGTCCTGGCAGCTTTTCTGCACAAAACAACCAGCTTTGCCCTTTGCTTTTCTAATTCCAGGAGAGCCTCCGGCACCAGTTCACCTTCTGGAGGAGCAGCTCAGGAACCTTCAGAAGTGCTGGGGACAGAGAGAGGGTTTGAAATCACAGCATCATGAAAGGAGGTGGTGCAGGGGCTCCTCCAGGGCAAGACACAGGGATTTGGGCAGAGCTGTCCAGGTGCTGGAGGGTAAGACAGGCAGGTCAGGCTGTCCTGCCACAGGAATCCTGACCCTGGCTTTATCCAACAATAATTCAGTGAGGGTTTTTTTCCCTTTTGGGGGGTACTTGTGCTAGTGAAGTTTTGCTGAATGGATTTCAAGGATTCTGCAGAGACTTGTAGGGTTTGTGATGATCCAAGTGAAAATATTCCCTGGTAGGTGAGTTAGTCAGGAGGGGGTTTGCTGGTGGTTGGTGGGGGTTGGCTCTGCCAGCTGCAAGCAGAGCTCCCTGTACAACATTTAAACCCCAGGTTCCAGCAGGGGATTTTTCACTGAGATCTCTTAGTTGTAAATTCACACCTTTGTGTAGCTGGAAACATTTAAAACTTTCTATTTGCTGCCAGTATTTGGAATGTGAGGGAAGGAGCAGTGACTCCTTTGGAAAGAACAGTTTGGAGTTTTCCACCTTGGTTGGTTGGGGTCTTTTAAAGGGAAGCACAACAGATTTGGATGCAGCAAAGAGAAAAATTCTCTGGTTTACATATTTTCATAGTTAGGGCCTTTTTGACACTTTTCCACCCATGCAAAGGTGTTTCCCAGGGGAGCTCCAGTGGGCTGCATTCCACTGAGAGACTGGGCAGGAGTGGGAATAATAAGAGTTCTGAGTAGCAGGAGCTCTGCAAACCCCAGGTGAGGAGGGAAAGAAGCAGATGGAGCAACTTAAAATTCTGTGCAGCACAAAGACCTTGAAAAACTAAAGAAAAATCAAAATGCAAGCTGACTTGTCCAACGCATCTTCAGTCAGGGAAAATAGGATGCAATTAAGTTCTTCCAACAAGACTTGAGTCCCTCTAATGATAAGCTTTAAAAGACCAGCTTAATGCAATGTCACAAGGACATGGCTGGAACAATTCCCTATATCCTGGCTGTTAAGCAGGGCTTTACCTGATGCAGGAAAAATTACAGGGGGGATATGATAAGTGAGTGTTTCCATCTTTATCCTGCTCTAAGTCCATTGAAATCAATGGTGTTGTAGTGCAGATAAATTTGGCTGTGGAATTTTAAACAGAGACAGCCCCAAAAGAAAAGCCTTTGAATGAAAAGTAGCCAGGCTTCTTTTTCAAAAATAGGATTTCCCCCTTATTTACTTAATTCCATTTAGACATTGGACAGGGGGCTTCGGGGTAAGACAGCACAATTCTGTCCCCAACTCTGCCAGTCAGCCCTGGGGGGTTGGACATGTCACTCCTCTCCCCTGGGCCTCGATTTGCACCTTTAATTCTGCACCTGATGTTTGAGGGGCTGTGATTGAGCTGGGAAATGCCTGGGCAGAGGTTTTAGAAGCACTGAGGGTGGGAAGTAGTGGAGGATTCTTCCTTTAAAAGGGGTAGTTTGGGGTTTCTGAACTTCCTGGTGCAACCACTTCATTATGTTGCATTGGGGCAGCTTCTCATCTTCTATGTTTTTCAAATCAAAAGATAATTTAACTCCAAAGGCAGGGCTGTAACTCAGGATGTTAAAATTCCCCTTCCAGCTGGGAATCACAGCCATAGTCACAGAATACCCAGGGCCAGTAACTCCATTTTCTCTCCACTGTACCAGTGGTGGAAATAATAAGAAACTTTAAAAACCTCAGCAGGGAAGTGTCAGAGGTGAGTGTTGGAAGGCACTTGGTGTGGTTATGGCTGATAAAGCATGTGGAGAGCAGAGGGGGGAAATTCCTCTATCCTTGAAAGCAGAAGGGGATAATTCCTCCATCCCTGAGAGCAGAGGAGTGGCATTCTCCCATCCCTGAGAGCAGAGGGGTGGCATTCCCACATCCCTGAAAGCAGAGGGGTGGCATTCCCACATCCCTGAGAGCAAAGGGGTGGCATTCTCCCATCCTTGAGAGCAGAGAGGTGGCATTCCCACATCCCTGAGAGCAGGAGTGTCATTCCCACATTCCTGAGAGCAGGAGTGTCATTCCCACATCCCTGAGAGCAGAGGGGTGTAATTTCTCCATCCCTGAGAGCAGAGGGGTGGCATTCCCTGATCCTGCCTTGGGCACAGGGCTGGGCTAAGGAATTCTTTCCAGTCTCTCCCTCCCTGTTTCTGCAGGACTGGACTCAAGGTGGGATGGGTATGGGTGTCTTGGGAGGGAGATTTTCCAAGGCCACTTAGTCCATGTGAGGTCTGGAGTGCCCTCTGTGGTAACACCCTCTGCTCCTTCCTCTCCTCAAGTCCCAAAGAATAACAAAGACACGTCCCTTGGCTTCTCTTTCAGCTGTAAAACACAACACAGAGTAAATTGTGGTTCTTCACATCAGCTCCTGATGTCTGAGCCCTCCCCTGAAATCCAATCCTTTGAGCACAGCTCCCTTGGGGCAGCAAACAAGCTCTGAATGCATTTCCTTTGACGACCACATCAACCTGCCTTAAAAAACAAAACAAAACAAAACACCCCAATCTATATTTAGGATGCATAATGCAAGCATATCATCTTCTAAACAAGAAAGTAGGACACATCTCAGCCAGGATGAAAAGAAAATGGGGGGAAAAAAAAAAAGAAGTCTGAATAAGAAAGTGTGAGATTGCTCATAAATGAAATGTCAAACTGGCAGGGCTCTCTCTAATAACATTCATGTAAATACAAATATAAACATCCTTTGCTGCACAATTCACAAAAAAGCAGGGACAGAGAACAAAAAGGAATGACAAAAAAATGATGGGAAGTGATGAATATTTCCTGCCTGCAATCCTGCCTTGGCTCAGGAACTCTTCTTGCATCACCTTCGTGCTGAGCAGCACTTTTCAAACCTGCTGAAGTTCATCCAGGGCCTCTGAACACTCAGATGAAAAGAGAGTTTTTAAATGCCCAGAATTCTTATCTTCACTGGCTCTTTTAACCAGAGTAAACAGCCTTTTTTTCCCCAGGAAGGTGTTAAAGGACCCAATTTCATGTCATCAAACTGGAAAATTTTATCTATGAGTTGAAACTTTTCAAAATACATGAAAAAAACTTGCAGGAAGCTCAGCTGGAAAACTCTGCCTGGAGCAGATCCCCCCAGGGCCACGAGTCCTGTCCTGCCCAGGCAGCAGGAGGGGGGGTGATGCCCAGGGAGTTGGCACTGCAATTTGATGGTTTGAAATGAACCATTTTCAATCCGTGTTTGTTGGGACAGGCCTGAATTTCACCCCATGAAATTCTCTGTGACATAAATCCAGATATTTCATATAATAAAACTCGATAAAACCCCTTTAAATCACCTTTAGCTTTAAGGGTTAGAGAAAACCTTTTGGATCATCCAAGAAATCCCATTTTCCTGAGGATGGTGTAGATCTTTATGGTTCACCTGCAGTTCTTTTGCTTCTTAAGTGGAACTTAAATGGGAAATGGTGCTTAAGCCTCTGTGTGCTGCTGGAAACTCAGGACTTGGCCACTCTGCAGGCTCAAAATATTGCCCTGAGGTTTTCTTCTTATTCAGTGACCTTTTCTTACCCCTCAGTTTGTTCCTGTTGCAGAGTGAAGTGCTGCTTTCTGGGCTGCTCCCTGCCCTGTTTGCTGGTTAAGTGTCCCTGGGCAGGGGGTTCTAACCCCCCCTGGGGGTTCCTCTGGGACCCCAGTGAGTGCCCAGGGCATGGGGGCACCCCTGGGACTCTGTGGCACTGTGGGCTCAGAACACACTGCATTAAAACATGAGTGGCCACAACTGTCTTTTCATTAATGCAGGAAATTCAGGCCAATATTTCGGGCCAGAAAAACCTGAATTGTTATTTGGATTTTTTTTGTTGTTGTTTGGATTTTTGGAGTGAAAACTCTCTGGCATTTAGTCCTGTGGATATTGGTTCAGGAACACAAGGAAGTTTTGGCACATCCTCAGCCCAGTTCATCTCCAGCTGGCCCAGCACCTCCCAGAGCTGCCTGAGTTGCTTTCCAAACCAGCACGTCCTTTCATTCCTTCCCCATTTGTTATGCCTGTTGGATTTGGCTGTGAATAAATCAAGCCCTCAGCTTTTCCTGTGCTGAAGTGGAGTGTGATGGTGGATTCCTTGATGGCAAAAAGATTAAAACCAAAAAATATTCCTATTTTTGTGCACTTGCTGGAGCCTTGAGCTCCCAGTCACTACTGCCCTTGGATCCTGTTTGTTTAATGGATTGCAATGCTGTGTCAACCTTCCCATGCAGGAGCCTCAAATATTTGCCAGCTGAGGTGCCCAGAGTGCTGGGCACGCCTGGCTCCTCCTTGAAATCCTGCTCAGCAGAGACTGCAGGACAGGAATCCAAACACACTAAATTAATTAGGGTTATGTCCATACACTTTATTTGCTTCTCTCAGGTTTGGGCAGAAATGTTCCCAGCTTGTGTTCAAACATGTTGATTAAACAGTGCTGCAGGGTTTGAGTTCTCAGTTGTGATATTAAACCCCACCAGATTATTACTGTGCCACACCAGGCAAATATTTGCTCTCTGTCAGGAGCTGCTGCCTCCTCCTCTCCAACCCTCCCCTCCTGGAGTTCCATCCCATGGGCAGCCACCCCTTCCCATCCATCTCCTGAGGGGGAACTGACTTCTGGAGAACAACAAAGGGCTCTGTTGTTGACAAAAATGCAGTTCTCTGCCTCTCAGAGCAATGATGTTCCTCCCTGACACCACAGAAGTGCCAAGTTATTAATTGCCATGACTTTGATTGCCACGTTCCCCCATCATTTATGCAAAAGGGAGGATAATTTATAACCACCCATAGCAAAGTCTGCTGAAAAGGAACTGCTTTCTCTGCCAATTTGTTTTCCTTTGTATTGTCTCAGGGATGTCCATGTAGATGTTTATCCAGTAGGTTCAGTCCAATTAAACACTCCATTAGCTGAGAAAACCAGCATTGGGATAATCCTGCTGTCTTTAGTGGGACTAATGTCAGGCTTAAAGTTAATTCAGGACCTTGTTACTGCTTTTAAGCATCTTCTCACCACGTGCCTCGTGTTTGCATGTCTGGGAGCAGCAGCAAAGGGGCAGAAATCCTTTATCTGTTGGGAAACACAGAGAGGCCTGAGAAAGGCCATGTAGGAATTAGGGCTTCTTCCCCCCAAAAGGTGGCAGGATCCTCACCCAACTGCAGGGCATCCTCACCCTTATCCTGCCACCAAATTATGATTAGATATTTAGGAATGTATCTGATCTAAATCTGCATTACTAAATAAAACATCACTGATTTACATGAACTGCATACCCTGTTATTTCATCCTTTACAAAGGGAAATAATCTGCTGGGCGAATCTACCAGACAGACATGGAAAGAGTTAAAAAACCCCAACAGAATATTTGCTTTTGAAATTGTCCAAAGTCTGGTAGAACCAAGATGACAGCAGCATGACTAGTCTGTCCCTCTGAATTTTCTCCAAAGCTTTAAATATCTCACAAGATAGCCACTTTCTTTATTCCTTCCCTTCTTATTCTCTTTCTTTTCTCTTCTTTATTTCTTATTTTTTTTATTTTTATTTTGGTGGTATCTAAAAGCCATCCCAAAGTCTGAACCAATCTATCAGTTCCAAAAGAAAGGATAATAAACCTGTCATGTGTGGCCTGAGCAGAGGGGTTGCTGCTGCTGCTCTGATATTAAAGCTGATTAAAAGCAGACCTGCTTTTGAGTAGTTCATGTCTTAAGACTCTGTGTTATCCCTGGGGAGAGGAATTGCTGTGACCCAAAGTGCTTAGAACTGACAGGACTATGGAGTATCAATCCAAAGGAGCATTGCTTGACTAATACTCACCTGAGAGGGTTCTGTTTGTGCAGATTTTAAGTTTATTTTAGCTTGTTTGGAAGGCACAAGAGGATGGCAGGATAAAAAGCAAAGAAGGGGTCTGTGTTTGTTGTTTGAGTAGCTCAAAATTTCTGAACTAGCTCTGCAAAGGATTTGCTGGAAGCAGCCCAAGCCTTTTGTGGTTCTCCAGGGAGGTGTTTTGGGCTGTGCAGTTCCAATTACTCGGTGTAACCCTGAGCTGTTTCTACTTTCTAACCAAAAAAGTGAATCCCTTGAGGAGTGAAAGTTTGCAGTGTTGGTGTGTGTGGATGTGGTGAGTCCCTTTGTTCAACCCTGTCCCCCTTCATTAGGAACTGGCTCCTGGGCCCATGCAAAGGGTTTGAGCTCCAGGGCTGCAGTGGAAGGCTCATCCTCAGGCTCCAACTTCCCTTCTCCTGGAGTGGAATCCATGGAAAACACCCAAACTCTGGAGCTGAGAGCAAAACACAGCGAGAACAACCAGTCATAATTCTGCAATTTGTTTATATTGATATGGCAAGTTAAAGCATCACATTGAGGGGATATTAAAACTAAAAGGCTGCTTCTATAAACCCAGAAATTTATTGTGAACAGGATCATAAAAGCTTTTAAGGCACCTCCAGGCCCTCATTTCTCAGCAAAATGTCCCTAAGTGGGGACCAGAGTCCGGTGCCAGGGGGTGGCAGCTGTGAAACTGCCTTGGGTGGTACCTTTCCATCAGACACCTCTTGCCTGGGGCATTGTGGGCATTGTCCCACATCCTCCTGTGCCACCTCCATGCCCAGGGAAGGTTTCCAGCCTTCCCAGAGAGAGGGATGAGGTTTCCCAGGGGATCAGCCCTACTGGCACTGAGTTTGCTTCTCCCAGAGCAGAAGGGATGTGGGAGAATCACAGAATCCCATTGTTTGGGTTTCAGGTGTAGTTCAAAGATAATCCAAAATCCTGTAGGATAAAACTCAGCAGCAGGAGGACAGATAATGGCACCAAGGGTTAAAATCAGGGCCCTGGCCTGGGTTCCCAGCTCAGCTATTCCCAGGCTAAAGGAACACGTGGAATAGTTCAGCACCCAGAGTGGCATCACCTCCTGAGGTCTGGGGGGTGCTGAGGGGGTGGTGGAAGGGCAGAGGAACTTTGGGCTTGGTGCCAATCCTGTCCAGAGTGTCAGAGCCCCCAGCATGGGGTGTTATCCCAATGTCAGTCCCTCAAAGGAACCAGCATTGGCACAGAGGCTGGCACAGTGGGCATGGTGTTAAAAATGAGGCACAGACATCACCTAAGCCCCTCAAGGAGGGTTTGGCAGGGGGTGGTTTGCACACCACAGCCATGCCCAGGGTTTGAGGGGCTCCAGGAGGGAACTCAACAGCAGGTTAACAGGCTGGGTACTCCTGACTGGCATGGACATTGCTCCAACAGGGAACTTTGCCATCATTTCCCAGCCCTGTGCTCTTCCAGTGTGCACTCCCTGCACCCCCAGAGCTGCAGGGTTGGAGGTGGAGCCCCCCCAGCCCACTCCTCCAGCCCTCCCCAAAGCTGCACTCCCTGCTCTCCCAGATTAAGGAATGCCCAGTGTTCCTGCCCACCCCTGCTGGGATCCTGCTGGTCCTGCCCACATCTCCCCAGCCACACTTCACCCCATGCCTTTGGCAGCACCAGCCCCTCCAGGACTGGATTAATTCATTATGGTGTTCAGCCTGCCCAGGATGACACAGTTAAATATAATGAACTTATTCCTTCATTTCAAAATCTCTTCACCTTCCCCAGGGTAATATTTTTTCCTTTTGCAATGGGTTTCTGTGAGAGGTGGGGAGAGCAGCTGACTGTGCTTAGCAAGAGAGCACAAGAAAGCAGTGGCACAAATGCAGGACATGGAATGTTTTCAGAAGAAAATATATCCTAAATTATAATAATTTCATAATCACAGGTATCACTTGAATCACTTGCCTTTCTGGGTGACCCTTATTACAGCAATACTTTAATTATGGTAATTGTTTTATTGCCACATTGTTCTTTGGATCACAGAATTATTTCATCCTTGTTTAAAGGATGAGGCAAGTATTGATTAAGGGGCTTTGAAAAATTTCCAGAGCAGTGATTATTGGGTGCCAAAAGTTTTTGAAAATCAAGTGCTTTGAGGACAACGTGCAACGTGTGGTTGTGATGTAGAACACAAGCTTCAAATACATCCATTTGGAACAGGAATTCATTATAATGCCTGATTTGCATCCACCAAAACACAGTTCATCTCAGCATTGTAATCAAAAGGCACTTTCATTGCTCAGTGTTCTGTTAAATGCAGTTTTCAAGTACTTGGTTTTGAACTGCCTGACAAGAAGGTGCTGGGTGGGCTCCAGCAGGTGCTCTGTGTTCTTCCTCAAATTAAAATGTGGTCTGTGCTGTGAAATGGTCACCTTTGGGATGGACTTGATGATCCTTGTGGGTCCCTCCTAAAGCAGAATATTCTGTGATTACATTGCAGTCAAGTTAAAGGGGAAAACTTTATTCCTGGAAAGTCCTGGCACGCAGAGAAACCCACCAGGCAGAGGTTTAACTGCCTGCAATGGCTACACCTCAAATTCTTTTCATCTGTCAGCAGACTGAAATAGAGTCCTGCCAGTTCCAGAATGGATGTTCATTGCCAGGGTTTGGTTTCTGACCTGACTAATTTGGGACCATCCCACAACAGGAACAGAGAAGACACTGGAAATGCTTCTGCAAACCTCTCAGCCAGGGGAGGAAGGAGAAGAGTTACTTTTCAGCTCTCCCTTAAGGACCTGGAAGGGCTCAGGGGGACTTGGAGGGACAATTCCAGGCAGCAAGAGCAGGAATGGGCTGGGCTGAGTGAGGTGCTGGCTCACCCTCCAGGGCTCAGCACCGGGCTGGGGTTTGGGGGCAGTAACAGCACCACGTGTGCTCTGCTCAGATTTCCTCCAAGAGAATTTTCCTCCCAAACAGAAAATGCTGGAAATGACAGAGTTTATTTGTCCCTTGGGGTGGGGGAAGGCAGCACAGGCAGGGCTGGAGCTGAGCCCAGGGGGATTGGGGCTCTGGGGGCTCTGCCCTGGTGCCAGTCCCTCTCACTGTCAGATCTAATTGCTGCTGCTGAAGGAAGCAAATTGCAGACAGGACGTACCAGTGTAAAATCAAACACAAAACAGGTGTTTGCTAATTAAAACTGAGATTTTAATGAATGACCTGTGTGGTTTTGGTGAATAAATACCACTCTCAGCATCTGCTCTGTAATTAGGTTCCAACTTCTTTTATTTTTTTTTTCCCTCTTCCTGAAGTCCCAGAGAATAACTGGAGTGCCAGGTTTAACTAAAACCTGGAAATCTTTGCTCTTTAATGGGGGAAAAAGCAGATGTTTCCTGCCCAGGTAACTCCAAGCAATAGCAATCAACAGAGAAGAGAAAACCCAAATCCCTCCTCCTTTACCCTGTTTATCTCCAAGGTTTGTACAGTAAGGACAGTAACAAATTGGAAGGGAAACACTGAAATCCTCCTCGTGCTGCAGGTTGATTATACACCAATTTTGGAGGGATGTTCTTTCAGCACTGAAGGATTTATTTGCAGCCAAGTGGGTGTTTTCTGGGACAGCCTTCCAGGGGCTTTTGGCTTCTGACCCTGTTTGACATGAAATCTAAATATAGATCTGTGGGAATCTGTGGGGACAAGTCGGTTCCTGAATACACAAACATGGGACATTTTCCCTTCAAGGTTCGCTGGAGGATCTCAAAGCACCTGCTGGGGGCTGAGGGAATTGCAGATCTTGGCATCAATGAGCTTTAGTATTTATTTAAGGTTTAATATTTACTGTTATGTCTAAGATTGTGGGTGACTTTCTGAGGAGTTGAGGTCAAGGTACAGGGGGATAAATGACCCCGTGCTTTGTTATGTCAGCAAAGTGCTGGAAGAGGAGAGTAGTTGCCAGTCCATAATCCCTCCAATCCTACTATGATCCATGGAATATCCACTGAATTTGGTGTTCCTCACCTGAGCAGATCCATGTTCAAGAGCTTTGGGATCCAGGTGGTCTCTCCTCCCCCACTGTAAAGGCAATAATCCCTTTTCCCCTGTTCTGGGGCTTTGCAATGGGACAGGGGCTCCAATCTCTGTCCAAAGCCTTTAGTCACTTTTTTGATCAAAAAAAGGAGAGTTATTTTTGGGTGGCTGAAACTTTTATTTGCAAAAATCTGCTAATGTGGTTTTATAGATGCAAACTGCCCCTGGAATTCTCCCTGAGTGAGCACCTTTGGTATCACATTCAGGGAAATCACAAGGCATTACTGAGACATCCTTGATGCACCACGTGCATGAGCTGCATTTCCAAGAGCTGAGAACTCAGCTGAGCTCCTTTTTCAAAGCACTGCCAAGAATTCTCACGTCCAGGATGTCATTCAGAAAATTCCCCCCATGAGTTCTGCTGGCTCTGGAATTGGAAGTGTGTCCTTCCAAGGTGAATTTTGCCCCTGTGCGACCACAGGGCTGCTCTTTTACATCACTCACCTCTCAATTAAGAGCAATTAATGTAAGAACAACTCCAGGAGCTCTCAAGGGCTGCAGAGGGGGTGAGTTCCATGCGTGAATCCCACACCCATAAAACAGGGATGATGATGCTTTTTTCTCCAGGGTTTTGATTCATAAACCTTTATTTTGTTGTTGTTGAACTACAGCTGTACAAAACTGGTGCAATTTCACTGAGCTACTCAGGGAAATACTTGAGCAAACAGTCCCTGACATGGAGGATTTGCTCAGTCTCAGTTTCCATGTTGTACAAACAATTCCAGTGCCCCGGGGGTGTCTCCAGTGCCCCTGCAGTGCTGGGCACTGGGAGTGGCATCTCCCTGGCAATAAAGGCGACATCTCACCACAGTCACTGGGAAATCACACCCTGAGTGTGTCTGGGAAGGAAAGTGTGGCAGTGGAATGGTCCCTGAGAGGTGTCAGTGCTGCTTGAAGGCTATGAGAAGAATTCCCTCCCCAAAAGAGGGCAGGAGAGCATTGCTGAGCTCGCCCTCACCCAGGGCTGCTCACACCCTGCCCAGGCATTGCTCCACTTTCCCCTCTCCACACAAACATTCAAACCTTGGCCATTGTTTCTTCCTCATGAATATCTGATCAGGGAAAAAGGAAAGGGAGAAAGGAAGATGTCAGGGAATAAAGCCTGTGTAGACTCAAGCTGGATTTCCTCCCTTCCCTCCCCTCCAGGAAGCTCCTTGTGTGATTCTCTCATGGCAGAAAAGAAAGGAAAGTAGTCTGAGTGTCAGCATTTAACATTCTGTCCCTGGGTTTAATTCATGTACCAGAGTGTTTCCAGCACAGATCAACCAGGGATTTTCTGGCTCCACACTCTGGGCACAAACCAGCCCCAAATCTCAGGGGTTATGGTGCTTTTTGTGCAGATCTGTGGAGAATCCAGAGCCATCTCATCCCATGACCAGGGCACAGCAGTGCCAGGCTGGAGCCACTGATGCTGAGAACAAGGGTGGACACTGAGCCTTAGCTCTGGACTTTACCCACAGTTAGTACTGGTATCAGACATGTCCAGAGATCTGTTTAGAGGAATCAGAGAGTTATATTTTGTTCTGCAAAAGATGTTAAAGAAAACCCCAAACCCACCAGCTGTATTTGTGCTCAAAGCCCAGCATTTCATTTTCCATTTTGCTCTTGGTGCATTCCTTGGTGCCAACTTACACAAATTTGCATTTATTCAATACAGTGAATCTACTTTCTCTATTTTTTTGCCTTTGAGGAGGAGATTGTCCCTCTTGCCTGGTCCAGGTGCAGCCCCTGGCACAACCCAGGCCCCATTTGGGCCAAGACAAGGCTCTTCCTCAGCAGTTCTTTAGGAAAATGCCAGTGACTAAATAAAAATGTGTTTAAAATACCAGGGTGTAGCACATACAAAGACATAATCAGGTGTGATCTTTACTGCAATAAAAAGCAGATTAGAAATCGAGATCCCAAAGTATTGCAATTACTTTCCCTGTCAGCACTATTGGCAGGGCTGGCAGAGTTTGCTGCTGGGAAACCTTTATAAAATCCATAACATTTCCTGGACTAAGCTGGAATCTTAAGAGACTCAGTGGTTGCTGAGGGGTTTTTTTCTCTGGAAATCTGATGATACAACAGCCAGGCAAACTGGGGAATGAATTTACTCCCAATATCCCACCTAACTCTGCCCTCTGGCAGTGAAGCCATTCCCCTCCTCCTGCCACTACAAAGCCTTGTAAAAAGTCCCTCTCCAGCTTTTCTGTATTTCCTGCTCTTATTCCACCTCTGTCCCCCTTCCCCATGAGTCAAAAACCCTCTGCAAGGGTTTATTTCTTTGGTAAGGAAAGTGAACATCCTTGACTTTCCACACTCCAAGCTGTGTCCAGGTGGGATGGGAGCTCTCTGCACTTCTCCTGCTTTCGTGACTTGGAAATTCTGGCGATTCTTCCCATTTCTGGCCTCTGGATTTTCCAAAATGTGTTCTGCCTTTGCTCCAGAAGGGAGCAGGCACTGCCAGCTCTGGAAGGCAGAGCCAGAGGCAGGACTGAAGGCACAGTGAGCAGGAGGGGAATCAGAAGAAGGATCATGTTCTCACTGACAGGGATTTCCAGATGAAACACATCTCACCAGCCAGTCCCTAATGAGCCAGAAGCCTCAGCCCAAGGAATGCAGCATCCAATAACATCTTATTAGTCACTTTGCCTTTAATTTTTCTCTCAGACTCTTAGAGCAGGTACTAATGAAGGGAAAGGATGGAGATGTGAGAGTGGCATGTCAGACTGTCACTCCCTTCTCCACCACAACCCAGGATCAAACCAGATGAATACCTTTGATGGCAATTGGGTTGGTGATGGCCTGGATCCTGAAGGATTCCATGGTGTCACCTGCCCTAGAAATCCCTGCTTGGAGGGCTGCTTGTCTCTCCCAAAGCCATGGGGTGAGAGGAGGGGATGTCTTTCATCTGCATCCTGGTATTTCTCATGTTTGGGTGAATCCCACAGAAGCTCTCAGGGAATAGTGACACGCCTCAGGTATAACAACCTTCTGAAACAGATCTCCAGGGTTTTGTCTTCCATATTTGCCACAAAAAGGGTGTTGTGAGATGGCCTAAACCCATCTAAGACTGTGATTAACATGCTGAGCCACATGTCTGGGCCAAATTACATCCCAGTGCAGGAGAAGAGGCTGCAGGGTTATAAACAGGAATTTCTGTGGCTTCATCTCTCCAGCTGTTAAGGAAAACACTTGACATTTTGCAGCACACACTCCATTCTCCCAGCAAATGGAATTATTGCTTCCTCTTGGTGACTGCCCACGAGGCCCCTTCCCCTGGGGCTGTCCCCGGGTGTGCTCTCCAGGCCACAGCCACATCCTCTGCCAGGGGACATTCCCAACAAACCCTCTGAAAGGATTGCAAGCACACATTGACACCCCCTGTGCAATTGTTATCTCTCTGCCGGCAACTTTTCAGGGAGGAGAAGATTTTTTGTGGGAAAGGCTCTGTTGTTTTGAAGCCATTTGTGCAATGATGATTTAGGGAAAAGCCAGGAATGGGATGCAGTGTCTGGATTAGCTGGGCCAGCTCCTGGCTGGGTGCAGGTCTGGATTAGCTGGACCAGCTCTTGGCTGGGTGCAGGTCTGGATTCTCCTGGCTGGGTGCAGGTCTGGATTAGCTGGAGCAGCTCCTGGCTGGGTGCAGGTCTGGATTCTCCTGGCTGGGTGCAGGTCTGGATTAGCTGGAGCAGCTCTTGGCTAGGTGCAGGTCTGGATTAGCTGGGCCAGCTCCTGGCTGGGTGCAGGTCTGGATTAGCTGGGCCAGCTCTTGGCTAGGTGCAGGTCTGGATTAGTTGGAGCAGCTCCTGGCTGGGTGCAGGTCTGGATTAGCTGGGCCAGCTCCTGGCTGGGTGCAGGGGTGACACTGTATAAAATAACACGCTGTTCCTCAGCACCTTGGCAACCTTTCCTCTTCTTTTGCAGCTTTTCCTTTGCTGTGAGATCACTCTTAGCCACGCTGAGCTGTGTCTGCTGGAGGAGACACAGCCCAGAAACCACGAGCTCTCTCCTTGCCTGACATCATCATCTCAAAGCTGGGGAGTTGCTGGTTTCATATTTAGAAAATAGAAAGCTTGGGAGGGGGAAAAAAAAAAAAGCACAAAAATGAGGTGTTGGGGCTTCTTTAGCAGTTGACCCTTTTTCAGCAGGCTCAGACTTACATTCAATTACTTTGCCAGGCACTGGGAGCCTGCTCCTGTCAGCCCTGAGTGGATCCCGGGATTAATCCACGATCAGTCAAGATACACAGTCATTCACCTTCCCTCAGCACACTAATAGGATTTCTCTGGGCCCAGTTTAATTCAGGAGACGAGGCTGACACTGAATTAAAGCTGCTTATCCTGGCTCATAATAAGGAGGTGAGAACCCAGGGGAGGGAAGGAAGGTGAGGGAGATGCACACCCAGGAGTGCCTTGACTGACAAAACCAGGGGATTAGAAACCCCAGAGGAGGGAAAAATACCATTTAATAAGACTTGAAAAATCCAGTCCAAACTATTCATCTGCTGTCCCTCAGTATCCAAACTTCACTGCAGGAACGTGGAGTCCTGAGACAGGCTCTGGGGTGGGCTCTGCTCCTTCCTCAGGCACTGCCCCCCCTGATCCCTCATGGCAGGAGGACTTTAACCCTCCACACTGAGCCTGGTGTGCTCTGTGCTCCTCACACAAGTTATTTCCCTTGCTCTGCTTCGCTGCCTGGAGTTCAGCTGAAGGCAAACAGCTTTCCCTGTGTTATCATACCCAGCCCTTCTCTCCACACCCACTTCTGTGAAGTTTCCAAGTGGCCACTGCTTTTCAAACCAGAACCAGCCCATGTGATTCCATTCTTGGGCTTTCTGGGATTTCTTCTAGGGCCATCCAAGGATGTCTCCAAAGAGATGCTCCAGAGCTCTTTGAATGCAGCCATTGTTTTGTAGCACTTCCCTGGCACAAACAGATTAAATTTTTAGGTGGGGAAAGGTCTATTAATCTATCATTAATTCATATTCCATATGCTGCCTTGGAGGCAGAGTGGGGCTTTTGAAGCCATCTGGTTTCTCAGGGCCCTGGAGGAAAGCTCTTGTCTGTTGTGTGCTCTTGAATATGGCCCAGAAAATGGAGTTGTGGTGTGTGGAGGATCCAGGTGCCTGGTTATCTCCCTCTTCCCATAGGAAAAGGAGGCAGGGAGAGCTGGAGAGCAGCACCAGTCTCACTGTGATGTGGCAGGTGTAAAAGATCACATTTGCCCAAATTGTTTCCAGATCCTAAAACCCAAGAGAGTTGCTGCTCAGTCCTGACCCCCAGACACGTTCTACTTCATGTTTCTAATCTCCATAAATAACTCAAACCTCCCAAGAAATAACAAAAACTAAGGGTAGGATGTGTAAGGGCACTCTGATGGAAGACTGGGGTCATTGATCATACAATGATCATATTATAATCCTCCTCATCATCTCTCTGTTTGACATTGCTCTGGACATGGAACCCAAAATGTGCTGTTTCTCAGCTCATATTCACCTGCTTCACTTTGCTTTCCCCCCAAGGGACATCACCCAGGAGGTTCAGAGAACAGATGCAAATCCTTCAGGGTCTTCACCCCCCAAACTGTCCATGGGGTGCAGGAGACCCAAAGACCCATCAGCACATTGGAATTCCTTTGGGAAACAGGACCCATGTCCAGGAGTCTGGAATTTCTGCATCCCCTGCTCCTCCTGCCCTGTTCCCACCCTCCCTGCACAGCTCCACCTCCCTCCCTCTGGCTGGGAATGTTCCAGCACAGAGACTTTACCCAAGGCTCTTCCCTTCCCTAAATCAACAGGTCAGGCTGCAGCAGAGTTATAAACTCAGCAGCAGGGAAAGCCACATTGCTCAGAGTGGGATTTACATAAACTGTGCACTAAAACCCCCCTAATATTTAAAGTGTTATAACAAAGCAGAAAAAACCCTCCTCTTTCAAGCTATATGACAACCTTATGAATATGTAAATTAGAATCCAAAGACAATTTTCCACTGGTTCACAGTAAATATTGAGGCAGAGCTGTGGAGCATTAAGTGGCAGATTTAGGCCCATATTCATTGCTTTTTATTTATTTATTTTAAATACAACACTTAGAGACCAATTTGGTTGTAACACACCAAATCTATCGAGTATTCCAGCCAGCTGATGGCATTGTTAAATCACACTTATTTTGGCATTTCTTATTGAAAGCAATAGAAGAGCAACCAGTGGTGATAAATTTGTTTGTGGAAAGCAGCGTTGCTTGTCAGAGTTGTACACTGTTGTAACTAGGGCAAAATTACACTATAAATTTACAGGTTTATTGTCTTTTTTCTTCTGTTTTTTTCTCTGCTGGTGACCTGCTTTTCTTATCCTACAGGCAGGAGTGTCCTGTGTTGTGGCAAGAGGGAATTGCTGTAAGATTTGTGGTTCCTCTCAGTCAGTGTGGGATCTGCTGGGTGAAAAGGTTCCTTCACTGAATTCACCTTATTTCCCCCCAAACTGGGGCTGGAATTTGCAGGTTGGCTGTGCCATGTCCTGGTGGCTCTGCCAGAGCTCAGGGGGAGTTCCCTCCTGCTGAGCCTGTGCCTCACAAATCCCCTCCACCTGATGGATTTAATGACATGTACTTGGTTTTATCTTTGATGTTAATCAGATAATATAATTATATATTCCTTCTGAGCCATGATCTGCATGTTTTATCTTTGCTGGCTGCTTGGTGTCTGGGCTCCATCCAGCACTAATGGCACACCCAGGGCTGCAGATTCAGGTGGCTCTTGCCTAATGATGGTTATTCTCACAAAATCCCTGTGGTTCTAAGGTGTGGAATGAGGTTTCTTTGCAGTCTGCATGGCAGGACTCCTCAGAGAGGGGCCCACATTTTCAAAAGTGCTTTATGTGCTTAATAGGCAGGTGGAAAAATGCCTTTCTCAAAGCTGCAGTGGTGGCTCGAGCAATGTTTTCTCCTCAGGAGGAATTCCTTCCTGGAAAGGGTGGTCAGGGACTGGCAGGGGCTGCCCAGGGAGGTTTGGAGAGCCCAGCCCTGGAGGTGCCCAAGGAATGACTGGATGTGGCACTCGGTGGTCTGTGCTGGGGGACAAGGAGGGCATCGGGCACAGGGTGGGCTCCAGGGGCTGGGAGGGCTTTGCCAAGGTGGGCATCGGGCACAGGGTGGGCTCAATGACCCTGAAGGACTTTTCCAACCTTAATAATTCTGTGATTTTCAAGTACCTGAATATTTTTTGATTGTGCCCCATGATTAGGTGAGAGGTTGATGCAAAAGCCACAATTAGAACCTAAATCCCAGTGGCTGGGATCCATAACTGGATCAAGGATAAGTGTTTTGGGTCGGTGCCTTTATCAACAGGTCAGACACTGTCCTGGGTGGGTGACTGTCCTGTGTGAGTGACTGTCCTGTGTGGGTGACTGTCCTGTGTGAGTGACTGTCCTGTGTGAGTGACTGTCCTGTGTGGGTGACTGTCCCGTGTGAGTGACTGTCCTGTGTGGGGGACTGTCCTGTGTGAGTGACTGTCCTGGATGGGTGACTGTCCTGTGTGACTGACTGTCCTGTGTGAGTGACTGTCCTGGATGGGTGACTGTCCTGTGTGACTGACTGTCCTGTGTGGGTGACTGTCCTGTGTGAGTGACTGTCCTGTGTGAGTGACTGTCCTGGGTGAGTGACTGTCCTGGGTGGGTGACTGTCCCCTCACTGCCCTCTGCCGTGCCCAGGCATTCCCTGGAAGCACAGGAGGCATTCCTGGTCCCCTCCTGCTGTGCAGATGCAAAGCTGCCCCAGAGTTCACCCACAGACAACACAAGGCCCCAGCAAATTTTGCTCTGGCACTCTGAGAGCCGAAGCTTTATCTTCCTTCCTGGGAATTTTAATTCCAGGGAATTAATGAGGTGCCTCCTTTCCTGGCACTGGAGCATTGGCCATGTGTGATGTGTCCATGGGAGGGTGGTGGGTTGTGGATCAGCTGCTGCTGCACCTCTGTGCTCCTTCAAAGAGTAAGAAAGTGAAAATTCATAAGTGCTCTAAGCTGTAATCTCGGAGGATTTGTTGCATATGAGGCAATAAACGACTGCTCCAATTGACTAAATGCCACAGCACAGCAGTTTATTTTAATTATGCTACAAAGGAAGGAATATTATTGTTCTTATAGTACAACATAACAAGGAAAGAAGAAAAGAAAATTGTATCCTGCTCTCTCCCAGAGAAAGTCTAGCAGCAGTATATTGCTTCTCATGGAGGTTTTCAGGGCAGCAGGATCCAGAAATAAACCATGATGAAGAACCAATTTAGAGAGGCTGTGCAGAAAAAAAAAAACCAAACAAAAAACCCCCAAACCACTAGAAAAAAAAAGAAAAAAGAAAAGAAATTAAATCACACTGCCTCTCTCACCCTGAGCTGGAACTGCTTCTGGTTTCAGCTACTGCAAAAGGCAATGTTGGAAACCTGGTGGGTTTAGGTTGGTTGGGGCTTTTCAGGAGCTTTTAGCAGGAAGGGTTTGGATGAGAGATGTGGTTGGTGGAGGTGATGATGTGTTGGTGTGTTGGGAGGGCAGGTCCTGCAGCTTCCTTTGGCTCCATCCCAAATCTGGGCTGTAACATTCAGGGCATTTAAACAGTTTTATCCCTCATCCACAGAAAGAAAAGAACACAGGGAGTTGAGAGAGGGAGTTCTCCAAATTTCCCAGCTGAAGTGGATTTCTCCCAATTGCAATTTTTCAGCAGCACAGTCCTTAGTTTGTCTTGTGTCCTTGATTTCCTTTGCTTCCCTCTGCCTTCCAGGTGTTGCTGGGGTTACCTGAGCCTGGCACATCCTGAGCTCTTTGCTGCATCTTGATGAGTATTTCTCTATATAAATGATCTTGCCAAGAAATAAAGTATTTTACAGCAAATCCCTCTGTGGGCTCCCACACAAATCCTCCAGTCCAAAGGGAAATACCAGGAGATCTCAGCTCCTCCTTGGCTCTGCTCTGCCAGGTTTTCCTCCCCTGCAGGACACTCCCAGCAAGTCCCGGAGATTTCCAGCCCAGGGAACAACAAATCTTTGCAGAATGGGAACTCCACTGCAGGATTCCGTGTGCTTGGCTGCTGCTGAGCTGGGTTGGATTTGGAAATGGCAGGATTTGTGTCCACACTCGAGCAAAGGGAGGGCACACAAACACAGTGTCTCCCAGAGGAGCCAGGCAGGTGATTTCCTTGGAATGTTTGCACTGGGATTAGCACAGGAACAGCCATTCCAGCCAACAGCCCTCAGCATCCTCAGCCAGATCTGAACCCATCCTGCCATTATCCATCACATTTCTAATTTCCTCTGTATTTCTTTTTTATTTTTTTTTGTAAAGTAACCATCTGAGTGACTTCTGCCTCCTTTGTGCTGTTCCAGCTCCCACCTCGCTGTGTGCCTGAAGTGCCCACGTTTATTTACGGTGCCCAGACACAGATATTATTTATGTGCAAAGCTGTGGAGTATCTTCTGTAACCCAGCACCAGGGATTCAATTTCAGATAAAGTGTCTCCTCTTGAAGAGTGAAATGAGTCTCTGCTCTCTGTGATCCCCAAGTGGAACCTGCAGAAGGGAAGTTTGCAGGGTGACTGTCAGGCTTTTCCTCATCAGGCATTTCTGCATCAGTAGCAAATGGGGAATCCAAAGTGCTTGTCTGAAATCTGGGATGCACTAAAGTGAGGGACACAAGACTCATGTCTAGACCACCAAATTACTGCAGTGACTTTGGTTTTGTAGTGGAACAAAACCCAGGGACAGGTGCCATTCCTGAGCCATGGGTTGGACTTTGGGTGTCCCTTCCAGCTCAGGGTGTTCTGTGATTCTATGCAAAGAAAAATTGCTCTGTACTGAGGGTGGTTAAAAGAGGAGAAAAAAGAAAGAGTTTAAGGTCATCTTTAGCTTTGAATTTCTGGCAAATAATATTCCTAACAGATCCTGGGTACAGAATTCAGAGTCAAGAATCCTTTTGAGCTGATTTCTGGTACCTCTTCAGTTGGACTCACACGGGAAGGTTGTGATCCAGGACAGAGATTGTGATCCAGGACAGAGATTGTGATCCAGAAAACAGATTGTCAAGGCTGGAATCAGGTGGAATCACAAAAGCAACCACACTGACAACACCTGAGGCTTGGCTTGTTCTGGGAAGAATCTCATGTTTAACAGCCAGGGGAGTACAATCAGAGCAATGTTCTCTCATTTCTGCTCGTTATCTCCATGGTGTCCAGCACTGCTGTGACATTGGGGTGATAAATAACCCACAGGAAGCTCAGAGAAGAGAGACCATACAGGGATTTAAAGAATTACAATCTCCTACCCCAGAGTCTTGATTAGCTCTTGGGAAGGGCTTTGTAAAACCAGTCCAGCCTTGACTGAGATTAACGGGATAGATGAAGCAGCAAAGATGAGTTACAATCCTGAAAATCTCAGATATTGCAAGTTCATTAACAGAGAAAAATCAAAGAAAAGATTTTTTTCTCCGGTGAGAAAACAGAGAGCCTTGGGAGACCTGGCAGAGCAAGGGGCACAGCAATATTCTGTGGGTGAAAACTGGGAATGAGACTGGAGGCAAATGAGCGTGTCTGATTAGCTGGGCCATTAGCAAATACATACATTGCATATCATTTATTATCCTTTATTTTCCAAATCTATGCCGTAACATGGCCACGTTTTCTTGGCAGTGCCTTCCCTTTATTTTCCTCCCATGACTCTCCTGGATGACAAGAGCTCTCTGTGGAAGTCTGCAAAGCCAATACACGTTCAGATCACACTGTCCCCTTGTCAGAATTCCCTCTCCTGTGATGCCTTCAGAGCAGTTCCTTTGCCATTCAGATCTCCTGGATGTTTGGATTATAAACACAGCTCTGACTCTGAACTGCTGTTCCCCTTTTCCATGGGTCTGGTGTCCTGTGTTCAGTGAGCTCTTGACCTCCAGAATGGTTTTGCCACCCCCTGTTCACCCAGTGCCCATCACAGTGTTCACATGAGGCCCCAGCTGAAGATCTGTGAGGAGGGCAAAGGTGGCAGCCTGGTCTGGAAATCAAGTGCACACAGGAGGGACTCAGAGTAATGGGCAGCAGCATAAACCATGTGAGAGGATTTTTATTAATCTGAAAGGGATTTTTATTAATGTACATAATAATTTACATGTATATATTCCTGGTTTTGTTTGCTCTTCAAGAAGTGATGATGAAGAAAGTGATGCAACAGCCATGAATTGGACATGTGCTTCCATTAGCCAAGGGAAACAATTTACTCCCCCGCTGGTTTCCCTCTCTGCAGCAGATGAAACACTCCCATAATCATGTTTTACTAAAGCCATGGCTCAAGGTGCACTAAAACAGTCATTTTCTCTGCCTTGATGTGGAGCATTCAATTTAATCTCTATCTTGTTAAGGACAAAATAATAATGAAGAGAAGAAGGGGAGGGGGTTTAGTTTACCAGGCCATCCCCAGCTCTCAGCTGAGTAATTGGAGTGCCCTGAGTACAGCACTTGCCTTTGCCACCCCAAAATGAGCGACTTTCATCAGACTTGTACGAGCAGAGCACTCCAGAGCCTGAACATTAAAGCTGTCACTGCAACTCAAAGTGTTTGCAACAGCCCCATCAAAGGGAGAAGCTCCCATAGAGAGCTCAGGAGCTGCACAGTCCAACAGCCCAGCTTTGCTACTCCACTGGAGTGCCCACAAAGCTCATTAAAGTTGCATCACAAGGAGGTAACAACAAAAGATTTCATTATTCCACTTCTAGTCTGACACCACTCCCACCCCCTCCCACCCCCATGGAAAAGGGAATTAAGCTTAAAGAACAACAGATGCTCTTTGCAGTGAGTTTGGGTTCAGGGATGGAGTGTGAATGGTGGGGCAGAGCAGAGGGAAAGGCAGTGTGGGCAATTCCCTGGCCAGGAGGACTCATCCAAGTGAGTTCACTCCCATTTTACAGAGCTCAGTCATTTTCTTGCCAGAGATGTGAAGGGACAGATGTTTGAGTTCTGCTCCATGCTCAGCATCAGCCCTTCCAGATGTGCTTGGGTTTGGCTCAGCAGGAGACTCTGGTAAGTCATAGAATCATAGAATCAGTTGGGCTGGAAGAGACCTCTGAGATCATCAAGCCCAACCCTTGGTCCAACCCCAGTTTGATTACCAGATCATGGCACTCAGTGCCACGTCCAGCCTCACATGAAAGTCATGGTGGAGCTGCCAGATGTGGGGAACGGGTCTGGGCTGGGCCAGTGGTGCGTTAAAATTGCAGCTGGAACTCAGGGAAGAGTGAGGAGAAGGGGAATTTGGGTAGAAATGGATGAGCAGAGGAAAAAGGAAAGTGCCCACCAAAATGTGGTGATAAAGGACATGGATCAGAAAAGCCCCAAAGCAAAAAGGAGCCTCACTCTGAAGGTTCCTGAACTCACACGTGGAACAAAAGAATGCAAACCAAAGGCAGGGAGGTTGTGCTGTGCAGAACAGGTCCCTGGGGGGGTAAATGTGGGGCACCTCTGATTGTGCTGAAGTTTGAGGGTGTTCCAGCCTGAGGTGAGTGGGGATGGTGGGTCTGGAGGCCTTTACCTTTGCCCCTGGAATATTAAAATCCAGGTGAATGTGTGACCTCAGTGAAATGACTTGGAAATCCAAAATAGCCCCTGCTGGGGAGGTAACCACTCCACAGAAGCTTTTAGTTCCTTTGGTTCTAAAAGCAAGATAAAAAGCCCCATTAATGTATATTTTGGGTTCTTTGACATTGTTTTCCTGAAAGTTGATTATATTTTGCAACTTTACACTGAGTCAACAGTTTAAAAGATAAAACATTTCTATTTAAATCTTTACCTGAGTTTACCACCCTGAAATTTCTGGAGATACATATATAGGTTTTGTCATCAAGTGCATAATATTAGAATCAAAGGTAATAAACCCATTGATCTCCAGTAAGACAATATTAATATTACCATATAGCTTTTATAATTAATTTGCTGCCAGATGAAAGGCAAACACTGGGTCCTTTTAATGCTGGTGATGAAAGCAAAAAGTAAACCTTTGAAAGCCAGATTTGCATGTCCAACATGTTGCAGTAGTTCCAGCAGATCAGCTGGAAGTTGTTTGTGTATCTGGAGTCACATTGCGAAGTTTGGGATAAAAGACTTGCTGACTTGGAGGAGAAAAGTCCTCTCTGAGGTGGAGTATTGAAAATCCAGGCAGTGCAAGGTTTGCTAAACTGCTGTAACAGCTTAATTTGCTTTTATTGCTGCAGGAGAAGGTGGTATCCACACTACCAGGTATGTCCAAGCAAAATCTAGGAAAGGAGGAGGGAGAGATCAGGACATTCTGTAGAGGTTTATACATGTAAAGTACCTGTGTCCTTCGTGATGGGTTTGATTTGGCCCTGGCTAAACCTATAACAGTCCTTGCATAGCTATATAAAAATCTACAAATATATAAAATCCAAAGGCATCAAAGAGATGGAGCCAAAGGATTTGCTTTGGATCAGATCCATGGCAGGGAGACACTGCCACCCCTGTCCTCATGTTATGCTTTTCTGGAAATAGAGGCTTGAAAAATAAATCAATTTGAGGTCTAGAAATCAAAGTGAGATGAATAACTCTGCACTTTGGCTCTAAATCCCCCAAACTTGGTGTGATAAAAGAACAGGGAGGTGAACTCCAGGTGCTTCCTCCAAAGTTCTGTGTGGGCTCCATCTGGAAATCTCTTCTGTCTTGGCACTGTGAGTTTTGAAATGGATGTTTCCATGGATTGGAGGTGCTGTGGATCCAGCCCAGCCATTCCCTGCCTGCTGCTGCCTTTGCAGAGCTCAGCAGAGGAAAAGGAAAGCAGACCTTGATTTGCAGGGAGAAGGAGCTTCCCTGTGTGCCCACAGCAGTCCAGGTGGGATCAGGTACAATCATCCTGCAGATGGCACAGAGCTGCCCAGAGCTGGCACAAACCTGTGCTGTGTGTTCTGAGGATCAGCCCCCAAACCATCCCAGGGCTTCAAGGGAACACAGCCCTGGAGTCACTGACTGGGTGCTTGGCATGGGCTGCTGTGACACAACAAAGCATTGAACTGCTCCAGGAAATGCTTGGAAAGACCTTCCTGATTCCCAGGAGCAGGTTGAGGCTTAATTAATGAATGCCTGCAAAACGCTTTCAGATCTCAGATGAAAGATCTCACAGAAGAGCAAATATCACTACAAGTGCAATATTTTGAAGGGAGAACTTTGGGCACTGATTGAAGTTTGCACAGAGCTGGAGCATCAGTTGCACAAGGTGAACTCAATCCCTGCAGATGTTCCTGTTACATCCATGTGGTGGGGAGGGTTCATGTTTACAAGTGCCTCTGCCCTTCTAGGAATAATCAAACCCTCTAATATTGGGCTCAAAACATAATTTGACATCACACTGAAACACACTCTCAAAGGAATCTTCCTTCCAGTACTGAATTCTCATAGTGATTATAAATTAGTCAAGTTATTTACATCTTTCACTCTCACTTCATTTAATGATAGCCAAATAAAAAGGCCCCGCAAAGTGCTTTTCCTCATGTTTGATTTTCCTTGTATAATTATGCCCTGAAGGCTGGTTCTTTATACCCAGGCTGCAGCCCTTGATGAATGCAGAAAGGACAGAAAGGAAGAAAATATCTACTACTTTATCCTGGGCTTTGATTCCCAAAAAGGCAACTCACAGACAAGATCTTTGTGAAGCTGCTTCCCTTGCTCTGGTGTTTCTGGGTTTATCAGGGAGGTGACACCTGAGGGTGTGCACAGGCAGGTGAACTCTTCAGCTTTGGATGTTCTCCAGCCTATCAGGATTAAACTGGGTTCCAATTTCCTTGTCATTCCACATTCCCTGGTTTCTGAGGTGCAAAAGTGATTCGTGCTGAATCACCATGGTACTTCCATCCTGGCATCATCTTTCCAATCTATGTGTTCCCAAGAAAAGCATTAACAATGCACTTTCAAATGGCTCTGCAATTACTGAATATTATTATTATTTATAGTCAGTGTGTATTTCTGTGTCTCTCTGAAAAAATGAATTTCACTCCAACTCCTTTCTCCCCCATTGAAAATTCCACCTCAGTTTTCACCTGAGTTCAAATGGCATCACCAGGAGCAGCTGCTGCTTCTCAGACATCCCTTAGTTTCTCCTATTTCCAGATTAGGATGTCACTCTGCTCCCTCCCTCCAGGATAATTTCATATCAAGAAAAGCTGCTCCCCACCTGGGTCACAGCTTGGAATTCTGATTCCATCACTTGTGCCCAAAGTGATGATTCACAGTTTTCCCAGTGCGAAATCAGAGCTCACTGAAGACCGAAATAGAATTCTGCATTTTCCAGTTTAGGAAAGCAATAAAGAAAACAGACTTTGCCCATTTTTTAAGGACATATTTATGTACAAGTGTCTCATTTGTCTCCCATGTGCTGCTCATTCTGCAGGAGCTAAAACAGCACAGAAGGAGCAAAAAGATTGGGGAGTTTGAGGTATTGTCTTCCCAGGGCAGGAAGATCCACTTGGATAAAGGCAGATAAAATATAATTGCATGATTAGTACATTCCATAGAAATCCACCTATAAGCCTCTTTATGACTCCTCCACCCTGCAGCAAACATTTCAGAGGTGAATTTGCAGTGTTTTCTGTGCAGGTTTTCTTTAACAGCCCTGAGGAGTTTCATAACATGAAGTGGAAAATATTTCGAAAGTCACCAATATTTTTAAAATCTTGTTACTCTTTTTCTTGTCTTCAGATAAGCAATTTAAGGAGCAATAATTAAATGGCAGGAAATGCATCACAGATGAGATGCAGACATTTGATGGTGTTTTGTAAACACACTAAATGAGTCCAGAGAGAGGTGGAAACTATTGATGTTTCCATAAAAAAAAAGAGAAAGTCTCCACAGAGCCTCTGGAAGGAGAATATTTGAATGTAAATAGAGGGGCCAAATGAAGGTGGACTGTAATCCATGAGGGATTTGGCTCTCCATAGTTTCAGTGTGAAGCTCAGGTGGTGATTCCCCCCAACCATCACCACTTGGAAAATAAGGGGGGGTTGTCCCTTTTTTCTCCTTGGTTTTTGTCCCCAGAAATTGGAGCAAATGAGAACTGGAATTCCCACCTGAGCTTTGCTCCCTGGCTGGTGGTGCCAGGCAGGGATTGCTGGTGCCTTCTGCTTCTGCTGCTGATCCTGTGCCTGTGGAAATGAAAATGGACCTGAAAAGGGTGATAACAAATAGATCTGCTCTGCTAAGAGGGGATTTATGCACCCCTTAAGTTTTGGGCAAGTTATTCAAGTCAGCCCTTCTTTCAGAGCTTTGTGCATTAGAGTTTTGAAGGAGAGCTCTGGAAAAACTTGAGGGTGACTGTTGTGATTAGTGCTTAGTTTACCTGAAAAGGGTAATTCGAGCCTTGACTGACAGTTGTGTTGATTATTGGTTTATTGTTCTCTGTTCGGCACTGGGGGAGATACACAAAAGAGTTGCTGTCGGAGCTGGGGAGCTGGGAATGAACTGAATTACTCAGAGCGGCAGCTGGTACTGCCTTGGCACATGTCAGCTCCTGCAATGCAGGAGGAATGGAAGCATTTGATTAGTTCTAATTAATTGCCTGAATGATTGTTTTGCAGTACGTTCACACAGAAGTGGGTTCTGGAATAATACCCCGGTTTTGCCATTCCTGCCCCCGTCCTGTGGGGCCTGCAGGGAAGGGCAGTGAGGCAGCAGGAAGAAAACAAGGTGCCATTGCAAGTGTTCTCTGAGAAAAACAAGGGAGGGCACTGCAAGCCCTGGATGGAATCGGTGTTTGCACAAACAGCATCCGAGGGAGGGAGGGAAAACCGAGGAGTGTTTGTGAGTGTGTTGGTGCAGGTCAGGAGAGAGGAGACTTAATTAAATGTGTGAAGAGGGAACCTCTGGGCCCTTCCTGAGGAAGTGTGGGAGGTGAGAAGGATCCTGTGCCCCCAGAAACCTGTGCTTTGCCCACTGAGGGCACTGCCAGCCAGAGGGAGGGGCTCAGTCAGGACAATGCACAGTGAATTTTGTCATTGTCCCTGTTTACTTCAGCTAAGGTGGACAAGGGAGAAGCCACTTTTCTCCCTTCTGTCTGTCTGTCTGTCTGTCTGGAAGTTGTTCCTGAGCTGCTGCAGCAGCAGAACCTCCCCTGGGATGGTTGGATGGTGCTGTCACCTAAATTCCCATTTCCTGTTACTTTTCATCCAAGGAGTGCCATGTTTTACTTTACAAAAAGCTGAAATGAATGAGGCTCTTGGGCAGCTGGGAGGGCAGTGAAGTGGCATTTCAGGTGCATTGAGATGGGGAGCAGCATTCCCTGCATCCCAAATATTCCCAAGGCACCAGTGGACTGTGTCACCCTCACACCTCTCCACTCACAGCCACAGGTGGATGTGGCATCAGGTCCCAGCAAATGTATGAAATCAAGCAAGTTGCTGATAGGCATTTCTTTGTTTCCTTGCCATTATTTGCCCAGAATGGAATACACAGTTGTGATAAAAAATTACATGGCAAAAGCTCCTTATGTGAGGGATTAAAAGTTAAATCTGTTTTTGTTTGAATTTCCTTCTCCTCTATTTTAATACAATGAACAAATGAAGTTGATTTTCATCCTGTCCAAAGTCACAGCAGCTTCACTTTTCTGCATTAAACAGTAGAAATGTGATTTTACTTCCCACAGCCCTTCAGTCAAGCAGAGACTTTCCAAAGAGGAATTTTACTCATGGTCAAGGTAAACATTCCTGCAGTTTCCTCTCTGCACCTTCTCAATTGACTGAGCCCACAGAAAAGTTCATTTACGGTGATCAATAACTAATAAGATCATAAGTTAGAACACTTTCCTTCACATTTTCCTCTCCTCTGCTGCCTTTAGTTGCTTCCTTGAAC
>JAOXXN010000271.1:2322033-2335537 GCA_026770055.1 Myrmophylax atrothorax
AAGCAGAGATTTACACCTGCTCTCTGGCTCTCCTGAAGCTGCAGCGGGACAGCTGCTAATGGAGAAATATTGCACTTGGTGAATGTCCATTGAGAAAGTGCCTGGAGAAGGAGTCATGTTGGAGAGGTTTGGGGCTGCAGTTGGCTCAGTGACACGGGGAGGTAAATGCAGAGAAATTCAGGATGTTGGTGGGATCATTGGATGTGGCACCAAACTCTGGGAATGGGGCCAAGGCACAGGGGCAGTGGAACTGCCCTCCTTCTCCTTCCAGTCCTGCAGGAATCACCCCTTTTTTAAACAATGACTTGAATAATTTCCACAGAGCTGCTGTGTTTGTTGGTACCTGCATCCTTTAACTAGAAAGGTTCCTTAGAGGCAGCTCATCCCAAACTGCTCTGGTTTACAGGGAATTTCCTCATGGCATTGCTGGTCCGTATTAGAGAATTCCAGGCTGTTTGGACCATAACTCCAGCCTTCCTAAATGTGGAAACTGCACCTTCCCCCCAGTGGCCCCACTGTTTTTCTGACCAGTTCAGGCACTCTGAGCCCTCTCCACATGAGAGGGAAGGGAATGACCAGGAAATCACCTTCCAAAGCATATCTGGACTACAATGTGAATCCAAACCCAATACCTGTGAAGGAGGAGGAGAATCCAGCAGGAGCAGAGAGCACACAGAGGGTTCAGGGTGATGAAGTTCCCTCCAGAAAGGTCCTGTTGGGAGTCCCAGGCCAGCTGGGGCTGAGGCACTCCGGGCTCTGCTCCCTGGATGCAATCCTGGAATTCCTAAGCAGTTTAAAAAATAACTGTGCAGTTTTCAAAAGTTTCTTTAGGAAATTATGCTGTTGAAATGTATTAATATGACCCATAATGCCATTCCTTTAGGAAGGAGTTCCTAGGGATTATTGCAGCATTCCTTTGTATGACAATAACATCCAGCATTTATCATACAAAATCAGCTCCTTGTGCCCTCACACAACCAGAGGAATGACATAATCCCACACATTAACTCTGCCTCTTCCTCTATTTTTGTTTTGGAGATCCTGTGAAATATTGCAAAGCTTGGCAAGACCTGTGACTACAATAAAATGAGGGGAAAAATGTCCTTACAGTTACTTTGTGGAACTTCAGCTCCTTCCTCTGAACCCGGACCTGCAGTTCCCTGTCTGCTCTAATGAGTTCAGTGTCAGAACTGGGAATCACTTCAGTCTGCCCAGTTTAGAAAATGGTCAGGATCTGCTTGTTTAATGATGCATAAACCCTCCCCCCAGCTGCCTATTAAACAATAAAATCTCCATGAAAGATGTATTTAAGTGCTTCAGATGGCAGAACGGAGTGTTATATATTTATTATCCTCTCTCTGGCTGTCTTTATTAGAATGACAAGTCTTTAATTTTGAGATCTGGTGACTCTAATGACAGGATCATCGGGACCTTCTCCTCACCAGCCTCTTTGTAGCAGAGCTGCAGTAAAAAAATAACAACCCCAGACTCAGTCAAGCGTTTATGCATCACATTTCAAACTGCCATTTAAAATGTACAAACATTCCTGAGCAGGGGAGAGTCTTTTCTTCTTCCATCCTTTTATTCCTTTGTGGCAACTCTCACTAACGGTGCCTTTGACAGCTGAACATGAATCCTGACTTGTGATCAAACCTGTGGGAGAGCTCTGTGGGTTCCCACCCCTTCCCTCCCCACATGCCCCTTCCCTTGGCACGTCCCTCTCACAAGGAGCTCTCCTGACCCCCTGAAAGACACGAGTTGTCAAACCAGGGATTAGTTCTGCTCTCACCCTCTTAACCCTTTGTTACCCAGCAACGTTCCCAGCCCAGGGGTCTGTAGGGAATGGAAATGCAAATGGAAATTCAGAGGGCAAGGAAGGCAACTGGGCTGGGGTGGAAGCAGCACCGGGTGGGACCTCTGGGAGGAAGCAGAACCGATAACTCTGCTCTGTGAGGCTGCAGAGCCTCAGGGAACTGTGTGTGTGGCTTCTTCAGGCTCCTCAGGCCCCACCTCAGTATCACTGTTGTCCATCTTGTAAAAGTCAGCCAGAAGATGCCTCTGTATTTACTCAAGGAGCATCATAACTCCAATATAAAGCCCCTGGGTTTCTGCCTCAAACATGCATTTCACAGCCCTCTCCTCCCTGATTTGGGAATGGGGGGGTCAGGAGTTGCAGTCTGACTGACTCCTGTCTGTACCAACCAGCCTGGCTGACACTGTGCAGTATTTCTTTCTAAAGCTCCACATTTAATATTCTTCATTAAATCCCCCTTATGTTTGTCTACTGCGAGCTGAGACAGGTAAAACAAATTAATGACATCTCCTCTCATTGACAGTGTGATGAAATCTTAATGCCACTGCTCGAGAGCTGCTGCAGCCTCTGCTCTTTTTGTTTAGATTCTGATGCAGTGAAAAGTCCCATTTTTTTCTCATAGGAGGAGCAAGGAAGGTCCTGTCTCTCCACAGGAGCAAGTTCAGTATTTTTTAGGATAATAAGTGAAATTTGGGAGATCAGTTCCAGACTTCTTTAGGAGTCTCTGCATCCTGCATTTCATGCATGTGGCTCTTGCCTTGTGCCTTCTCCCCTCGCTGTGGTGTGAGAGATTTGTGTCTGTGTGGCAATGGCAGAGGATTAGTGAAATAAAAATAAAATACCATTGGCATCGTAATAACAAGGAAATACCTTTGGCATCCTCCTCTTGCTTCAGTAAATCCCGAGGAGTAAATCCTGGCAGTAACAGCCAGGTTGTGGTGCAGAACCTTCATCCTGGGGTTGGTACTGAAGGGATGAGACCCCTCCTGGGCAAGGATGCTCAGGTGACTCCCTGGTGAGGTTCTCTCCCCACCACCTTCCTTAAACTCACACCCAAACACAGCCAAGATCCTCAGCCTTATTTCTGCCCTGCACACACTCTGCCCTAAAGGAACCCCTGTGTGTTTTACCCTCCCTTCACAACGCTGGGGTCTGTCACACACAGACTCCTTCAGATGTTTTATTCATGTGTCACTTGCCTGTTCATTTGCAAGGGGTTTACAAATGCTTCATCAATTATTCACAGCCCCAATACCTACCTGGGGTTTTGTTTGCCTTTTTTTTTTTTTTAAGGAGGTGTTGGGGGTTCTGTGGAAGAGAACTGCAAATTTAAGAAAACAACTTAAAATAGGAATTCAATAATTTACATCCACTTAGTGCATTATTCCAGCCAACTTAATTTTTAAAGGAAAGCAGTTATAGCAGAGATAATTGAATTAAGTGATTCCAGTTGTTTGCAATGAGCACAGTGCAGGCAGGGTGTGAAGGAGACCAGCTCAGAGGATCTCAGGAGACAGAAATACACAGCAGGCTGTTTGGAGACAAAACATAACAATGTCTTTAATCCTGTTTTATATCCCAAAGTGAAACTCAGTGCAAAGGGCTCGGCCCAAGGAATGAGCATCACACCATTTCAGCAATAAAGGTGCAAGGAGAGGTGTGTTCTGGCCCCTGGATCTGATGCCTGAAGAAGGAGAAGGTGTTTGGTACAATTTCTTCCTTTCACACTTGTGTCTCTCTGAGAAACTTGTGTTGCTTTCCCACAAAGAGAATCATTCCAAAATCAAGGCCTAAGTGAATGTGCCATATTTACCACTCTGGTGCTACATATTCCCCAGAGACACAGACAAGAAGAACTAAACTTTTTCTGCTTTTTGTTTCCCAGTAGGCAACACAACACAAAACATTTGCCACTTTAATTTTCATTAGTGGTTTATTGATACATTTATAAACTACTTAAGAACTGCTTTTCCAGAAGGAGGAGAGCAGCATTTCTTCCTTCAGAAGAATAAGCTCAAAAGGAAATTATGCAAAAGTGACTGAAAATTTGGGCTGCTGGAGCAGCAGCCTGTCCATAAACACCTTCAGTATTGGTCTGTTCCCTGTCCCTTTGAGAACCACCCAGGAAATGTGCAGCTC
Organism: Myrmophylax atrothorax; assembly: GCA_026770055.1. NCBI lineage: Eukaryota > Metazoa > Chordata > Aves > Passeriformes > Thamnophilidae > Myrmophylax > Myrmophylax atrothorax. The sequence goes on from JAOXXN010000271.1 coordinate 2,325,986, forward strand.
TCAGTGCTGCACACATCAATACCTGGCATTTCTCCCTACAAAGCCCTTTGGAGCTCGAGGATTGCTGTGATGGGCTCAGAGTGATCCCTGAACGAGCACCATCGATTACCTGAGCTGGGGAAAACGAGGAGTAGGAGGAGCTGGGCCTGCAGTGCCATCACACAATTAAAATGCAAAATCCAGCAGTTGTTATTAAAATGTTTAGAGATTGCAAAGGGAACGGGGCACTGGGCGGAAGGGTGGTGGGACAGGCTGAAATAGTCACGTGCGTGGAGTGACGCTTTACCCTGAGCAATATTCGCTGTCCAAGGTACTGTCTGTGTGTTACCAAAGAAAAGTCTTAATTTCCTCTTTATTTTGCAGGAGGCAAAAATGTCAGCACCCACCTCTAGCAATTTTAAGGTGTTTTGGCAGCTCAACAGAGCTGTGGTCATTGTGTCACTGCAGGGAATGAAACAGGGTTGTGTTGGGGTTGTGATCTCACAGACTGGACATGAACACTCTTTTCTGGAACAGGTACAGAGTCAATGCAAGGCCATGCTCCACCTGGCTGAGGCTTTGGATGCTCCTTCTGACTGGAACTGGTACAGCTGAGCCCCCTGGAGTGGCTTTTGGTGTGGGGACACAGGAGACCCCTGGGTGGGACTCCTGGGTCTGGGCTGAGGGTTTCTGTTGGGACCATCCCTGACATTTGGTACTAGAACAGGGTGCCCAGAGGAGCTGTGGCTGCTCCTTCCCTGGGAGTGACCAGGGCCAGGCTGGACAGGGCTTGGAGCCACCTGGGCTGGTGGGAGGTGGCCCTGCCCATGGCAGGGGGTGGGATGAGATGATTTAAAGGTCCCTTCCAACCCAAATCACTCTGTGATTCAGTGAAATGCAGCCAAAGGTGTCAGAGCTCTGACACCACAGTTTGCTTTTCCTCCTCAGAGTTCATAAAGGACCTTGGACTGAGTTATAACCCCACTGACCACAGCCAAAGGGGCTGCTCTGGAAGGCTGGGCCTCCGTGTCCCTGGCCAGAGCTCTGAATTCCCTTCCCTTCTCTCCCCTCTGCAGGGACTCAGCCCACCCTCCGGCTCTGGGGGATTCCCTGGATTGCCTTTCCTGCCTCCTGGAGTGGTTTGGTGCCAGGGGCAGCCTGGCAAAGAGCAGCACTCGGAATGTGTGACCCTTGGGTGGGGCTGGGAGTCCAGGGCTGTTCCCAGCCCAGGGGAGGGTCCTGCTGGAGCTGCATCACCACCCACCCTCGAGGCCTTTCCTTTGCCCCCGGAACAGGGAGCTCTCAGTGAGTGTGTGCCCTCGGTGAGGGGCCCCAGGGCATGGAGGTGCAGCCCCTGATGGGGCATTTCCAGACTCAGCATTGTCACCCAAGCCTGGCTGGCATTAATTACTTTCCTCTCTGCCGTGTCTGAGGTGATACCATCTCAAGGGTGAGATCCAGCAGCTAATTAATAGAACTTCATTTACAGCATCATTGTGGTACCTCCACTAATGCATAATCACAACAACAACACCATCACCAACAATAACAGCCTCTCTGTCACCCCCACGTTACTCCAGCCCTGCCCCAGCTGATCCCATTTGTCAGCTCTCCTGGCTCAAAGCTCAGCCTGTGTTTTGTTATTCTCAGATGTGTCTGAGCTTATTGCTTTCCTCAGACTGCTTGTCTTTAACTTTTAAAAACTAAATTTTTCATTTTAACTTAAATTGTATTTTATGATATATTTATATACTTTTCAACTAACTTTCATACTTACAGGCAACCAATTACTGTTCCAGAGGAGCCCAGAGTTAATATTTTTGGGTTTGAAGCTTCGCTTTATTTGAGACTATATAAATAAGGTTCTCATGAAGTATTTATAGACCCTAACCCAGCTGTGGGAAGAAAACAAAAGCAATGAGTAAATAATGAAGAATCAGATTTGTGCTTTTCCATTTTAAAAACTATGTGAATTTTTAAATTCTTAAAGGGAGAGAAAAGCTTTGTTGTCACATAACCCCAAGTCTCACACAGCATTGGGCAGGTCCTGCATTTGTGAACTCTGTTTTTCACAGTGATGGGGTTTTGCTGAAGTGAGGGATGTTGGATTTTAGCTGTGACAGGCTCTGTGGACACAGACAAACAGCCAGACCCCAGACAGGTGGACATGTCATTTATGCTACACATCTGTATGTACATTTTTATATAAGTACTTGAGTATTTATAGCTGATTATCCACCTCTGTGTCACAAAATGCAGAGTTTTCCTTACAAACCCCTCAGCCCTGTGATGATGTCCCTTGTCCTCTGCTCCTTCAGGGATGCTCATTCAGCCTCTGCCCCCCTTGGGAGGGTTTGGGCAGAGTCTGTGCAGCCCCACATCACTGCAAACCCTTTGCTTTGCATCCAGTCCAGTGTGGGGGGGAATTCTTGGCACAAACACAGCCTTTATCACAGTGAGGACAAATATGAGGCGCTTTAACAGCTCCACTGTGCTCATTTGGGTTGAGATTTGTCTCCCTTGTCTCCCCAGTGGGTTCACCCAGGGGTGGCTCTCCCAGCCCTACACGACTGAGGTCTCTCTGTGGGAGTCCATCAATTATTCTCACTCTTTGGCCTGAATTTGCAAATTGTCCCCCACCCTCAGCTCTCTGTGCAGGAGTGAGAGCTGAGCTCACAGCCCCTCTTTAGAATGGGCCTTAAAATAAACCAAATTCAGGCATGTAAACAACTGCCACTCTAAAGCAGGTAATTATGTCTCCTCGAGATAATGCCATTTGCATATGCATTTATAACTCCACGAGTGTTCTTAGAAGCTTTAATTAAAAATGAGGCTTTCATTTCCATGATTTTGTCTTTCTGCTACTCCCACTGCTTTTTAATTTTATTTTCGGGGTCCTTTCCCCACAGAGGGCTTTTTGATGACCGTTCAATGTCTCCTAAAGACATTTCTCCTGCAGGCACTGAGCGTGATTTGATTTCTCTCTCCCCCACCTCTGTTTTATGTTCCTGGGTGTAACACTAAGCCACAACTCAGCACATTTCCAGCCCCTAAAAATCAAATTTCAGTGGCTCTGATGACTCCTCGTTGTGCTGAGATCAATAGCTGGGAGCACCTTCACCCGTGGGTGTGAGGAGTGACCCCCACGTGTCCCTGGGAGCACCTGGAAATTCAATAGCACTGTTGGCTGCAGGGGCCACTCATGCCTTGAATAGCAAAGAGGCTTTGGGGTTTTTAAGTTTTTCTACCTTGCTTTACACAATTTGGTTTTCTGAAAGGGCTTTGAGTCCTTCAGAGTTTGTACTTTGTCACTGGGGAAGAGGGAGATGGTGATAGTTGGGGAGCATCTCCCAAAGTGATGATTCCCTGGAGACTGAATCTCACTGTTTGTATTCCCCAGTTATTTTAATTCAGAATTTCTCCTGGGAAGCTGCTTTTCCATCCTGCTGCTCTGTGCTGTACTACATGGGATGGAATGTCTTTCTCAGGAAGTTAATTCCTAAACCACACTGATGTGTGCTCAGATGGGAAGAGGCCACAGTTCTTTTTTAAACTCAGGGATGTGAGTCTGGAATATTCCTTTGGAATCCACTGGGGTGCAAAGAAGAGAACTTGACCCTCACCATAAAGATAGGCAGGAAAATACTGTGTTCTATTTGCAGTTGTATCTACTGCCCCAATAAACAAACTGTTGAGCCTTAAATTAGGTACCTTTTTGAAAAAAAAGTTGGAATGTTGTCATGAAACTGAAAAAAATACATTATTTGTCGAGTTGGCATTTCATCCAGGATAAACTATTGGCTTTGTACAGAAATATGTGAGCCAAGGGTTGGTGGAATTCAATGTAGCTTCCTTTTATTTTTGCCCTTTAAATGATGTTAATTAGTATTTTTACAGAACCTCAGAACTGTTGCTGTTGGTGTTGTGTGCACAAAGATTCATCCCAGATCCTTGTCCTTAGGGATCTGCCTTCCAGAGAAATCTGCCTCCACTAAAGAACACAAACACCATTTTTATCTACCAATAGTCACACTTTTACTTCCTCTCCACAATTCTAATGCAAAGTGCTGTTATTATTTTTTACATTACTTTGTGCTCTGGTGCCTTTTTGTTCAAGTTTTTTTCTGAAAAAGAGAGAAATTGGAGTTCTGAGTGGACTTTATTTGGCAGCACTTTGAAAAGTGTGGGATTTTATCTAAGGTGGAATAACACAGAAGTCTAAACAGACTTTCACAAGGTCACAAAAGAAATTACCTTTTCTGTATCAAGACTTATAGGCCTTGCAGGACTATCCTTCTTCCTTGGAGCTGTTTCCTGTCAAATGGAAGAACCTCAGGAACATTTTAGGTGCCCACCTTTAAATTAGATGAGTTGTTGAATACGGAAGAAACAAGGGATATTAAGGCAACACAGTTGGTTTCATCTGCTATAAATGTGCCTATGGGTTGGTTCAGGCACCAGTGTGCTTTTTTATTGATATTATTCTTTCTCCTTTGCCTGCTTGCTTTTCTCTCCATTGCTCCAGCCTGTCCTCATTGGCAAAATCAATCTTTCCTGTCCTCCTGGTTTTTATTAAACCCGCTGTTGCCTTTTGCTGTATGTCCAGAATTGATCCCCGGTGATAAGCAAAGGTTGGGTGGAAGGAGGGCCATAAATAGAGTAAATCACAGCCCAGAGAGTGTGGCATTTAAGAACCTCTCTGCACAGGAAAGGGCAAACTCGCAGGTGTCACATGGAGAGCTCTCAGTGCCCAGAGGGGCTCCTGCTGCAGGAGCAGAGCTGGGAGGTGAGTCCTGGGTCAGCTGCACTCACTTCTGCTGATGGATTGCAAAGCTCTGCCTTGGTCTGGCCTCAGCTACATCCCCCCTGCCTGGGCTGCTCTGACAGCCCTTTCCTTCCCCCAGGAATGGGCTCTGCCTCCTGCTCCTCTCTTTTTGAATCAGCCACAGAAGGTGCCCTGTGGTCCATGTGGAGAGCTGCCTTTGCCAGGGCTGTGCCCACTGACTCCCCACTCCCTGCTCCCTCCAAGCACTGACCCTTCCTCAGCACTGGCAGCTGCATTAGTGCACACAACATGCACTTTGCAGGCAATGCTGTTGATTGGATCTTCAGCCAGTGAGGGAAATGGGATTTTGGGCTCTGGGAGGGATGGGATTGACCGCCCGAGGTGGTGCCTCAGAAGGGCTCCAGCCCATTCCATGAGAGGGGAGAGCAGGACTTTTTGAGGCCTCAGAAACTCAGGCAGGAAAATTCAGCAACAGCAGAACAGAAGGGATGAAAGAGGTGAAGTTCCCCCGTTGGTGTTTCAGGGGGAAAAGCTGAAATTCTGCAGCAGGCCTTTGTAGCAGCAGCCCCAGAATCTTACCAAGGGCTCATAAATAACAAAAAAAGCCCTCTCTGATCTCAGAAAGCTCTTGTGCCTCTGTTGGCTGTACACAAATACTCACCCACACAGCAACAACTGGGCAACTTCACGGTCAGGGTGTTGGAACCGGCATTTTCCCACGTTTCCAGAGTTGAAATCAGAATTTAACCCCTTGGCTTAAGTGCACTTAGTTCTGTCCCAGCAATTCCAAGGCTTTCCACATCCCCTGCTCTGTGGAGGGAAACACTGGGTGGGTTTTTCCTCTGACAGGAGAGAGATTGTAGAGGCATAAGGAGACAGTTCAACTGCTCTTCAGGTACTTCATTTCTGCAAAGCTGGAGCAGCTCAGAACTCCACACCAATTAAAAATAAGTGAATTACAAAGAAAAATCAGCTGTGAGAACATGGACTAATTGGACTGGAAGGGGAAAAATAATGAAGTGGATACATATTTTGAGAAGTGGTCCCAATAAATAAAAAGGAGAGACACTTTGCAGCCTCTCCATTTGTGCTTTATATAGAGTGATGCTCAGGGCAGAGTGATTCATGGGATGAAAGAGAGGATCTGAACAGATAATAGTTTGCCAACTCCCTGAGCTGCTTGCAGGACACAGAAGGTTGCCCAATTAATCCCTCTTGTTTGGATTAATCGTGCCAGGCTGCTCTGCAGAAGAAGCAGCAGCCAAACAAGAGCAGAAGAAATTCCTCACAGGAGGGATTTCACTCAGGAAAGACCTTTGGGATGAAACAGTGTCCAGGACTCAGGCAATAGTAATCACAACTCAGTCAAAATCCCTCTCCTATTCATGTCCAGTCTGTATCATGTATTGACTAAAGTGAATCATGTGCAATGTTTGTAAATGCTGACACTCTTGGGATCACCCCCAAACCATCAGCTGTTCCCAAGGCTTTGTGCAGCTCCTGCTCCCACCTTGTCCTGCAGCCCCTTCATGTTTCCTGCTGCCTTTGCACCTTTCCCACCACTGTTTTTGCAACTCCTTTCATGTGCCTCTTTTCCTAAGACATGACAGAGGAGGAAACAAAGAATGACCCATCCCTGATAGATCCCAGTAGCTGTTTTTTCTGTATATTAATGCACCTTCAGAATACAAGAAAAGTATTCAGATGGCCCCAAAATAAGGTCAGAATGAGAAAACTCAAGACCAGATAAGCAGGTTTTTTGTGTCTGGTTCTTGTATAAAGGTGTGATTACTGTCATTTGTGTCATTCTGGGCATATTTGGTAGGAACTGACCACTCACCTTTGGTGTAAAATGACTCTCACACACTTGGAGGGTGTCCTGAAGCAGGGGAGTGAGTGCCACATGGAAATGACTCTGCTCTTGAAGGGCTCTCCCAGACTCAAACTTTCTTTACCTGCACTAAGTGCAAAACCACAAGGAGGCTCCAGCAAACAGGTCTAAAGTGCCTGTGGAAATCTCCACCCTCCCCTCAAAGGCATTTTGAACTTTGCAAAGAAGTAGTTCCAGAATTGGTTACAAATATGCTTTTAGCCGAGTTGTTCTCCACGCCCTCCCTCTCTGTGCACTTGCACACACACCAACAGAGGCACATGCAGATTAATACAACGACCTGCAGCAATCCTGAGCTGCTGAATATTTGATGAGCCTTTGGCAGGTCGGTCCTTATGGATGATCCTGGTTGTGGCTCCTTCACAGCCCTTTACAGCTAATTGCAAAGGAGCCCAGAAGCCCTCAGAGGGAATAGTCAGGAAAATATCCCCTGGTGAACACAGAGGGGTGGGAGGGAGATTGCCTTGGGTGTCAGACTGCCACAGAAACCATAATTACATCTCCTTACAAAGGAGACTCATTCCTAATGGCATCTAATTACAAAGGAGGGTAAATGATCAGCAACTACTTAAATGCACCTCAAATATATTCCAAGAAATAAGAGTGGAAGTTCAATCCCCAGAGGTAAAGTTTTATGTGGGGCCAAGATCAGTTATCCCTAATTTTCAGTTTTAAAATGAAGGCAGGTGGTTTGTAAACAGGGAGATCAAGTCAAGGTTACTGAGCCCTGAGTGAAAATGAAGGTGCTCCACAAACCTGAGCTCAAGGTTTGACCTTGTGAAATACCAAAGAGGAGATCTCAAGTGCTTTCCAAAAGTTTGGTCCTGCTGCTTGTGCTCCTCTGTCCTGGACCTGGAGGTTCCTGGAGGTGGTTTGAAAAGTGCCTCCAGGTGCTTCATGCACATTGTCAGGGGCTGAGGGGCATTTCTGTGGCCAGCCTGGGCACCACCTTTGCTGGAGCTGGGCAGACAGATGGGCAGAGCTCCCTGGCAGCAGAGCCAGGGCACTCAGCACCTCGTTATTGGGAGCAGCAACTCCAGGAGCACCATCCTCACATCCCAGGTGCAGAGTCCAAGGAGGGTCTGTCAGTGCTGCTCATTCCTGGACTTTACAAATGAAAGGGAGGAAGGGAGAGCTCAGTGAGGCTCCACAGATAATTCCAGAGAGGAACAGTGCCCTGTTGGCGACATTCCCAAGCCACAACCTCTGTGTGTGTCCCAGAGCATCCTCAGGCAATCCCTCCATTAGGGTGCCTTCCTTCTGTGCCTTCCTCAGAACCTGAAATAATTACTGTGACCTTTCACTGTTCCCTGCTCAGGAAGATCTGGGTTACAGAACTGCTGCTGATTTTTTAACCACTTCTATTGAGGGGTGTTATGGGGCTGGTTTACACCCATGTTTCGTAGTTGGTGTGAACCTCACTCTGACAAGGCCCAGCTTGCCCAAAGAACAGTAGTTTCACACAGAATGCAGCTCCACCTCCATGTCTGTATGTACAGCCCAAATTAAATTTTCTCTGAATCCAAAACGAAGAGCCAATAAATTCAGGAGACAAGAATATTTCACATCCCTCCAATTATAATCAGCTCTGGAGAGAGGCTTGTAGGTAACAAATTACCTGCACAATCTTTAACCCCAATTACTGACTCCTTGTGCTCATCCATAATTGTCTTTCCTGAAAACTCTTTCTTGCTGAGAAAGTACATGATGAATGGAAGCTGTGGCTGATTGTGGACAGCTCCATGTTGATGTATTGTTTGAAGGGTCCAGTTTCCTCAAACACAGGTATAAACAATGTGTTCAGACCCCACAGCATCCCTCTGAGATCCTCAGGGAGAACAAAAACCCCTGGGATGGAACTGCCCAATGCCAATTCTCATTAAAAGACACTGGAGAGGGAGTGGCTGTGCCAGTGAGCAGTTGTCATTCATTACATTGGCTGAGCTACACCAAGTTGCTTTTCAGTAGTAGCTCTAAGTTTGAGTTGAGGGCTGCAGGATTACCCAAACTGAGCTGTTTTAAAGTCTTGGGTTATAAATCCTTGATATGTTTGTGCCATAAACAACTTTTGAGCTTGCAGACTCTGTGGTTATGCCCAGCACACACTTCTGGGAAGGGATAAGGATTAGGAATACATCCCTCATTGAAGAAATCCTGCAGTGCCAGCTGGTGCTGAGGGGGACAGAAGGGAGGGAGAGAGAGAAAAAGGGGAGAGTTCCAGGCTGCTGAGACTCCTCAGCTTTGTCCCCCAGACAGCTCCATGGGGAAGGTGACCAGGGTGGATGTGCAGCCTGAGCAGAGATTTTATGTGTGTAATTCCATCTCGTGAAATGATGATGGCTGCACTAAAGACATCCAGGTGATCTATGGAACTATGGCTTCAAATACAATAAACCAGAAAATAGAGTGGAAGTGTATGGATTTTAGCACAGATACAAAAGCAAGTGCTGCTGTGATTGATGGCTTTGAGCACAATTGCTGGAGCCTGGAGGGGAACGAGCTCAGCCTGCTTAAGGGGCAGCAGTTGATGTTGCTAATTCTCCTTTCCTGATCTGTTTGCAGAAATCCTGCAGTGTGAAAAAACCCCAACTCGTATCTGTTTTCTGATCTCTGCATTGATTGTATAAGTAGGGAGTCAAAAAAGCTGTCCCTGCCTTCAGGTGTGTTGGATACTCTTGTTATGTCCTGCTTTATGGGCAGGGCAGTGGTTTGGGTAGAGGAGGATCTCGATGTCTCCACTGGCTCTGTAATCTCCTTCCTCTTCCTGGAAGCTGTTTTTCCTGCTTTATAGTGCTCTTTATGAACCATTGCAGAGCCTGCTGCTGCTGGCATTGGCAGTGCTCTCCTCAGACCCTGCAGGTCCAGGGGCAGGGAACTGTGATGGGATGGAAGGAGA
>JAOXXN010000271.1:2335637-2358296 GCA_026770055.1 Myrmophylax atrothorax
AAAAATTCAAACCAAGGGGTGACCTTGAAGATGATAAGTATGAATGATGGTGATGTGTTGAGACTGGGGTGCTCAGGGTGGTGTGGGAACACGGAACACACAGTCCTGGCATCAGTGCAGGGAAGCAGGAGAACCAAAGCTGCTGCATCATTGAGTCCCAACGACTCCAGCGTGCCTGGGGGAGCAGGGAATCAGCAATGCCCTTCCTGGAGCCCTCCCAGTGCTGCTGTGCTCAGCCACGCAGCAGCTGAGAGCTTTTGTTTGAACTTTGGGAGAGAAAAATAGCAAAACATTGTGCCAAATTCCTTCTGACTTAAATAAATGTCAGGAATGATAATCAGGAGCAAGTGGCCCATTAGCTGTGGAGTGCAAACATTGCTGCCTGGCTGCTCAGGGATTCATCCTCCAAGAGCAAACACGTGGAGCTCTGGGGAGTGCAGGTGAGTTGTGCTGGCTGAGATCAGTAGGAGGCCTGGGCCAAAATGCATGTTGAAAAGTTTCCAAGTAACTCATCCTCAATCTTTAATATCAAATTTAACTGTGCTTTGTGCAGACCTTGGTGTTATGGGAGGGCAGGGACTGGTTTGGAGAGGGCTTTTTGCACTGTCCTGTCAGAGGGGTTCTGGTTGGTGTGCTTGGTGTGAGGATTATAAATTAAAAATAATAAATACTCTGGGAAACTAAAGAAGTTCCAGATGCTCAGTGCAGCCAAGCCACTCTTTCATTCTCAGATGTAAACAAATCATTTCTCTTCTGGGAGAGGAAAAGCCAATTCATAAGGAACAGAACACTCATGGTCAGGAAGGGTCTGAAACAACAAAACCTGCTGATGTTTTCTCTTCCCATTTTTTCTCCTCCCTTGTTCTGTGCTGGCTGGAGGGCACAGAGGCTCCCTGAGCCTGCCAGGCTGAGCTCTGCCCCACTGCTGCCACTGCTGCCCCTCCAGGGGCTCACCCAAGGCTTGGGAGCTCAGCTGGGGACAAGGATTGCTCAGATGCCTTGCCCTCTTTGGTGCTGACCTTGTAAAGAAGACTTTCTTTCTTTAATAGTGTTTGTTTCAAAGAATCAGATTTTAGGCTCTGAAAATGAAAAGGCCTGTATTGCAGCACCTGCAAGCACAAAAAAATGTAAAATGGATTTTGCCCAAAGGACTTCCAGCGTATTCCCACCTCTTACTCTCTCTTTGTGACTCAAAAGAAATGTGTTTCAGTGTAGAGAATGTGCTGGGGGTTTGTACAAGGAGAAAAGTAATGTTGGATATGTTGAGTGCTGTAAGAATATAAAAATGTGGCACCTCAGGGGTGCAGGTTGCCAGGCCTCTTGCCAGAAGGGAAGAACACTGGGTAACTCCAAGGTTGTACAGAAGTCCAGGAAACCTCCTCAAAACTCAAAGCATCTGTTGCAACATTAGTGCTGTTTTATCAGTTAATATAAAAGGTGTTTGCAGCTCAGTGAAACCCAAACATTGAGATTATTGCACATTTTATTGGCTTTTCCAGGGCTCTGAAACTTGAAATTCGTCTCCCTCTAACCTTTCTCACCCAAGCCAGTTCCACAGATAAGGAAGGAGCGAGCTGAGCTCACAGGGAGCTGCCAAAGAGTGAATTGACTTGCTTTCCTCTTTCAAAACACATATTAAAATATATGAGGCACAATTGGCAAACTGAGGAATTGCAGGATGGTTCCTGGGGAATGAAGGGGCAGCCTGCTGGTCTTTCTGCTCCCTTACACTGCTGATTTTTCATGCTCTTTGAAGGGAAGACATTTGCTCACCAGGTACAGGAGGACAGAGCTGAGGAGGGACCAGGGGAAGCCTTTTAACCTCTAATTCCACCTGCCCTTTCTTTGCATCACGAGGCAGTGCAGGGCCCAGCCAAAGGGGATGGAACCAAGTACTTCCCCTTCCATTTTCTTGTGCTGCTTTCCCTGTTTGGAGGAAATCCTTGTTTTGACCTATTTTGTTTCTTTGCTATGATTGCACTCTCAGGCATGTTGAACTTTGATCTCCCTGCCTTGCACTGCTGTTCTGGTGACACCTCTGCAGTGTCAGACATGAAAGGCTGTGTCACTTCAATGCTGGTGACTTGTGTAACTTGTAGTTGAAAGTCTTGAAGTGCCTGATGGCTGATCAAACTCGGTGTGAAGAGGTGGCTGTGGGTCTCATAATGTCACTTTTTGTCATGCTCTCAGGGCTTTTGTGCCTCTGGAGTTTGACACTTTGTGTCACCACACAGATGTTCACTTCTGATGGCATTTATTTTCCATGTCCTGACATTTGGAAGGGTTGGTCTAAATCTTCTTCTGCCATAAAAGTGGTCACTCTGGATTTCAGTGATTCCATCTGGGATTCCCCAGATGGTTTCTGGGAGGAGTTCTGCACCCCATTAATAGGCTGTGACCCCAGAACAGCTCTGATGATACCATTTTCTTCCTTTGGATTTTGCTGTGCATTCCCTTATATTCCGAGTGCAATGAGCACATCAGTCTTGGGGACAGCAGCCACCCCTGTGTGCCATGTGGGGTGTGGGCACAGTCACCATGTCTGGGGCTGGCAGAGCTCTGCTCTTTGCTCTCATCAGTGCAGTGAAAAGCATCAGCCCACTGTGTGTGAAACCTGGCTTGGGGAAATGGGCTGTGAAAGGACTTCTGGGCTGCCAATGCCATGTTTTCCTGTCCTGAACTCCTTTCCCAGTGCCATGTTTCCCGTTCTGAGCTCCTTTCCCAGAGCTCTGCTCTCCCAGTGCAGCCCACACTGGCTTGGCCACTCACTGCAAGAGCTCAAGCCACTCCTTGAGCAGCAATTCCCTGTTCCACCTGAGCTCTGCCTGCAGCATCCCCTGGCCTCTGTTGTTCTGCCATCCAGGCACTGCCAGAAGCCCAAATTGTCCCTTGGCTGCAGAGCTGCTCCCCAGGAGCTCAAGGCAGAGCTGGAGCACTGCAAGCAGGGATTGCAGCAGCAACTCCACCACTGCTGTCCATGGCCATCACTCCAGCCGGGCTCTTTGCCCGTGGCACAGGGGCTGATGGTCTGACCCTCTGAATTACACTCCAGTAACTCCATCCCACTTCTCCAGGCACCAAAGGGGCACTCCCAGCTCTGCAGCCCTTGGATGGCTCCCTGGATCTGAGTTGGCATCTTACACAGCCACTGAACTGAGAGCAAGGATTCTGCAAGGAGATAGGGAGAGCTATTTATCGGGAATAACATTTTCCAGCTTCATTTGTACCATGGTTTACAAGGTTCCTCAGAAGGATAAAAATCCAAAATGTATTTGTGTACAGCCAACAGAGGCACAAGAGCTTTCTGAGATCAGAGAGGGCTTTTTTTGTTGTTTATGAGCCCTTGGTAAGATTCTGGGGCTGCTGCTACAAAGGCCTGGTGCAGAATTTCAGCTTTCCCCCCTGACACACCAACGGGGGAACTTCACCTCTTTCATCCCTTCTGTTCTGCTGTTGCTGAATTTTCCTGCGTGAGTTTCTGAGGCCTCAAAAAGTTCTGCTCTCCTCTCTCATGGAATGGGCTGGAGCCCTTCTGAAGCACCACCTCGGGCAGTCAATCCCATCCCTCCCAGCCCCCAGAAGTCTCAGGTCTCTTGAAGTGAAAACCTCCCAATGAACTTGTGTTAAAGCAGAAGTGCAACTGGAAGTGAGGTGGGAAAAATAAGGGGAGGGTAGGACTGTAACTACTGGAAAAAGCATGACAGGATGGTGGGAATGCTGTGGAATTTCCTCCTTTCTCTGGGATTTTCTGACTCCCTTCTACAGAATGAGCAGCAGAACAGTCTGCACTGAACAGCTGGTGCCCCAAATCCCCCAAATGAGACAAAAAAAGCCCCTTCCCTCAGCTCTGCTGTGGTTTTGTGTGACCCTGAAGCAGGTGAGGAAGGCGTGTGCATTTTGTCCTGTCAGTTCACGTCTGAAGAAAAGAACAAGCAGAGCCTTAAGCATTTGCAAAATAAACATCTCTGAGACCTGGGAACCAGAAAAATGTCACAAAATTCTGAAGAGGTGCCAGACATGGAAATGTGCTGTTCAGTTTGTGCCCACTGCCTGAGCAGGGACGAGGGTGCCTCTCCTGCTCTCACACAGCCTTTCACAGCTCCTGTCCTGAAATTATATCCCAAATAGGAAAGTGTCTGTGCTGCAGGGAAAATATTCCCCTCCTGGGGCTCCCTGCAGTGCCTCTGCCTGCTCAGTGGAGAACACTCAGGGAAAGGGCAATGGCAAATGGAGAATTTCTAATAACTTTGGGAGGCTGCTCTTAGAGCTGGAAGAGGGCAAGCTGCAGGGCAGGTGCTCAGCGAGTCCGTAAATAGGATCAATTAATAAAATACCTTATGGAAATTTCTGCATTGCAATTGCAGCTGCAAAAGCTCTTAAATGTCTGCAATCTGTTATTAAATACTGGAGGACAGAACTGGGGAATAGATCTCATTTTGTCCTCCAGACTATCATTTCGTGTGAGTGCAGGTCAGATCCCTTTGGATTCCTAAATAAATCCATGAGGAGCCTTGCTGAGTGTTTAGGTCCAATCTCCAAAGCCAAATTTATCTGACACAGCCTTGGGTTTCTTGGAGGATTAATTCACTTAATCATAACTGTTTCCTGCAAGCATTTTAATCAGCTGCTAATCCTCATCTCTCCGCTCACATTTGCTAATTAAATCAAGTTTATTATTTTTAAGTGTTCCCTCAAACCCAGTGAGCCTTATGGAAATGGGTAAGGAGGTTTGTGGAATGTCATAAACAGGATCTTTTTCTCCTGGGAACTGTTCTGTGACTTTATTTATCATTACTGTGAGAGGCTGGTTATGAAATCCCCTCTTCCTTCTCGTTGCACAGTGGGTCAGTTTGGGAAACCAGTTTTTGGATGAACTGTGGAACTAAAGAGTTGAAAAGCATTGGGGCAGATGGAGTCACCATCCCTGGAAGTGTCCAAAAAACATGTGGATGTGGCACTTGGGGACATGGGTTTGGTGCTGAACATGGTGGTGGGTTGATGGTTGGACTTGGTGATCTTAAAGGGTTTTCCCAACTATAACAATGCCATGATCTATGAATATGAGATTGTTGGGAAGCTTTTAAGGAGGAGATGAAGGAACAAGTGAAAAGGAGGAGACAGAAGATGTTTCTAAAGGCATTAGGTCTGTGTACAAATCAGTGAATGGAAACACCCCAGTGGTTCAAGTCCAGCACAATCAAAGGCCAAGGAACTGTATCAGCCTCCTCCTTTGGGAAGGGAGTGCTGAAAACTGGACCTGCTCCAGCAGGAAGATGACTTCCTAAATAGATTAATAGCCTCCTGAAATTGTTCTGTCGATATTTTTCCAGGCAACAGAACAGGAGGATTGTTGCAGCCATCTAAAGATCCACAATATTTTGCACCTTGAGTTAAATTTCATTCTCATGAGCAAAAAATAGTTTGGGGAGCAGGAACTGCTCTGTAAAAGGAACAAACCCCTTTGTAGCCATGGACTGCCAGACCACATGGAGGTTTTAGGATCTAACAGGGATAATCTGATCCCTGTTAACAGGGGTAGAAATCCCATAGGAATGAGTTTTTTGAATGAAGCCATTCAGCACAAAATCGCAGGAAGAACCAGGAGGGATCTCTGGACACACAGCCCTGGAGCCAGAGCAGCAGTGACACCCCCAGAGTGTGACCCCAGGGTGCTGCAGGACCTGGCAGGTGTTCCAGGGAATGGGGAGTTTCAGGTTGGTTCAGGGAGGGGTGTGTGCTGTAGGACAGAGCTGAACTGCTTCCCAAAGGGTTGGGAAATGCCACATTCCTGCTTGGCTGTTTCACCCCTCACTGTTCCAGCTCTGATTTTTTATTTTATTCATAAAAACACATAATAAAATTACTGCCTTTCAGCAGTAGTAGATCACCCCCCACAGCTGTTAAGTAGATTTTTTCACTAATGAAGTCACTTGCTGAAAATAGCAATAAACAAATTACACAACCCGAGTCCAACCCGCTCCGAATCCCCCCAGATGTGTCTGGAAACCTCCTTAGATGTAATTGTGGGCTTGTTCCACTTCTTCTTCCCTCAGGTTTTGTTGCTGTAGATAATTCCCATAGAACATCTTTGCTTGTATGATTAATGTGCCTTATGCCTTCCACACTCACCAAAACCTGTTTGCACCATTTGTCCTGATCACTGTGGAGATGCAGCAGAAAACCTCGGGCCAAAACTGAACTGCACAGTGCTGAGAAAAGCAAATTATCTTCCCATCTTTGCATGTCCTGAAACCTCAGCTGGCATAGGAATGATGTCCAGGCTGTCTTGGATCCCACAGTGGAACTTCCCAAGGTGTTAAAGGCCCCTGAGCTCTGATTGTGCACTTGGTGGGTGAAGCCAGGCAAGAGCAGGAGGTTCTCAGGAGTGTCTGAGTCACTGGGAGTGTTGGGATAAGGCTCTGGCATCGTTTGGGTGCTCTTCAATCCCTCCCTCGGCACTCTGTGGTTCTGGGCTGTTTCCAGCCCCAAGGTTGGAATCCCAGCCTGGCTCCTTTCTGTGCTTCACACACGGTTCCATCCCACCATTCCTCAATTATTGCTCTGCAGCTTCTTAAGAGAACTTTGTGGCGTCAGCAGGAGTTCAGTTTTAATTAAATATGCCAATAATTCTGAACACCAAGTCACTCTCCTGCCAGCATTAATGCCACTTACTGGCTGCAGCAGCACCAATAGCCAGGGTTTAACTCTGTAAATGAAACCTTTCTGCACTACAGGAGAGGAGGAGGTGGGTAAGTAAAATAAAGTAATGAATTAAGCAGAACAAAAAACAACAACTGTTCCCAGCATTAATGTGCAATGTAGGAGGCTCCCAAAGCATATCAAGTGGAGCTCATCAGGGAAATCCTACCAAGCCTTGACTCCTTGAGCATCAGAGAGATTATTTTGTGTAAGCCATCTGAAAGGTATTGTAGCATAATTAGTTGTTGAGAGTTGTAGGAAGCTGCTGCCAATTCTTCATGGATTTCATTTGTAATTTGCCTCAGAAGCTGCTTCAAAACCTGTTTGGAGAGAATTCTACAGAGGGGAGGATATAAATATCCATGTGAGGTTGGGCAGCCTTGGCTGAGCTGTTACAGCCACCCCTGCTTGGATGAAATGGAAATAAAGTTTGGGTTTTTTTCCTCCACTGGGGGCATTTGAAGCCCATGGATGGTCTGTGAGTGTGGACCTGCCCTGCTCTGAGTGGACTTTGCTCTGTCACTGCCTCCTACTCCTGCTATTAATGAGTTTCTCTAATTACATTCCTGATAAGGTGCATCCAGAGAAGTTACTTATTAAAATTCTCTGTCCTTCCTTTTTAAATGCATGACTTATTGAAAGTGTAATTGTTCAAGGGGAAATGAAGCACTGGGAATTCTATTTATTTATACAGAGAGAACTAAAGCCTTCTGAAGTCAGGGGAGATTTGTCTATTCATCTCAATGACTTTTGCATCAGACCTGTAAGATACAAGCAGAGACAACTTCAAACCTTCTAAATTGTTTTCCTGTGCAAGACAATCTTCAAGGGCTGGGGGTGTCCACCTGCTTTTCTGTTCAGCATGAAATGCTCTACGCAGCAATTGGGCAAAAGGAGATGAGACAAACCCACAGTTATTAAAAGAAGCCCAGAGTCAGGGCGTTAAAAATGGAAAAGGAATTGTGGAATACACATAATAATGAGAGTTAATGTATTTAAATTCATAACTCTGCCAGGTTTTAATATCTTTTGTTAGCCCTGTCCCAGAGAACACGCTGCAGGAGGAGGTTATTTGGGCTGGGTCTGAGCCTGATGCTGTTTCTGAACTGAATTCTACTTTTGCAAAAGTTCATTCTTATTATTTTCTGAGGAAGTTTAAAGGATTGTCTGGTCCCCATGCCCTCCATTCATTTTTCTGCTGGATCCAGCTGGAATTCTGCCTCAGCAGCACATGAGTTTGTGAGGAAACAGCGAAACTTCAGCTCCCCATTGCCCTCCAGACATGGTGTGGTCCTTTCCTTCCTCTCCCCATGGGCAACCTTGGAAATCTTGGCCACTGTGTTTATTTCTGAGGGTCAAGGGTTTCTCCTGGTTCTCTCCCGTTTCTCTCTCACTGTTTTTTATCCCTTTTCCATATGGAGTGATGTTTTCACTGCCAAGCTGAGTTATGCAATAATGTATGTAAAGTCTCCTTGGTGACATTTTGCAAAGGGGAAAAAATAAAACTGTCAGCGAAAGGATCCTCAGAAAACCCAAGCTTTATCCTGGCTGACTTCCTCCACATTGTGTCCCAGTGCAAATCTTCAGGGGTTTGGGAGTGAGAAAAGCTCTCTCTGGTTTATTCACAACCTCAGAACTGAATGTGCTCCTTCCTCCCACAGAGGAAAACAAATTGCAGTTGGTGGGGTTGCCCCACCCCAGCCTGAAGCACTGTCAGATCTGCTGGTGGAGAAGGATTTTGAGATAAGTTTTACCTCTGGGAAATCTCCAGGTATTCATTATGTTTCTAGAATGATTGTCCTCCCCTTTTTCTCATTTCTAGAGGGAAAGATAACACCTCTCTTTCATTAATGAGCCTTCTTTTATCTAAATTATTTAAATACAAGGCAAGGTCCCTGCTCGTTCTCCTTCAATATAGGCAGGCCTATACTGAGCTACTAAGGACACTCCTAAATGAGATTTAATAATATAGTAGGACATTTAGCATATATTAATTAAATATCAGCAGATGGTAAGGAGAGCCCTCGCTGAGAGAGAGTAAGTACAGAGAAATAGAACTGCCATGTAATTAACCAAAGCTGCCGAAACAATGAAGGTGCAATTACTTTTTTATTAACACATTACACTCCCATGCAAGGCTGAAGGGTTTAATTACTGCCTAACTCAGCTCTGGACATGGAGCAGGTCCCAAAGTTGGGAGTGTGAGGATGGGAAGTGGGAAGGGTTTGGGCTGTGCAGGGTGTGGATAGAGGTGTTCTCCCTGCCCAGGAGTGGGGTGGGAGACTCAGGGAGCACAACATTCCTGACTCAGCCTGAAAATTGGGGTAAAACTTATAAACTCTCCATCCCTGGAGTGTCACCAGCACAGAAATCAATGTGTGGGATCGTGGGGACAACCACAACTTGGGAGTTTGGCCACATCAGATCAAAAGGCAGCATTTCCCTCTCCTCTACCCTTCACCTTCACTGTCTTGTGTCCTCAGAGCCCTTTCTTGGGTGTTCCACATATAACTAAACCATAAAGAGAAGAGTATATAAATCTTCTCAGGATTAAAGTTCAACTCCTTCCAAGAATGCTATAAAACCCTTTGGGATCTGTAGGGGTTTGGGGTTTTGAGCCCATTTGAAGGCCAGCATTGCACAAGCACCTGAGTGTTTGCTCTCAAGAAAGGTCCTTCTCAGGCACAGGGAGGGGTTGGAATCCAGGTTGGGAGTCTGGTTCTCTCAGGTCATCAGGTGGGAAAAGTAATGTCTACACCATCCAGCTGAGCTGGAGCCCCTGAGACATGAGTGGGGACATAAAAATAAATGAAACCCTTAATCCTGCAGACACTTTTCCCTGAAAAATCCTCATTTGTGCATTATTCCAGGGAAAAGCAATGTTTAGGTGCAGAAGCAGGTCTGTTAACTTATGTTGGTAGAGTTCCTGTTGTATTCAACCTGACATAAAATGCCAAGAAATGGCCAAGAATGACATTTAAATGCATGGAATCGACAGACCTACCTCTAGGTGTGGGTTGGTTGGATTTTTTTTTTGTAAATAATAATGTAAAGCTACATTTGCCATCCAATTCTGCTGCCTTAAAGTACCTTGTTTGACATTTTACTGTGATGAGTGAACCTTTAACAAGGTCATTAGCTTTGAAGGATTTTTCTCCTGGGACTGTGCAAAGCAGTTTATTCTAAATAGCCAGAAAAAGAGGAGGAAGTATAAATAAAAATAACACTGTGTAACTGTGAAAGATTTCATTTGTAAAGAACATAAAATGGACGTCTCCAAAAAATAATCCAGCCCTTCAAGAGCACAGCAGTCCTTGGAAGGAATAAATCTGGGCACGGCAGAATAACTTCATAAAAATAACAATGAAGGCCCTTCAGGGGGTTGTGGTGGAGGAGTCACTGAGTTCAGGGGAGCTGCAGCACTGTGGCCCTTCTGAACACTCAGGGCCACAACTGAGACCATCCCCAGAACAATTCCACTGAGCTTAGGAGGGAACAGAAGGCAGAGGAAAAGTTGGTATTAATGAGACTATAAAGGCTCAGAATTGTGCTTAAAAAGATAAATGCTGGAAGTCAACATGTGAAAACATGACCTGGGTGTGCACTGGAGAATCCAGTGGTGCAAAAGGCATTTGGAAGTGAAAAAAGCTCTGCCTGCTCCCATTTCCTGACCCTTTCATCAGTGGATTCAAAGCAAACAGTCCACAAAGCCTTTGGAAGGACTGACAGGAGGATTTGCACATCTTGCCCTGGCTGTACCTCCAGAAGGCACCTGCACTCCCGTGCTCTGATGGTTTCCTGACATCCTTCACTGCTTTGGGGCTCCTGTTGCAGCCTCAGATGGAAGGGGCAGACTGTGGCTGAGGGACCAGGGGCTGTAAAGGGAAATGGGATGGCCCAGGACAAGGATTCCCTGCCCCTGGAATGCTCCACTGTGATCCATGATACAGCAAGTAGAGTTGGCAACAGACCCCTGGAATCCTGTTCCCAACAGCAGAGAAACCCCTTGTTTACCTGAGTAAGGGAGAACAGATCCTGTCTGAGTGTTTCTGGCAAACAGCAACACCAAGTTCTGTGATCTGCACTCAGAAGTCATTTGTCCTTCCTCAAACCAACTTGCAACGGTCTAGACAAACTCATACAAAGATAAAATGCACTGGTATAAAAGTAGATTTCAGATAAGTCTAATCCAGTCCACGGACAGCAATGTGAATTCCATTTTCAGCTGTGGCCACTGAGGCTACTTCTGTGTGTCTCTGTCAATACAGGACCTGACAGGTTCTGACAGCAAAGTATTACAGTGGGAGATCAAGGCAATGCTCCAGAGGAAGTGCCTGAGACATCTTTGTCAACTTTGCATCAACATTAAGTGCAGACCAAAGCAAATAGTCACTTCAGCCTAATTGGCTTGATATCACATTAATTGCACTATTTAGTGAGTGATTATCAATGAACATTACAAGAAATTTTAGGATATTTATTTGCTGCATATAGCCCAGGAAACATCTTCTGTTTAATACACAAATATGTTGCCTCTTATCTCTTGTCTCACAAGGGATTTGTTTAACCAAGACTCGGCCTGATATGAGCAGTCTTTTAAATTGAAAAATTGCAATTCATTCCCCCACAACTTTGATACAAGTCTTATCAGCAGGAGGAAGTGACAAAAACATATCTCTTCTCTGAG
Organism: Myrmophylax atrothorax; assembly: GCA_026770055.1. Taxonomy (NCBI): domain Eukaryota; kingdom Metazoa; phylum Chordata; class Aves; order Passeriformes; family Thamnophilidae; genus Myrmophylax; species Myrmophylax atrothorax. Next base: position 2,347,024 of record JAOXXN010000271.1, read on the forward strand.
ACAGAGTGAGGATTAGCTGAACAGCAAAAGGGGCTTCATTTGTATTTCAGGAATGAGGATAATGGGTGAAAAGCTTTGAGCTTTGTCCTTTATGGAGAGCAGACTGCAGACTAAGGGCTGGTTCCACTCGGGTTTGCCCCACTCAGCAGCGAGGCCACAGCACCTTTTGTTGGTCCTCAAACTCAAATTAGTGAGAGTTCTCAAGGTGGGAAATGTGTGAAATGACAGGGATGGGGAGGAACAGCCAACTGGAAAATCGGAGTGTTTGCCATGTAGAGCCACATCACTGTACATTGTTAATAATTAATTACCTGAGCTCAGGTCTGGAGCCAAGATTTGTTGCCTTCAGATGTTAAATTTGGCAGCAGAGTTGTAATCTGTGATACTGCCCAAGAGCTCCTTCATTCGATGAACTGGCTGTAAACTCCGAACCAAACTGTGGGTTTAACCTCAGAAGAGCTCCCTGGCAGTACAAACCAGCTGCCAACAGCTGGGCAGGGATGGGAGGTAAGAGGAAACCTGGAGAAGACTCTGAAATGCTTTGTGAGAGTCCTGGAGTAAAATTATTCTTCTGAAATGGAATAGGAAGGTATTTCACTAAACATATTTATTCTGTTAGTCCTTTTGTACCCCGTCCCTTTTATAACTCAAAGCTGTAACTGCTCACCCCCTGGAATGGCTTTAGGAACAATCCATTCCCTGGAATCAGGGACAGGAGTCCCCACTAAAGGGCTGCTGTTGCTTTAAGGCCCCCCATTTCCCAGCCCTTTTTGCAGAGGGGCAGTTGGGAAGAGGAAAGCCCTGACTGAGATTTGCTCTTTGCTTGTGCATTTTCATTGAGCTACAGGCACAACTGGGCCTAATTAAGCCCCTTTCATTGTTTTCCATCAGTTTTGCTCTAGATCTGGGGTACAGACTCATGGTTTAATCATTAAATGGATCGATAGGGGGATTTATGATTTAGCTGGATGGAAACTTGGTTGAGAGATAATATGAAATGCTCTTTAATAATCAATATGTGATGGGAAGCTGCTTGAAAGTGTAAAACTCTCCAGGCCAGCTACAAACAATTGAATTTACCAGCTTTTAAAGTGTGTGGTAGCAAATATTCAAATTAAAAAAGGGGGCTGAGAACATGGAAGGCAACACCCAAGATGTGTCAGTCTGAAACATTTCTACACTACATGAGGTTTCAACTTAATTCCAGCTCCAGTGTGGAACAAAATAAGGTCTGCACCTTGAAAAAAAATAAAGTCTGCATCTTAATTAGGAGGTGGACCCTGACTATTGAGGGGAATTTATGTGAGAGCTCCATTTCCCACTTAAAATTCCACAACTGCACTTACACTTGGGTGAAATTATTCTCCAGAATGGAATTGCCTCAATTCCTCCGAATCTGGGCCACTTTTCCTCTCCTTTAAGGGAAGAGCAGCAATAACTCAATTACAGAGACATTGGATTAATGGTGGGTTATGCAGCTCATCAATAGTCAGTGCTGCTCATGCCACATTTGGGGTTCTCTGTGCAAAGAGCGGCACAATTTGACACCTGAGTGTGTTAAATCTCCTCTCACAGCCACTGTGAGCAATGAAATAAATGTGACATCTGGGACAGTGGCCTGGAAAGAGCAGGAGCTTCTCACTCTCGTTTGGACAAGAGCCTGGGTGGGCTCAGGGCAGCCTGGAGGGAAGTTGTGCTGGTGGAAAACCTCCCAGGCCATCAATTTAGGGACCAAAATGGAAAGGAACTTGTCACTGCTCTCCCTTCCAGTACAATCAGTGTTATTTTTATCTCAATTACCACCATCTTTGTTATTTAATAACCTGTGTGGAGAAGAACACTTAGCTCTGTTACTCGAAAAGGTATTCAGGATTTAATTCCACCATGCAGAATTGCTTCCCAACTCCACAATTCCAAAATGTTTTACAAGTGGCCCTGCTCTGGCACAGACCTACCCATCTGTTTACTTGAATAATAATAAGCATTTATATTCCAATAATGCCCTTTCTCTTGCTTGGTCTTTGCACAGAACCATCTGCTCTGCATTGCCTGGCTCTGGGGCTGAGCTCCCCTCCAGCCTGACCCTGGAATCTCAGCTGAGCCCCTGCCCTGGCAGAGCCCCTCTGATGCAGGATTAGGGGCTGCCACCTGCAAGGCAGGGTTTGACACTGCAGATTTGTAACTCGAGCCAGGGAAGTGGTTTTTATCCTGAATATGACTTGAATTTCTGATTTGTTTTGCAGTAAGACAGAGCAAGAGCTGGAAGGCAAATTCACCTCTCCATAGGTGGTCTGGTTTGAAAGTCACTTCTTGGTCAGCTGGACCAGGGATTGAAATCTCTGGATTAGATGGGCTGTTGGGGCTGTTCACCCTCTGATTTTTAGCTCTTTTCCAGGAGGGTAAATGCACCCCTTAAGGCTTGGCAAAGCCTGGCAAGGGATCCCTGTGCTGGTTCCACAGTGAGCCGTGTTCCACTGTGCCCACTGAGCCATGAGCTCGCTGGGGAATGAATTGTGGGTGTGAATTGCCTCCTGTTTGCTGCCAGGCTTTCAGCAGCAATCCTTCTGGAGCTCAATTACATTATCACAATCAAATTAAAAGCAATGTGATTTCTTCAGCCAAACCCACTTAGTCCCCAGGCACCCTGGGAGTTCTGCTGGGCTCCTGCAGCCCTGGCTGGCACAGGGTCCTCTCAGACCTACCCCAGACCCACATCACCAACCCAGAAACACCTCTGGGGGGGCGAGGAGCTCACAGGGAGACATGTGGAAGAGGAAAGAATGGAGCCTTCTTGGTCTTTGCAATGTGAGACTGACCCTTCTGTGTCTCGATGCCTCTTTGCTTCAGCAGCACCAAGTCCTGGCTTACTTAGGAGGATTTAAATTATTTCCTCTGCCCTGGATCCCTCTCTTCCCCTCCTCTTCTTCACCCTCTATTCTTGTCTCTTTTCTGGAGGAGAGAAATGGAGAATTTTTGCTGTTTCTCACACATATCCAGTGCCTGCAGTTCTCAAAAAGGTCATTCAAACATTTTAACAACGAACTGATTTCTTCTTTGACATTGGAAACTACAAGAGTGAGAGACATAAATCTCCCCCAAACTGTTGTATCTTGAGGTCAAACCGTGCAATCAACCCAATTTTCACACTTTGAAGCACAGCCTCGTGTTCTGACCCTGCTTTGAGCAGGGGATTGAACCAGGTGACCTCCAGAGGTCTCTCCCAAAGGAAATCATTGGAGGGGTCCATGATCCTGGTCCATCAGATGGTGCTGTCAAACTCTGTCTCAGGCCCTTGGACTGTGAGATGTGGAGAGTTAGGGACAAACATTTAACTGCAGTTGTATTGACCTGCTTTCAGTCATGCTTTAAATTAACAATAAATTCTCTTAATTGTTTTCTTGGCATATTTTCTGTGATAAATTATTCTCATACTTCGTAGCTCCTTAAGTTTTTTTATTTTTTTTTTCCCAGCACTGTTTACAAACCCACAGAAAGTGATGTCTGAAAAATAAACAGACAGTGGAGGAGACATTGTAAACTGCAATTGCATGTAATTGCTGCTTTGTAAGTGCTCGTGGGGGAAAGAAAAGGCTTCCTCATTCCTTCAGATTTGATGTTCAATGTGTAAGTGTTTGCAAATGTGCCTTTCTCTTTCCTAATTATTTGTTTGTTTGTTTGTTTGCCCTGATCATGCCCTGGGAATGTTTGCAGGCTGGTTTGTGTGTGACAACCAGGGTGTGCCACAGTCACAAAAACGTTCCCATCAGAGTTCTGTGGTGAAGCTTGGGGAGAACTTGGAATATTTCATCCTGCTGGAGAATCGATTGTTTTCCTGCTTTTCAAAGCTCAGCCTGTGTTTTTGAGGTGTTTTCCTCAGGACTTCACGGGCTGAGGGTGCCTGGGGCTCAGTTCTGCCCTTACAAACCCTGAGGAACGAGGTCAGGTTGGTTGTTCCTCCCCAAAATTTGAAGGGAGTTCTAAATGAACAAATCATAATTGGGGTTTTCAGGGTAGACACAATAATCCATTGAGTTCTCAGGGCTCCCCCACAGGTTTTACCTGTTTTACCACCAGCCCCACCCCCCCCCCCCAGGAAAGGAGAGAATGGAGTGAAGTGACCAGAGATATCTGAAGGGTTCTGTTGTGACATCTGTGCCATCTCTCCCTACAGTGAATGTGTTAAATGCTGCCTCTTTGGGACAGTGACAGATTTCTTTCTCAGTGATGCAGTAAAAACACGAGGGATGGTGAATGTGCTGTAACTATTTCAGGCTGGTTTGGGTGCCCTGGTGTGGCACAGACCTGTCCATCCCTCGAGGCTGGAGGACAAGCTGCTCACACACATCCCACAGGCAACAGGTGGTGCAGGCAGAGGAACCTGCAGCAAATAATCCCCTTTTCTGCTCACCAGGAGCTGCAGGAAGCTCCCCAATGCCTTTGCTCTTTGTGTGATCCTTGCATGTGTCTCAGGCTTCCTCTGGAATGGACTCTGCTCCTCATTATTATTGTCTGTCTTTGCTGGGAGGGCAGAGCTCAGGAAGGAGAGGGAGCCTCGGGATGGTGTCTGAGCAATAAGTTCCCAGTGTTTTATTGGGAATCCAGGATTTCTGTGAAGTCATTTCCCCAGGCATCTGGGATTTACTCAGTGCTCCTGGTCCTAATTAAATGATAAATGTCAGCATGGACAACACCCAGTCCAGAGTCAGTCAGTCCTGCTGGAGTGGAGTGGGACCCAGGGGACATCTAACTGGGAACCCATTCCAGTTGGGAAGGCTCTGTGCTCCTGTCAGGGCTCAGTCATCACCAATTAGTGACCCAAGAGCTGATTGCCAATTAAGGAGCATCAGCCACATTCTGCATGATGCAATTTTCTATGGCACTTATTTGTAAAAGGGCTTTAATATTCCATCATTGATGTGAACTGTCCTCACAGGGCTCTCGTTGCCTGCAAGAGGAGTCCACACTAAAGCAGGATATTAATTAGTGATTATATATTACAGTGGAGTTATTGATGGCTTTACACATTTCCCTAAACCATTAGAAACGCACTGGGTGAATCAGTCAGTTCTAAGATGCTTTTATTAAAGGTGCACAAGGCAGGGCCTGGGCAGGGGCTGCAGTTCAGGGGCAGGAACAGGACCAAGTGTGTGCCCAGTGCTCCATCTGTGCCACCCTTGGCTCTGCCTTAGCCTGGACCCACCTCCCATCAGGAGGAACCATCTCTCACTGGCTCTGCCGTGGAACCCCCTGACAAGAATGGCCTCGGAATGGCCAATTGCTCTTCAGTCACCGCAGCCCAGCCCAGTTCATTAAGCATTCAAAGCAATCAGGGTTAAATCACACAGAACAAACACCAGCAGCTGATGTATGTGCAATATAACACAGCCAAGGCTCTCTTGTGGGCAGAGAGTGGCAGGACTAGTAATTTTGTGAATTGTATCATTAATAAAATATATTTTATTCTATTTGATGCTGACTTTGGAAGGTTCCTGTATGATTATTACATTTTTAAGCATCAGATTTTTTTTTTCTAAAGGCTTTACTGGAGGCTAAATTGAGATCTAATACAAAATTCAAAGAGGTTCTGCTGAAATGCCATTAAAATTTTAACTTTATGTTCTTTCAGGGGTTTAAAAGTTATAGAGGCAAAGCAGTACAAGCCGAAAGGAATTTAACTATCAGATTCCCATGTTCTGTAATGGGAAGAGTGTCCAGAAAAGAGACAATTTTTCTGCTTTCTGGGAGCAATTTACCTGTTCATGATATATCTGAAAACAAGTCCTTGCCCCACCCATGACTACAGATGATATAGAAGTGTCTACAAGTGTTTATTGCATATTGTCTCCTACAGTGGCTTTAATTTACAATCCAGGGTTGTAAAACCCTGGGAAAAATGTCCTTTGCAGGCTGTTAGGCATTAGCATTCTCATATAATATTTTTAATATGCCACAGACACTCAGGCAATTGAAATGCCTGCTGATGTCAGACCCATCTCCTGTGGCACTGCTGCTTTCCACTATCCAGGAAAAAAAAATGACAAGCTCTCATGTCTCTTTGCAATTATTCCACATTGTTTTTAATTTCAGTGATAGCTGCTGAAAAATTTATGAACAAGCTCGTCTGCTCTTGAAAGCTGCCTCGTGGAGCTTCACTCCACTGCAACTGCTCCGGGATGGGGAAATGTGTTTACTGCCACTCAAGGGTGTTTGCTTGGCTTGTGTGAAGTCTCCCTGCTTTTGTTTCTTATTTAAGTGGAAGGTGTCAAACAAAAGCACTTTAACCCCCCCCCCCTCGGTGTGTTTGTTGGTTTGGGGGGAGTTTAGTCAGCACTGACAAGAAACCACAGATAAAATAAGTGGAGTAGAAAGTGAAGGCAGAGGGTGAAGGGGGTGGGGACTGCAGTGCTTGGGCTTCGTTTCTGTTGTTTTGTTATCCTTAGGAATTTGGTTTGGTCAGAGGAAAGGAACAGGGAAGTGCTTTGGTCCTTTGAGAGCAGTAGTTAGGGAAAAATCATAGAATCCTGGAATGATTTGGGCTGGAAGAGACCTTAAAGCTCATCCAGTGCCACCACCTGCCATGAACAGGGGCACCTTCCACTAGCCCAGGTTGCTCCAACCTGGCCTGAGACACTCCCAGGGCTGGGGCAGCCACAGCTTCTCTGGGCACCTGTGCCAGGGCCTGCCCACCCTCCCAGGGAGGAATTTCCTCCCAGTCCCTTTCTCTGTTGATGCTCTTTTGCCAAATGCAGACCTGGGTGATGGAGCAGCTGCTCAGCCCTGGGCTGGGGGAGTTCTGGGTGCTGAGGGAGGATTCTTGTGGCTGGACCCAGAGTGAGAATCCCCATCTGAGCTCCTGGGGGTGCACCCACATATGATGCCCACAGGGAACAAGGAAATCTGCATGTGTGTGCATAGGCACACACTCAAAATATTCCTAAAGCCAGTACTTCTTTCTGATTCCATTTGAGAACACAAACAGAATTTCCTTCTCTCCTGCTCACTCTTTATAAATTTTGTCCTACTTGTTCACACAACTGTTTCTTAAAAATCTACATGCGTTTGTTTTGACAGGGTTTAACATTCCCCAAAGGGCTTTAGGCATTCATGTGGAAAAGGGAAGAAACAGCTCCTCACTGCAGCAGGAAGGGCCCAAAATGCAGGTCTGAGTGCAGAGCAGAGCTCTGACCCTGTCACTCAACTGTCATTAGCAACGTTTAATTGAATTATTTCTCTGAGATAATGTGCCAATTCAGGGGGTTACTGTTAACTCTTTTGTCTTCAAATCAGTGGAATGGAACAGAGAGAAATCAAATCTCTTTGGAGACAGGGGATGGAAGGGGAGGGCATTGGGACATGCACAGAGGGAACTGGTCTTGCCCCTTTGGTTTTATGCAGCATCACATCTGCCTCCAATGGAAAATTAAAATCTTTCTTGCACAAAACGCTGTGGTGCCAAAAGGAAGAGTTGGGTGAGCCAAGCCCTGAGTGCTGATGCATCGAGATACAAGATTTTGCAATATATATATATTACATTATACATTTAATGTCTATGCAGACACTAAAAACCTGAAATCCCTGAAAGCTGAATTTCTGGGCTTGTTATTTCCTGTTCCTCTCCTTAATGACATTCAACTGTTTCACTTCATGTTATCCTTCCACTCAAGCTAAATGGATTCTTGAATCCTGAAGTTTTGGCTTAGTAGGGAATCATGATTTTCAGACCTTGGCAAACCTTGGGGTTTTTTGGCAAACCATCAACAAAATGTGTAGCTTGATGGTAGGTGAAGAATTAAATCCATTCTCACTCTGCTGGTTGTGCTTTATTAAAATGAGCTGCTGAGCAATTAAATGCTGCCTCTCACTGTGGCACTGAGGGCTCAGGATTCAGTTGGCATTTGGAGAGATTCAGTCAGAAATAGTGACCTGCCACTGCTTTTCCTTTGAGAGTCAATAGAAGAGTGTGGCTTAAGAGAAGGGGGAAAATAATTCCTGTGCCTTCCACGTGCAGAACCAGAGACAGGTGAGTTTGCAGGTCACTTGTGCCACTTGTGTGAATGATCACTGGGGTTCACTGGGGAAGGTAAACTGGTCTTGGTTCTTACCCAAACACAGGGGTATTTACCCAGGGACACCGAGATGAACTCGAGATGAGATCTGAATCTGTCTCAGATTTTATACTGCAGTAAGAGATCCTTTCACCCAACCCCCTCCATTCATGACTGTCAACTGAAAAGAAAAAGAAGAAATTGCTGTTAATTCCCCAGAAATGCAAAGCCTTGGAAAGCCCTGATTTGAACTGAGTGCCACAGGAGCTACTCCTGCCTTGCACTGACCCAACTTGGATGGGAGTTTCCCATTGCCTGTTGGTGTTTTTGTTGGTTCCCTTCGTGCTGGAGCCAGAAATGAGTGTTTAGTTGCAGGAACTCAGTGGAGCCTCCTCTGATCCATCCTGACACCGCACATGGCTGTGTTTAACCCCACTCGGTGCCTGTGCTCGCACAGCCCAGCAGAGGAACCGGCTCCAGGGAAGGCTCGTGTTTCATTTAGAGCCTTAAACGGAACACATGGCGCTTGCTGGGAGTGTGAACGAGCAGAGACACCAAAACCCTGCCCGGGGAGAGGCTGTTTGGGAGGAGGGGACACAGGAATTCCTGTGCTCCCTGCCAGGGGGTCACCCTGTGCCTTCCAGGCACGACAAGAAGGGGCTCTGTGTTATCTCTAGAACTGTCCCCCCCCTTTTCAGCTGCTGTGCTGAGATGCCTGAGCAGGCACAGGATGGATTTGGTGGAAATTGGATGTCATCTCCCTCACTAAATGGCCAACTGGTGCAGGGAGCCTGGGGGAGGTGGTGGAGCTCCCTCCAGAGAGGGGCTCATTTAAATTACTGGAGAAAATTGGTACTTTTTCAGAACATCTGTTCCTGCTTCTGCTCTCTTGATCATGATGGTAATAATATCAAGTGCAACTGCCCAGCTTTTCCTCATCCATGTTTTCTAAATCTTGGCCATTGATATTGTTTATGGCTCTCTCTGTTTTTCTTCTCCCTTTTATGGACTTGCCTTTTTAGACATAATTAGACTTTGTTTATGCTGATATTTGGTGAGCAGCTGTGTCCTTTGGGAAGTCCAAGACTTCATGTTGCAATGGGCTTCTAATGTTCATTAAAATCCTCAATCAGGCCAAAGGAAAAAGGATAAAAGGCAATTAAAAACCAGTGTACGTCCCTGTCCAGGTAAACAGAAAGTATGGTAAGAACTAGAATAAAAGCCTCCAAAGGTTGATGGGCAACATTTCTTCTGAGTCACTGAGTTCTTGTACAAATATATTAAAATGTGCACGTGGTGGGGTCTGACTTCTAATCTTTGGTCACAATGAAAACTGACCTTTTGTTTCTACTCCTTGTGTCCTGTCCCACAGCCATCCTTTAACCCTGACAGTGCTCTGCTCTCACACAGTAAGTCCTTTGCTTCCTGAGCATTTAAAACATTTTGTATTTAAAGAATTCAAAAGCTACATTTAAAAAGTTGGGGTTTTTTTTTCGACACCGAATTTCATCCATGTTTATAAAAAGTGGTGGGAGATTTTCTCTCTTGTTCTGCAAGGTTGCAACATCAAGGGGCTCATGTGAGTGTGTGATTGAGGCAGCACCAGGTTTTATTCTTAAGACAGGTTTTGTGTAAGCTCCTATTGCTGCTTTGTGTATCCCTGAACAAGCTGCTGAGAGCTCTGAAATGTCTTCATGAGGAGAAGCAAATATATCTTGAAAATTAAATTGCAGTGTGCTTTCTGTCAATAACCAGTCTCACAATGACACCTTGGATGTTCTTATTTAAATGATCCTGATATGGAATATTAAAGCACTGTATTGAAACAAGAGCATTTACTGTCACATAAAACCCTGTTAAAAGGCCTGTGGGCCCTCCTGTTTCTTGGCACCAACAGCTGCCAAGGCAATAATAACTTTTCCTTGTTTCCTCATTGCTCCATAGGAGCTCCCTGGGATGCTGTAAAATGCCTGGTGTGACCTTCCCTGGAAAAGGGAAATGGGAGGAATTGTACCTTGAGCTCAGCCCAGGGCAGAGGCTCCTCTCTGCAAAACCAGCTTGACAGGAGGTGTTGCCAAAGAAGTGGCCAGGAAGCTGTCCTGGATCCTCCTGGTTCCTCCTTGATCCTCCTGGTTCCTCCTGGATCCTCCTGGTTCCTCCTGGATCCTCTTGGTTCCTCTTGATTCCTTCTGGATTCTCCTGGATCCTCCTGGTTCCTCCTGGATCCTCCTGGATCCTCTTGGTTCCTCCTGATTCCTTCTGGTTCCTCCTGGATTCTCCTGGATCCTCCTGGATCCTCCTGGTTTCTCCTCACTGCAACAGGAGATTTATTGGCCATTTTCCATCTGCATGGAGGACACGTGGGAGGGATAAACAGGACTGAATTGGAGCAGCTTATGCTTTATTTAGTTATTTTGGAGAGTGGAATTGGGAAGTGGTTCTGAATTTCCTGCTCTGCTGCTTGCAGTGGGTGGTCCCCCCCGGGGTTGCCCATGGGGTGTGAGGTTCCTGTCCCTCTGCATCCCATTCCATGGGCCAGGCACAGCCCTGCTCCTCCGGGGGAAGGGAAGGAGGTTGGCTATTTGGGAGCAGAGCTGAGGAAGGGAAGGAGGCTGGCTATTTGGGAGCAGAGCTGAGGAAGGGAAGGAGGCTGGATATTTGGGAGCAGAGCTGGGGAATGGAAGGAGGTTGGATATTTGGGAGCAGAGCTGGGGAAGGGAAGGAGGTTGGATATTTGGGAGCAGAGCTGAGGAAGGGAAGGAGGTTGGCTATTTGGGAGCAGAGCTGGGGAAGGGAAGGAGGTTGGCTGTTTGGGAGCAGAGCTGGCAGAGGGTGGTGGTGGCTGAGCTGCTTGTTTTGCTGCTGTGTCCTGCTGGTGACACTTTTCCTTGGCAAGGGAATGTCAGCCCCGTGGATGAGCCACCTGAGGGAGAAGCAGCTCTCAGACAAGAGCAGGTCCTGGCTGGAATCACCTCCATGCAGATCCAGCCTGAGACCAGCCAGAGCAGGGCCAGACCTTGCCTTTTCCACCTTTCCCACCTTTTCCAGGGCAGTTCTCCCTTGGAGCTACCCTGATATACTTGTAAATCCACATCCTGCCAAGCTCCCCCGGCCAGGTGTGCACAGACTGGTTGTGGCCACAGCAGCAGATGGTGCAACTTGCTGAGGTCCCCTGGGACGCTGGGAAGAGGAGAAATTATTCTGAATATCCTGGCTAATTACACCGTG
>JAOXXN010000271.1:2358396-2369692 GCA_026770055.1 Myrmophylax atrothorax
ACACCGTGTGAATTGCTTTTTATCTGTTGGCGTTTTCCCTTTCTTCTGTTGAGGAACTCGTGTGTGTTCGAAAAACTTCGGTGTTAAAGGTGACTTTGTTGTGTTTAAGAGCTGAGCAAGAGCAAAATTCTCACCTTTCCATAGCAACTGAAGTTTAATATGCAGAAATGCTGGATGCTTTGGTAGATATTAAGCTTTGGGTGAAGATTTTTGACAAAAACAGGGTGTGTTTAAAGCTGGTTGAAATGTAGAATGCATTGGAAATTCAACCTCAATATTTGTATTAAGTAAAATGTATTTAGGGACAGCCTAAGGGAATATTAGAAAATACACTTTCTTTGGCTTGTTCATGTTTTCTCTACCATACAAATATAGGGGTGAGGGCAAAAGAAACAAAATATTGCTGTGAGGAATCACTGGAACCAAAAGGGTGAAATCAAAATGGAATTTGGAACATTCCCAGCTTTCTGTGAGGAAGCTGCCACTGGCCACAGCCACCCAGTGCCAAGGAGATGCCCCCAGGTGGGCACTGAGGCTCTGGCAGACTGGGAACTCCCTGCCCTGCCTTGCAAACTGCATTCCACAGACTTGGAGATGGTTTGGGAATGAAGAGTGTCTGCAAAACACAAGTGTTTCAAGTTAAGGACTTTTTTCTCCGTTTTCCCTATGTGATCATTTGGAATAAAATGCTGATATGCCAATGGCAGGAACTAAGATGCCAAAAAGAATAAACTAGGCTTGTGCATATGGGACTTGGAGCAAAATACTGCAGGGAAACCCCCCTGTGGAAGGAGAACACTCATGACTCGAGACAGGTTTTGGAAAGTTGGTTACATCATACAGCAGTAAAGGTTAAATCAGTCAATTCTATACCAGGGAATGGGAAGACACCAGAGCCAGGAATCTGTGAACAAACCATCTATTTAGATTAAACTCAATGTTGGGAAGAAAGGCAAATGGTTTAACTGCAACAGAATTGCAGCTGCTCCCAGAAAGGCTGAACCTCTGCAGCCACAGCCAGTCCCTGTCAGGGATCTTTGCTGACAAGTGCCATCAACAGCTGTCAACATTCCTGACTCAGCTCCAAAGCAGCCCTTCCCAATCCAGGAGTGAACCACCAGGAGGGAAATGTCGATGCCTCTGTGTCAGCCACTCCTGGAAACTTCTTTGGGAAACTTCTTCCAGTCCAAAGGAAATGGGTTCAAACAGCATCTCTTGCTGTTTGGGGGTTGGCAGGGCCAGAGCCAGGAGAGCAGCAATACTTCAGGGTCTGGTAACTTGAAGCTGTTTCCTATTTCAGTAAAGCATCTGGGGCTGAGCAGGAGGCCCAGGAAGGGTCTGGGACTCCCTTTTCCACACACACACACAGGTGATGGCAGAGCAGGCTGGTGTTACAGTACAGCCAGTTCAGAATGAACCCACAGCACCTCAGTCCACTCAGGACATGGATTTGGGGCACAAAGGCCACTCAGTCCCTGTACCTGTCCCTCCTCTCCATCAATAGATGGAGCTGGTACAACACAAATCCATGGGAAGTCACTCCTGGGAGGCCTCAAGGGCTCAGGGCTCCTGCTGCAGTGGGGGTGAGATGAAAACACATCAAACAGAGCTGGCACCCCTTTTAAATTGGATCTGTAATTGTTATCCCATCAAAATACATATGGATGAGGAAGATAAGACTATTCTTTTAAAGACCACTTCATTAAGTTGTGATGAATTTTTATTATATACCTGCTACTGTTCTTGAATTTATTGTGAATAACATTTTATCAGCTGCCAACTTCCTTTAGTGACTTTTCTTTCATGTTTTTTTTTTTGTTGAGATAAAACAATGCACTTTAGAGAAGCTACTGATGAATCTGACTTTTGACCAGAAACTGTGGCTTTTTTTTTTAATGCAGACATTTTCTGTGAGTGGCTGTGAAGTCAGAGGAGCTGAGTGTGTGTGTTGGAAGGGGCCAGACCCACCAGCTCACTCTGCTGTATTAACTGTGTTCTTGGCAGAACAGAAACACAACTGGGCTTAGTTAAGTGGGCAGTGAAGGGTTGGGTTTGGTGCCTGTAACACCAGGAGACTTGGGAGAGTGCAGGGCTGGGACTCAGCTCTGCCTGGTCTGGAATTGCTGTGTTTGTTGTGGCTGCACAAAGCCCAGGACCCTCCTCAGGGTTGTTTGGTGAGTGGGAGAAGGGGAGGGATGGAGTGAAAGTGAGGAAACCACAGTGGCCATTCCCTCCTGCTGCTTTGGTTCCATTAAACCTCAAAGACAAGACAGGAGGAACCCTTTCTCCCTCCTGTCCTAACAAGTGATGGCTGTGTTTAGAAAAGCAAATGTAGTCACTTTTGTTTCTTTAAAGGAATATTTTAAAATGTGCTTGGGAACCTATCACCTCCCAGGAGTTACCTGATATTAAACTTGGTGGTTTCTCTGCTAATAAATAGCAGGAGAGGAACCAAACTTTCCCCAGTGAAGGAGGAGCAGGAACTCGCCCCGTTTCCCTCCCTGCTCAGCTTCCAGCACCGAGCAGAGCTCCACGTGCAGGTGTGACCCCAGGGAGAGCAGGGATTCCACTGGAGCCGGTTTCCATCCCTCCTCCCACCGTGATCTAACACAGTTTGTGTAATAACATTGCCTTTGTTCTGGCAGATAATCACGGGCTGGCCCCGATAGCATCACGAATTTGCTCCTTTCTGATAATGGGGTCTTATCAGGGCTTCAGCAGCACAGAGGATGTGGCTTTAATTAAAATGACAATATGGGACAGCTGAGGTGAGAGGCCCCAGGCTGGCAGCTCTGGAACATCAGGCTGCAGAGGGACAGGGAAATAAATGTCTTTCATCTGGGACCAGGGAGAAGGTAGAGAACTGTTTTGCTGACACATTAATCATCTATTGGCTGAATTGCTGCGCTTGGAAGTTCTAAGGGAAGTGAAGTTGTTCAAGAACTATGGACTGGTGATGGATCCCAAATGGGCTAAAACTGAAGTGGGAGGATTTGCTCCTTTCTTTTCGGTCATTAATGATGGGAACCTCAGGTTTTGTGATGTGGAATACAAGATTATTGGAGTAAGAGGTGGTTTGGTCCAGGCCACACTGCCACAGCAGAAATCAGTGTTGTGAGCAGCATTTCCAGGGGAATGAGCTGGTTTGGCAAACCAAAGGCAGTGTCCTGACTCAGGGCTCCTCATCTTTGTAAAGCAGAAATGATAGCTTTGCCTGGCTCTGAGAAAACAGGTGGGAGGGGAGGGATTTTCTGGGCACTGCCCAGCGCAGGCTGCACAAGGAAATGTGTCACTTGAAGCCAGTTCTTCAATTCCTTCCCCCAGAGCTGTGCTGGTGCTCCCTGAGCACTGTCCATGCCCAGCAGAGCCAGAGCTCCAGCAGCTCCAGAGTTCCCATCACAGATCAATAGTGACCCCCAGCCAGGAGAAGGCTCTTGTCTCTGAGCTCCTCATGCTGCTGCAGAGGAATCAGGGCAGGGATAGTGAGTCCTGCCTTATCTGCAGCACCAGCCTGGCTATCAGCAAATCTGCCTCCTCCCTCCCCTTATGCCACAGCCCAGTCCTTCGGTCCTTGTTCCTGCTCCCCAACCCAGTCCCCAGGCGATAAGAGCCTGTCGTGCCCCAGGGATCAATAGGAGACCGTGTTGCTCTGCTGCTCACAGAGATGTGATAACAGCCAGAGCAGCTGGTGGAAAAAGAGGAATTTTTGTTCAGGAAGATTCCCCCTAGAACAAGCTGGGGCTGTGCAGCCACAGCTTTCTGAGGATCAAAGGCCCCGGGGTTTGCAGGACCAGTTTGCTTAGGCAGGGCTTGGTTTCAACCTCATTGCCCAAGTTCCTGGCTGGGTGCAGTTGTCTGGAACTTGTGGAAGTTTCCAGCCTTTGAAGGTGCAGTGGGAGGCAGCAGCACATCAAAGGAGGCATCTGCCCCTCAGCAAGTGGATGCACTGAAGGTTTTGGAGGACTAAGCATCTTCTAAATTGAAATTTCATTCTCTTAACACCATAACACAATCAGGGCGAGTGCTGTGAATATCCCAAATAACAAGAGATGACAATGGATGAAAAGGCATCAGGAATCAGCTGACTTAAGGGAAAATAATTACTTTTACTCAGCAAAGCTGAAGTTAATATTTTTCAATCATTGAATTGCCTGATAGAAACCTCCTCAGAGGAGGAATTTTTCTTATTAATCTTAGTGCTTTTTCTTGCTTTGTTTTATTCCTTTGTATGTATTTTGTAGCTTTTAAATACCAAATGAAAGTGCTTTATATCCTGTCATTATTGGCTTTGAAATCAGAGGTTAAAGAAAATCTCTCTGTGTAGCTGAGAATTTACAGGGTTTATTCCCTTGCTGAATATCATGTTCTAAAAGCCTGATGTGATGTTCTGCCTTGGTGATATAATGTAATACTCAATAATTTGACTCGGTTCAGATTGTTTTATATCAAGGCCATGTCCCTTGCTGTGCAGTTTTCCTTTACACAAGCCTGGAAGAACTGGCTTTATGTCTTATAAAATACATGTACTTGTGTCTTTACCTACATGTGAAATACAAATTTGCTCTTAAACCCCACCTGTGTTGTGCTCTGGAGAGCCCTGGGGCTCTGGCCTGGGCCCCTGGAGAGCATTTCCTGGGACTGTAAGAACTTTATTGCAAGTCACAGCTTGGCCTTGCAGTCTCCTGGTAGTGCTTGGCCTGAGTCACATTCCCAGCTTAAAATACAGTCTCTGGCTTAGCAATGTGATGTCTCTGTCTTAGTTCATTGCAACTACCCTTTAAATAATCAGTAATTACCATCCTTTAACCTTTAGTTCTAACCTGAGACAGCAGTTATTTAATATTATTTTATCTTAAGTGTTGAGGAAAGTAAAAATCTGTATTTCAAAGCAATTTAGTTCTAAGTTTTTATCACATGATCTGTGCCTTTAATAGCTTCATAATTATTCTTACCTGGTCTGTCTCCTTCTGCCTCCCTTCCTCACAAATCTTCTTAATAGCACGAGCAGGGAATTGGCTCCTTCAGCTCCTTGTGCTGGAGGCAGGAAGGGGACTCAGGGTGGCAGAGCCCAGGCTGGAGCCTGGAGGGAAAACTCCATGGCAGGAGCTGCAGTTTCCAACATTCTGTCCCTCTCTTTGCTCTCTGGGGTTTGTTGTGTTACATCTTTGGCAATGAAAATCACACTGAGGTTCTCCAAGCAAAACCTGGAGCCTCCCTTTATGGAATTATGTGAAGGGAGAGAAGATTCCTGACCCAGAGCCTCAAAAAGGGGAGGGGAGGTGGGACCTGGAGGGGTGAATTGTCCCACCCTTGAGTCTTCATCCAGGTTAGTGGTTTCCTGCAGCCTGACCAAGTGTCCTCGTGTTCTTTATGCCTTAAATTCATTATATTTTTGAATGTTTGACCTTGGAACATCCTTCAAGAAGTGGGGTGGGAGCAGGACAGTTCCATTTTCTTTTGTGTAGGATGAAATACAATTCTCAGTGTCAGAGCTGTCTGTTTGGGTGTTACAACCCCCCTGTTAGAAACACCTCTGGGGGCTCTTTGCCTCCTATCAATATAAAGGGAGAATTGTGTGTGATTAAATGCACCCAATTCCTCTAATTTTTTGGAATGACAAACAACTGAACTAAGAGAGAAAAGGGCCCAAAGGTGAGTTTTACATAATGCTGAGTTCCTGCGTGAAGGGAAATCACACCAAATAAAACATAAAATGTTTCAATACTACAAACATATTATAAGCAACTTTCTTCTACCTGCCTACAGTTGAACAAGGGGATGTAATTTTATTTACTAAGGCAGATTTTTTGGCAGATCCTTCAAGATTAGGGGAAATATTTGTATTTTTAGCAAGCTTTTCTGGTAAAACCCTGACATAGTAAGTAAAGCAAACCCTCCGTGTTCCACTTTGTTCCTGCCTTGTGTGAGCTCAGCGAGTTCCCCCCAAAGCCAGAGATTCTCCTCCAGCTCTCACAGAGGGCCATTTCCACTGAGCCACCGAGTCCGTGCTCTCCTGTGTGATTCCTTATGACAGAGTTCATTGTATTTGAGTTGAGAACATAATTAAGCCGTGGCTGCTGCACGTTCAGTGCTGGCTGCTTCCCTCTGCTGCACAGAGCCAGAACTGCCTGCGATCTGGGCAGTCAGCGGGTTCTTCACCTCTAATCACACCAAAAGGGGAGAACAGCAAAGCTGCCTCTTTGGGATGTGACTGACACGTGTGGGGTGACGCCTCTCAGTGAAAACGGTGTCATTGGCACCAAAAGGGGCTCCTCTTCTCGCTCTGGCTTGTACCTGAAATGATGTTTTCCTACATAAAGAACTACTCAACTCCATGTTGTTTCACACCTGAGGTCGAGGAACAGCTGCATTTTCTGATGTGGCACTGCCTATGAATAATTCAGAGCTGTGGTTACTGGGTGGGTGCCCTCTGTGCTTGCTCTGGAGATTAAAATGAGAATAATGAAGCAAAGAGTTCACTTCCCCCTGTTCCTCCTGTTCCTGGAAGGCCATTATGAGGTGGCCATTTCAGAGGCACGGGAGGTAACTTAATAATCTGACACCTCTGTGTTTGCAGTCCTGGCTAAATTGTCCTTAATTGGGATAAAAATAATGTGCCATTTCTCCTGACTCCCTGTGGAGGCACAAACACCTGGATGTGTGATGAGTGGATGTGGGTGGGATCACAGGATGAACGAACATGGAGAAATCTAAAAGGGCATGGAAATGAAACAATCATTGATGCTGAAGTCGGGATTCTTCTTTGCCCAGCCGGAGAAAATGCTGCAGGTAAAATTTCCAGTGCAGCTGATTCCCCCAAATTACAAATCAAAGAGCGAATTAGGTATTAAGATTATGACATTTTCTAAATGCCTGGGTCTTATGATTCTTAAAATCGATTAGTGGAGTTCAAATGTTCATCGCCCCTTGGCATGTTAATGCCCATTTTCCTATTCTGATGCACAGCCAGCCCCTTCAGCCTTTTACTTTTTATCAGATTCACTTTGCTCTGTGCTGTCTGTCAATTTTTGGAATGAGTAAACACAGGGAAATGCAAATAGTTGTGTTGTCTTTCATCTCGGATTAATCAATTTAAAAACAATATAGATTTTTAACTCATCAGAGATGATGTCTTCTGACAGCTCCAAGGGTGACTTCACTTCAAAGCAAGTGGGTTGGAATTGCTTGAAGAATCACCATGGGCTTTTCAAGGCAGGGTTTTTTCCATCTCTCAGGAGGTGAAAGTTCATCCTTTGGAATAAAAGGGTTTGTGTATTTTTTTATTCATATGGAAACAAAAGAACACAAATCTTGAGAGCAGCCCTCATTTCTAGTTGCTAAAATGTAGAGTAAGGCAAAATCCAAACTAAATTAGGAAGGTATGTACATTGCAAAGACAGAGATTCCATTATGGGTCAGGAGCAAACTGTGATATTGTGATGAAGGATAAGTGGAAATGGGAATATCCACCTGTCCCTTGCCCTGTGCTCAGGGAGGGCTGGGCTTCCACTGCAGGGTGAGGCTCAAACCCTGGGCTGCTCCCAAATGAGCCTCACTGAGCTTTAGGGACACGAGACAGGCCATGGAAATAAACTGGTCCTGTCTGTGTGTGCACAGGAAATAACTCAGCCACCAGATGTCCTGGGCAGAGCTGGCACCCAGAGCTGGCACCGACCCTGGGACAGCCCCACAGCTCAGCCCTGTGCCCCCTTTGCCCCCAGTGCTGCTGAGGGGGCTGTGGAACACAAAAATGGAACAAAAATGGAACAACCCCCAAACCTGAACTATTCCCAATTAATGATTAATGGCCCTCAGCCAAGCCTGGAGTGTTTAAATACAGGTGCAGCAGGTGCTGTGGCAGCTGAGCCTGGCAGGGCTCCTTTCTGAGCATCCAGTGTTGGAGCTTGTTGCTAAACATCTTTGTTGTACCTGGGGCAGCAGTTCCTTATTTTATAAGATTTTGCAAAGTCATATAAAGACAGAGACCCAAGGAAAAGCACCCTTGAAACCCCAGGTTTGGGGAGAGGAGTGAGGGAGAAGGGAAAAAAATGACAAAACTTTTCTTTGTTATCACTGATTTTTAAAATTTCTGCGTTACAATTTGTGGAAATGCAACCCCCTCCCTTTGCAGGGGTTTCTGCACCTGCAGAATATCCCAGCCATGAGGAGGTTGGCAGTGCCCAGAACCACCTGCATGGTGTGCCAGTGAGAGCAGGGGTAAAGCAGGAGTGAAAATGGTGTCAAACAGGGATCCTGGGCTTAGGAAGGACTTCTGAGGCAGAGATGGAGAAGTGGTTGGACAGAACTCATGTGTGGTTGTTGTTTTTGTTCTTGGCCTGGCAGAGAATGTTCTTTAAAAGGGTTGAGGGCCTGTGCTGTTTGAGTGCCAGGTGACCCAAAGCTCCTCATGTTTTATCTGCAGAGAGCCCTGTGGGATAACAGAGGCAGCTGAAAACACTGCCAGAAATTTGAGGGCAAAGGAAGAACAGGCTGAATTTCAGCTGTTTCTGCATATTCATGATGTCTTGTGGAACTCAACACTCTCCCTCTGCAGGGTTGATCCATAAGGAAGGCTCTGCTGGTCAGGCTTCTGCTGGTTCATCTGGGTCAGGACAACTGAGCTCACCCCAAGAGCTCCCCAGCATTTCACTGGTTGCAGTGGAGGTTCTGCTCATTCCTCAATTATTTACCTGTTGTACAGGTGTGAACGTTTGCACCAGAGCCAACTGGTGTGTGCTGTTCTCTGACCAACAGCCATGGTTTACATGGATTTATTCTCCCTTTACTGCCAGATTTGCTCAGTGCAGCAGTGGCTCTGTCAGATCTGGGGCCGTCTCAGGGATGTTTTCATTTGCAAGAGCTGGAAAATGAAGCAGCTCCTTTGATGTGCTCCTGAGATCCAGTCAGCACTGACCTCTCCAGCCTATTCCCTGACATCAGGCGATGTGAATTCTGATTTATGGCAGAGCACAGGTGGGTTACTCCAAGGTCATACATCAAGTAACAACCCAGTGTAATCACCTGGCTGCAGAGTTTTATGTTGCACTCCAGGAGAGATAGAGACTGAAAGCACCTTTGCAAACTCAGCTGGAACGTTCTGCTGAGTTTCCAGGATGGAGGAGGTGATTTATTTTTTATTTTCTCCTCCTTTCAGCCTGTAGCTGTGTGGGTTATTGAAAGTTCTCAGGGCATTGGCATATTCTGGCTGGAAAGGTTTCCTTTGCAGCTGTAAAGTGCTGTGTGTTAGTGAGTTAATGTGGTTGAAGGCTGTAGAAATCTCTTTAGCAACCAGTCAGTGGCACAAGATGTTACCTGAGATGTGGGAGGAAGGTGCTCAGAAGTACCTGCGGAGGGAGGAGGTCTCAGAGCTGAGCACTGGGGTGGAGATTTTGGGTTGCAGATTCTGTCTGTCCCTCCCACTGGTTTTCTCACTGGTTGCTGCACCAAGGTGTTCAATAATGTTGTTTGCTTTGGTATGTCTCCTTTTTGATTCCTGTTCAGTGGGGTTTTGATGCAGCTGCATCAAACTTTACACTTGGAGCTTCGAGGAAATCAAGAATCCCAGATGTGGAATGTGGACTGAGCCTCCATTCATAGAAACACAGCAGTGCCTTGAGCTGCCATGGCACTTCTGGAGCTTTGTTTCTGTATTTATCAGTGTGAGCAGTGCTTAAAGAATGTATAACTTCATCCTTAGCTGCATTTCAGAAGCTGCTGGCACTTGCCTCGCCCTGAGATTTTCTTTTTGTGGAATATTCTGCTTATTTTTATTTCCAAGTGCACTGATTGAAGTTACAGCTGCTGCCCTTATTTCTACTTTTGCTCTCTCCCTCCCCATCATAACTGCATTATAAACTGGGAACTTGGTATTTTTATCTAAAGCACCAAACAGGGACTCGGTGGCGTAGGCAAAAATCCGTAATTAGTGGGGCTTGAAGCAGAAGTGGCTGTTTGTGTCCCAGGAAACAGGGCTGAGCTGCTGACGTGGGCAGACCTTGGAGGGAGGGTGCAGGATGCTCTGACATGGTAAAACTTTCCTGTGCATCTGCTCAGCTCTGCATGATTTTTTTTTTTTGGTGTTTGTTTGGGGTTTTTATTGTTATTTTTACTTTCATTGAACAGGGAGAATGACCTAAAAGGCTGTTGAAGAAAATGTATTTTTCATATATTTGCTCTCTGCCTTTGCAGCCCTGCTCCTCATTGGGAGCAAACACATGATGGCAAGGGAGGAAGGATCTTCTGATGTGATGTGCTCAGATATTGATTTTTCTCCCCCTTAAAATTCTGTTTACAAATTCCTTTTGCTTTAATTATTTGTTTCCTCCTGAAGACAGTACAAAGCCAGCCTGCAGGAGGACCGACTGACAAGCCTTGTTCTTAAGGAGATGTAACTAATCCTACTGCATTTCTCCAGCCTTTATCAGTCAGGCATTTCAGAACATTTTGTCAGTAGCAACTGAGTCCCCTCAATCCCGAGACATGCACATGCTTTCGAGTTTGGGAGGGAGGGAACTTAGTGCAGCTGCTCAAGTGTGAAGTACGGATGGGAATAAACCCTGTGCTCTGACTCTCCTGGTCTCAGCACCTGCTGAAAATTGAGTTTGTTTACAAAAGAAAGGGGAGACCAAAAATCCCATATTTCACCAATGCAACACTGGAATATCTTGGCCAGGAATTGCACCATGTTCCACTTCCACAACTCTGTTTCTCTTACAGGCCCAAATTTGTTCTTACTGAGTAGTGTAGGAATCCCCTGGTGAGACCCTTCTTTAGTATCAAGTCTCATTGTGAACCTTTTCCTGCTCCATTACTGGAACTTTTGTGTCCCACTAGAAGCTCAGACATGCCAAGTTTCACTGTGACTTTTCCCTTTCCTGTCCCTCTCTGTCCTCTGATCCCTCTGGCAAAAAAAAAACCCCACTAATTCCTGATGTCCAATCTCTTATTGATCAAATCTATTCAAAGCAGAACAGCAGCAAATTCACTTGAGCAGAGCCATGATTTTTTGGCCTTGGACATGTGTCCTGATCAGGTATATAATAAAAATATTTATATGCAATTAGCTGGGGGAAGGGAGAGCAAAACAGTGACACTCCTGGCAAGAAACAGAATTTTTGATCACAGCCCGATGCAATATTAATGAGGCCCCAGAATGGGTGTGCTGGGGGAGTGTGTGTGTGGGGGCACCTTCCTCCTGCTCTCGTTCACAGTTTTGAGGAGTTTGTGCCCAAACGTGTGAATTTAAGTGGTGAGAGAGGGTGGAAGGATTTGGGGAGGGTGCAGAGGCACAATGAGG
>JAOXXN010000271.1:2369792-2418508 GCA_026770055.1 Myrmophylax atrothorax
GTGAGGGGAGAGTTCAGTTCAGGGGGGGCTGCGGTCCCTCTGCCGGATTTGGGGAGCGCTGACTCCGCACCTGCGCTGCGACCTCGCCCTGGTCACCTGAGTGTCCCCCCCCCGTCACCTGAGTGTCCCTCCCGGCTCACCTGGGGGGGCTCGCCCCCCGCCCCACCTGTGCGCGCGCCGCCGGCAGGACCCGCCCCGCGCGCCCCCTAATTGGCTGCGGGGGGAGGGGCTGCTCATTAGTGATGCGGGAACGCGCCGCGGGCCCGGAGTCGGCGGCGGCCGGAGCGGGGAGCGGAGCCCGCAGCATCCCCCGCACCCGCAGCATCCCCGCACCCGAACCGCGAGAAAGGGCGGGAGAGAGGAGAGGGGGGAATAAACCCACCGCCCCACCAAACCCGCGGCGAATTCCCTGGCTGGAGCGCGACCCCGCAGATCCGCATCCCGGCTCCATCCCCCAGCGCTGCGGGCACAGCATGGGCGGAGGAGCCCCGCGCCTGGACCCGCGGCTGCTTCTGCTGCTGCTGGCGCTCTGCAGCGGGACCGCCGCGCTGCGAGGTGAGTGGGGGGCTCCTCATCCCCCTCCCAGAGCCAGGGCAGCCCCGTGGGCACCGGCAAGTTTGGGGCGGGGGGTCCCACCGGTTGCTCCGGTGCGGGGGAGGATCGCGGCACCGAGATGAAGGAGCGTGGGCACCGCAAGCGGGAGGGCAGCGGGCACAGCTCCGGGAGAGCACCCTCATCCCCCCGAGACAACCCTCGCCCCGCCGCGGTGCCAGTGCAGAGGTGGCAGCGCCGGGCAGCGCTGCAGGAGCCCGGAGCGACGCGCGGGTCCCGGCGGTGCTGGCCGTGGGTTCAGGTCCTCGGAGCGCAGAACATTCAGCGCTCGCTGCAGTTCGGCGGGCGGGGAGAGCTCCGCGCTGCTCCCGCATCCTCGGGCGTTCTGCGGGGCAGAGGTCCCTGGGACAATGGGAGCACGATGGTCCTGGCGATAGGTCTGGCTGTCCCGACACAGGCATTTGGGAGGTTCAGTGCCCTGTCCTGGCAGCGAGGATCTCACCACCTGTGAAACCGCTCAGGTGCCTCAGGGTGATGCGCACACTCGAGGGGTTTGTTTTTCATGTGCGATTAAGGCGGGTACTTATTCAGAGTCCTTTTTATTTTATATAACTTTTCGCTGGTAAATCACTCGAGTGCAGTGATCCCTTTAGGGCACAGAGCCAAAGGATGTCAACAGCCCCTCGGGCTCTGGCATCGCGCACTCCTGGGCGGCTGGAGCTGCGCTTCCCCGAGCGTTGGAAGTGCCGGGGGAGGTGGAGGCGAGGGGGTAAACCAGGGCTCTGTTATCCTTTTAGGAGGAAGGTACCTGCTGTTGATAAGGCAGTTTCTGTGTTTGGAGTCTGTATTGGTATGTTCATTACTAATGGATTGTTTTTACACAATGGAGTAATCAGACTTTGTGGATCCTAAAAGCTTCCTCTCGCTGTTTCGGCACCAGCCCCTCCTCGGAGCTCTCTTTACGTGCCTGTCGTGTCTGTGCTTCCATTTTCCTTTGTATAGACTTTATTGGCTCTGGTCTCTGCGTGGAAAATCATCCACAGGTAGCCAGGGCTTGTGAGACTCATCCCAGCTCCGGGAGCCTCAGTGGCCGCCTCACTTGTCACATCTCCCACTGAACCCAGTGACTGATCCAGCAGAGGAAATCTGAGAGGCTTTTGTGTAATGGACAAAATGTAGCTCTTTGGGGGAGAAAACCCAAACAAATGGGGGGAAACCGCCCACCGGTCTAAAAGGCAGTAATAAATGATGAGAATAAAATGAAAAATATTTCCTAATTTTTTTTGATGCCTTGATCAAGAATGGTTTGCACACGAGTGTGTGTGTGTGCTTCAATCAGTGGTATGAGGGGCTTGGTGCCCTTTGTGTTCCACCCCTGAGAGGACAGTGCCAGCTCCTGCCCTGGGGAGTGTGGTCAGGATCGGGCCCCGCCAGCATCTGAAATCCCACATCGCAGGGCAGGGTGATGTTCTGCTGCTGCTAAATAACAAATTTCAACTCTTCAGTTCAAACTTGCCCCTCAGGACGTTTCAGGTTCAGGGCTGGGGCAGAATTGCTTTGGGGCATCGTTCTGAGGAAGAGCAGGGATTTTTTTCCAGCAGTTTGGTGTCGGGGCTGTCAGCGGTTGTGCTGCCTGGTGTTTACTTGTGGCTTTGGCTGCAGCAGTCAAACCTCAGTTACAAACCCTTGAGCTGCAAGATTTTGGTTTATGAAGTTGTCTAAAAGCTGCCTTTGAGACAGATTGTGTTCCAGGCTCCTGTTCTGAATGGGGATTAAAGAAAAACGAAATGATTGTAGATACCCTTCGCACGGCGTTTTAAATCTATTGCAATGAATATACATAGATAGCTGTGGGCTTTTATTTTACAGGAAAAAGCACCCAGACACAAGGGTAATTTGAGAAGAGTCTCACTAATATTTATTTTCTCATTGATGCCTTGAAACTAATTTTGGGTTGCACGTATCTGAACAAAGATGCTTGTAAACACGAGCATTAATATTCTTCTGCATCCTGAGACTGAAGCCTAAAGCTACATGTTACACCGTGTTGAGAGCTCTGAGTGCATTTTGTTCTAAATAAGCCTTGCTTGGGGATTTTCCTGTTCCCATGGAGTGGCTCTTACTGTATGGCTTGGTCACCACTGATTACATGATGATAAAATGCTCTGTGAAGCCACATAATGAAACTGGGCTTGTGGGCAGCGAGCTGTTGGAGCAAAGTTCTCCTTTTAGTCTGAAATCTTCTGTTGGTTTGGGGGTTTTTTAATTGCTTTTTAGCATAAAAAGCAGCGATCACATGCTGTTCAGAGAGCTGCATGTTTACAGTGTTATTGTGCATCTAGGAACTGACTCAACAAACCAGGCTCTGGAGAAATAAAACTTGTTTCAGATAAAAACAGCAGCTTTTATTGATATAGAAATAAGTCTAGTGGTGAAGACAGGACCAGTGTGCAAGTTGTGTCCTGATTGTACCTTTTGTCTTGAGTTCAGTGATGCCCTTGTGGAAATTAGCTGAGCCCCCACTTATTTCCTTTTGAGTGGGCTGGAATTTCATTGTGTGCCTGAGGATTCTGTCCAGAATGTTCCTTGCCAAGAACTCGAGTGTCACCAAACCAGAGCTGTGTGGGAGCCATCAGGGATGCTCTGAGGGGTGTTGTGGGTTTGCTGTGCCAGCTCTGCTCCAGGTTCCCACTGCACTAACAGTGGGGAGGCTTTTGGGTGTCCCAAGTCCTGCATCCAAAAGGATTGATGTTATTCCTGTTGTTTTCCTGGACTGTCTGAGGTTTTCTTTCTCTACTGACAGAAAATCTGGTTGGTTGTGAGGACACTCAACAGTTCACTGTAACAAACCCTTCAGATGTGCCAGCCCCAGCTGCACTCCCAGGTGCCAGTATATTGATTTATTTGATCTCTCAGGATGTGTGTTAGTGATCCCCCAGCCAGGTGTGGGCTTGAGACGGGAGCAAACCAAAATTAAGGCCGGACGTTGGTGCTGTAGGAATCTCTCATAGATTTGCTCAAATCATCCAGATAATGTTGCATTTTGTCTTGTTAGGACAAAGCCTTTATTGAAATGACAAGCCACTGCTCTGCTTGGGGCCATCCTCCCACTCCCCTGCAGCGTCTCATGCGGGTTTCTCTGTCAATATTTATATTATTTAACTTCCTAGCTTCTCAGAAAATAAACTTCCTCTACTGGTGGGTTTATTTACTAAACAGAGTCTATTCCCAGCTCTTCCCAAAGACCCAGGCTCGGGCTGGGTGTGCCAGAACTTGGATTGTTTTCATAGGTGGGAGTACTCAGGTTTGGAAACAGGACTGCTTAAACCCCCAGGAAATGTGGGCACTCCAAAGAGCAGGATTGCAAAACTGGGCACAGGGTGCAGCAGTTAAAGGGTATCCACATGGCTCTTTTATAAGTAACTTTCTAGTTCTGTCGAGTCCTGAGTTTTTCCTGTGTTTATTCCTGTCTTTGTCATGTGTCATAACAGAGTTTGTGAGATAATTCAGGAAAGTGGGAAAGGCTGAAGGTTCCTTTAGAGCCTGACTTTGGCCATGAATGTGCTCCAGTTCTGTCTGTTCTGGGGCACTGATCCTTGGGAGGGTTGGCATCATTTGCTGGGGTGTGTTACCTCTCTGCAGGCTGGGGTTTTTGGGAATGCCACGGCTTGGAATGGCAGCCAATTCTCCTTGGATTCACCCAAACCTGGAGAGCTGCAGGTCTGATCCTGGCCTGGAGCTGAAGGGTGCACAGCCCCATCATCTGCTCCCTTCCTAATGCACAAATCTCTCTGAAAATGCTGAAATGTTTGAAGTTTTGACTGATCCTGCCCTTCAGGGGGTGCAGGGAGGGGGTGGTGGCTCTTGGCTCACCCCTGGCCCCACCTTGCTGCTCAGAAGAGGTGGCACTTCTGTCCCTTCAGGTGGAGGGGACAAGGTTCAATCTGTGCAGAGCCGAAACAACCTCTCCATGCCACGAAGAGCTTTTTCCATCTTCGTTCAGCAGGACCTTTGTCTCAGGATGGGTTTTCACCAGGCCAGAATCGAAGCTGAAAGTGTTTTCACAGTGAATTACAGGAGGCAAACACAAATAATGTGATATTTTATGCTAAGATGGAAAATTACTTATGAAGCAAAGCATTCCTTGGGGTCCCTTGATGTAGCTTTTCTGTGGTTTCAGTCCTGCTTTCTGCTGGAAGGTGCAGTCTGAGGAAGGAACAGAATGTTAACAGCAGAGGCTGCTGTTTCAGTTGTTTTTAGATGCTGCTGCTCTGAAGCAGATGGTCAGATTCATTTGTATGAAAGAGAAAAATGTTTCTTTTTCTATTTATACTTTTTAATAGTCTTGTTGTATCACGTGGTTAGATTAGAGCAGGAGTATTTGTAAGTATTGAGGGGTTTATGTTCCCTCATCTCTGGCTGGGCTCAATAAACCACATTTTAGAGCATCTCATGTTCGAAGATGCCGAGGCCACGTATGAGCCTGAGCCACCTGAACCTTGAATTTACCTGCAAACAGTGATTAATGGGATTCTCATCACCTTCCCCTCCCCACCCTCTGGTGGCCTTTTAACACCATTCCAAAATGCTGGTAATGAGGAGCTGTTCCTGCAGGCTCTTGGTGCAGTTCAGTTACTTGCCCAACGCCGTTTAATGCCAAATACTTTGTAGGAATTTCCATGCTGGGAACGTTGGAGGGCAATTCCACTTAAATATCATCTTCCCTAATGAATTTTTTGCTGGCTGCTGCTGGAGGTATTTTTGAATTTATTTTTTTTTGCCTGTTTTACTTTCTACATTTATAAAACTACAGATCTCAGTGTTGCCCTGAGTCCATTCAGCTCCTTTTGGGTTGCAAACACTTCCTTTGGGAAGCTCAGCATGGTTTGAATTTGTTCAGCAATTAGCTGGCTCTTGGATTATTGAGGAGGATGAATAGGCAGCAGCTAATTAATTTGCTTATCCAGGGTATTCTTTGTGCAATTCTGTAGAACAATGACAAATTAATGTGGTTTCTGAGACAAGAATGTGTGAGATTCCATGTGCATCCCCACACAACCCCAGCACCAGCTCTGCTCCTGGGGAGGAGAAAATGGGGAGAACTGAAGCACCACTGCAGGTGGGTCACCTGGAAATGGTTAAAGAAGTGCTCCAATGCTCGTCCTCTGCCTGGATAAGTTTGATCTTTATTTTTTTTTTTTCTATAAAAAAATGCTTTTGTGGCTCTAAAACTTCTTTCCCGTGGCAAGAGCTGCCCCAGTCCTGGCAGACAGTGAACATGAACAGGGCAAACATGGAGACTTCTTATAAATTGTGGACAGTTATTCACCAAATCACTCCTGAACTTCCACCTTCCCTAATAATAAATTGCCTTACAGAGAAACAAACATGTTCTATTAATTAAATTCAACCTTTGATATAAATCCATATCTGCTTTGCAGTTCAGCAGATGTGCCTGTGACTTTTATGGTGACAGATGCTCCAGGTTTGCAGCGTTCTAGGCCAGGTTTCAAACCACTAAAGATCTGTGGGAAGCTGTTACCCTTTGAAATATTAATTCCAGCTTCCCATTCCACTGCTCTTTGCTGCTGCTGCTGATATATTGGGAGGTGTTTGCTGCTGCTGCCACCAAGAATGCTCATTTCCAGGAGGAACTCCTGGGCCTTTTAACTTGGCTGTAAAGAACAGGGGCTGTTTGGGGTAAAAAGGGGATTTGGGGAGGCAGGTAAGAGCTCTTTGCCTGTCAGGGCTGTGCTCTGAGGGTGAGAATGGATGTGCTGGCTGCACTGGGGGTGCAAATATTTAATAAATGGCATCCCCCTTTAGTTCCAAGGGCTCTCAGGTACCGCTCTGTGTGCTGTTATTCCCATCCTGGAGTTCTTGGAGTGAAGTGATTTTGAAAAAAAATACAGATTTGTTAAAAACTGTGTTAAAATATCCTGGGTAATTGTGTTTCCTGAAGCCTTTGAGCCTCCCCACGTGGTTCCCAGGCAATGAGCAGTGATTTCCCTGCTCTGACAGGAGGCGAGGGAGCTGCCAAGTGTTCCAGGGATAAATCCAGCAGTGCAAAGCCTCTTGTTTACCTTTGTAAACCGTAAAAACCTGATAGAATCAAAGGGTCAGATGTGGAGATCCAAAACTGAGTGACCTGATGTGTCTTCAGGTGGAGAAATATAATGTGAAGTGCTGGAGGTTGGTCTTATTTTTCTGCCTTCTGCTCCCCTTCTGGTTTTGGTTGGGGTTTTGGGACCCATTTTGAGGTAGGAATAACATATTATATTAGGCCTGGTATATATTATTTCTAATAAACATATTTATTCCCACATTCTTTCTCATTATCAGTCCAGCTTTATAGGCTTTTCCTCAATAGGGAGCATATTCAGTAAAATTAATTTAGTTTCCAGTTAAAAGTGGCAGCGAGTGAGTCCCTCCCAGTTGTCACCTGGTGCCAGAGTTTATAGTTCTCCTGAATTCCCAGAGCATTCCTTTAATTACCCAGTTTGCCACAGGAACAGCAAAACTCCTTCTAGTCCCACCAGAATATTAAAAATGTAGGACTTATTTGTGTCAAATGAGCTCACAAAATAAAAGATGAATTTCGAGCATTTAATCTGTCAGCATCAATGAATCTGAAAGGATTATCATTCCATTACGGATAATAGATTTTTCCCACAGATAACTCTGCTACTTGACTTGCCTATTTCTGTGAAGATTGTTATGGATCTCATTTAGACTACAATTTAAACATTCCTGCTCTGTTTTGATTGAATCTCAGAGTCACTAATGGGGTACCTGCTTTATGTTGAGCTCTAACTTTGCTTCAGTCCCTTGAAACTCTCATTCCTGCATCTTTAGTTCTTCAACACCAAGAATAAAACCAGGATTACCCTTGTGAGGGGCATCAGAGGACTCTGTAAAATGAGGAGCAAAATTCCCATTGGTGTGTCCCAGGAAAAGGCACCAAATTTTGGGGTAATTCTGAGTCCTCACATCTTTGTCTGGTCTTGGAGTGACACTGAGATGTTCAATTTCTTAAGTATAACTTTATTTGATGCCCTAAGGAATTAGAACAGGAACATTTGTATCTTCTCTTCACCTCCCCAAAGAAATCTTTCCACCTCTTCTTCCTCCCTCTGTGGAGGAGAGAAGAGCCCAGAGTAAGTGGAGAAACTTCCTGATTTTAGGCAGAGCCTGAGTTGTAATTTTGACCTGTCCAACTGTGACATTGCCCTCCCACAGGTCTGGAGCTTTAACAATTAGAAGTAAAGGGTGATGGAGGGCATGCCCTGCAAATAAATTCCCACTCTGCCAGAAGATACTGATTCAGCCCCCAAAATGGTCCCACAGGACTTGGCAGCATCTCGGACACCCCACTGAGCTGCACATGGAAATCCAAACGTTTGTAGTGACCCCCCAGGGAGTCTCTGAGTGGAGCATCTTGGCCACATCTGGGGCTGATGCTCCCCCTGCACTCAGGATTGAGCTGTTTGAGGAAACAGAGCAGAGACAGCTGGAAATGAAGATGCCTCAACCTCTGAGAGCTGCAGTCCTGTCCCAGATTAGCACTGCAGTGCTACACCTTGTGATGTCAGCCAGGATTACGTGGCTCCTGAACGTCAGGGGGAGCTCCAGAAACTGCCTGAAGCCTGAGAATAACTGAAGTTTCCAATATTATTTAGTGCTTTTCTCTAGTTTGCTCTTTCCAGACACCAAGAGGTTTCTTGATTAATCCATTAAACGCAGCAAAATTGGCAAATGATGAATCCCAGTGCAGGAGAATTCCAGGGAAATGCTGAGTGGTGACCACAGTGTTCTTGACTCTCCCCTCTGGCTTTGAGGTGAGGTTGTGTCTGTAACCAAGTGACATTTTCAGCTGGTTTTACCCTTTCCAGCAGAGCAGCTCCAGCACTCAGGAGCTGATTTGTGTGGCTGTGTTTGAAACACAGCTCTGCTCTTTAGCACTCTTACCCCTCCAAGATTTGAAGGTGCTCTGGAGACTTCCTATTTTTTCAAAGGGCAAGAGCAATGTTAGTGGAAGGGAGGAGGGGGCAGAAAACTCGCTGGTTTGATCGACATTTTGAAAGTGCTGTTACTGAAATACCTGAGACATTCCACTATCCCAGCCTGGAAACCACCCCACCTCCCCTCAAAAACAGCTTCACAGGGAAAAGTAGAAAGAGCTGCTACTGGGAAATGTTTTTAACCCCTGCTTTCTTTGCTAATATGCTCAATAAAACCCCACAGAATGCCCACAACCCACACAAAGGAGGTTTGGGGAGGTCTTGGTTTTGAAACCTTGAGAAGTTCTGCATTTAATGTGGTTTATTAGGGGTATAAAATGTTTTCTAGGGGTCAAGCTGCTTTTCCTACTGAAGCAGGAAGAGCTTCATCAATCCCAGGGTTATTTGTGGCATTTTGGGGAGCGATGTTCTGTTTTTCCAGTTGGAAATGAGGAGCTGTGTGTTCCTGCTGCTTGTTGTTGCTCCTGTGGGGCTTTCAGGCCATGCCAGTCACAGAATGACACATCCTGTGTCCAGCCCAAACACTGGCTGGGCACAGTTGGCTGCCCTGGGGGTCCCTTTGCCTTGTCATGCAGAAGGAAAGCAATGGGTTTGACTCAGCTGCAAAGGAGATGTGCAGGAATAAGCTTTGGTTGTAAAAGAAAAAGGGCATCCTGTGCTCAGACTTGGCTTCTGGTGGCTTCAGGTGGGGCTGATCTTGGCTCAGGTATTGTTGTGAGAGATGGTCCACCTGTAAAAACCATCTGAAAACTGGGGACAGCCAAAAGCTGCACTGTTGGCAGAGTGAGGTGGTGATGGTTGGGCTGCTCTGGCCTCAGTTCCTGCTGTGTTTCTCCACGTGAAGGTTCCCATCAGACCCAGCTCATGATGACCCATGGCAGTGGCTTGGAGAGCTCCTCCGGAGTGGCCTGGCCCAGCAGGCTCCCCAAAATCCACGTATCAGCTGGGAGGCAGCTTCTGAAACCCATAAAGAGCCCACAACAGTCTAATTTATTGCTGTGGAGCTGCTCAGATCTTTCCACAGTTGATTATTTTTTTCTGCAGCTCTGTTGGAGGGAGAGGAGAGAAAAGATTCCTCTGCCACACGAGCAGCCTCATCTCTTCAAATATCTTGAGAAGGTGATGCAAGAGAAAAGGATCGATGATCAAGGGGAGTCAAGTGCACCTGGAATAAATAACTCTTATCAATGGGAGTCAAGTGCACCTGGAATAAATAACTCTTATCAATTATAAACAATGGCTTGTCACAATGAGATCTGCCATTTTTGTATCATTATTTTAACTTAGCAATGCTAAAGTGCATTCTTGAAAAAAGACTTTAGTTTGGGCTGGTGATTCTGATTGTTTGTTTGTTTTTCTCTCTTTTTTTTCCCCCTTTTTTCCTGTGAATGACTTCAAAACATGATGGGATCTGTCAGACACCTCCCCATAATTCATCAATGTTGTTCTTGTTTAACCAAGCTTTGTGAAACCCCGTGTTAACTGCTGCAATGTGTCATGTTCAGCACCATGGACTGCTCCTTCCTGGAGTTCCCAGCAGCACCTCTGAGTTTCACGTTTCCACTATTTTCAACAAAATGTAGTTGACATCTCAAAGCCTCCAGGTGGAAATGTTGTTTCATGATTTGTAGCTGTGGTTTTGTTCACCTTTCAGTGATTTTTCTTCGAGTTTAGGCTGTGGATTTTCTTTTCCCTTTGCCTTTGGGATTAAGTTGGATCCGAGTTTGAAATGAGGCACCAGTTAAAGGGTGAATGAGGAGGTGGAAATAAAATCTATATAAATAAAACCACTTCCCTTCCTCGGAACAAGCAGAACTTTTTTTAAGCCCGAGCTGTTCTCACGCTTGTATTTATTTTCAATCTGCTGGACAGGAGGAAAAACCCTCTTTGGGGCTGTTGCGAATGCTCTTGGTGGCTTAATGAAACCAATTAACAAAATTCTTCTCAAGTATCTGATGCTGTGAAATAAACCACAGTGATACTTTTGCCTGATAATGAGGTGAGGCTCAAACAGGGTCCCAAGGTGCTGTCCCAAGGAAGGTTCTCCTGTTCTGTATCCTCTAATCCAGCCCAAAGCAGGTGCTTTCCATGCAGCGCTGGGGACACTCCCAGCTGGGCTGGATGCTCTGCTGCAGGATCCTGGCTCTGCTGCAGGATCCTGGCTCTGCTCCAGGGGTGGTGGGTTGGGAAGGAGCTGCAAGACATGATGAGGAGGCTGAATTTTGCTCAGGGTTGAGCCTCCTGTTCCTGTCATGGCCCTGCTTTCTGCCTGGGTGCAAAGATTTTAGGCAGATTGCAGTGCCCTTTGCAAGCCTTTTTGTGCAGGTATTTATTGCTCTGTGGCTGCCCA
Organism: Myrmophylax atrothorax; assembly: GCA_026770055.1. NCBI lineage: Eukaryota > Metazoa > Chordata > Aves > Passeriformes > Thamnophilidae > Myrmophylax > Myrmophylax atrothorax. Next base: position 2,380,716 of record JAOXXN010000271.1, read on the forward strand.
AAAATGATGCATCTTGATAGTTTTTAATACGTTTGAAAGCAAGGGTGTTTGTTTTGCTTTAGTGCCTTGTCTGGCAGGACTAACTCACAAATGCAGAGCAAATAGTGTTGATCGAAGAACTGGAGTCTTATTTATTTTGGTGAAAGTCTGTTGGCTCTTGAGTGGCTCTTCAGTACAGGAGATTTGTCACTGGCAGGTGTTAATAAAGATTGAGGCTGTTCCAGGCACCGGCTCTGCTCAGGGCCCAGGTGATGTCCCGTGTTCATGAAAACAGATTTTGACCTCTGGGTTGTCATTAAACAGTTTCTGCTGGTGCTCAGCAAATCTCTGGTGGCCACTCCTGCTGGAGGAACCTCTGCTGCTGACCTGGCACTGCAGCTCCTCGGGGACAACACCAGGGAGTTGTTTTAATAAGGGGAGACACTGCCAAGGTGACGGGGGACAGAGTCTTTTTATCATATCAAGGATCATTAAGACTTTAATTCAGTAAGTTGGGTAGCCCTGTTAATGGTCCTCAGACTCACATCCTTGCACATCCTTAGGGGTTTTTTTGGGGATTAGGACACTGGAAACCTCCCAGAGTCACTGTTAGATCATGCAGGTGGGGAACTGTGTGATTTACCCACATGTTCCTGACCTTCAGCTTAGCAGCCAGAGCAGGATATGTGGATATTTCAGCAATTCTCCATTTGCTGTGTGTGATGCATCCAAAAACGTTTGGTTTTCATGAGTGAACTGTGAGAAGAGTCAGACTGAAACTAATTTAGTTACTGTGGTTACTTACAAGTCTGCCTCTTCTTTAGCTTCGGGTTTGTTTTCAAATGACAGAGAAGCTGCTTGGTGGAGAGAAGTGTAAACTGTGCTATTTGAAGTGTCAATACCTCTCAGGTAAATAATCTACCAGGTGTTAATTTCATAACTGGGTGAACATAAGCAGTGACATAGAAGGGACTTGCTGTAGCTGCACAGCGAGTGAAAAGGAAAAAACCCTCCAGTATCTTGTCCAGCCCCTGAATGGGCATGACCAGGGGAATACACACATGTGTGAGAGGCTGGGGGACAGTGGGGGTCACCAACATGCTGTAGTGTTTCATTATTCTCTGTGGTCTCTTCAGAAATCACCCAATTTCACTTTTAAAATGCCTCAGACCCCCTTCCCTTTGTGTCAGACCAGTCAATGAATCCATGAGTTGTCCCACTTGTGTTCCTCCCAATCAGCTGCTTGTTGGCATCATGTGGGCTCAGTTTGGTGTCTGAGATAGTGAGAAACTCTGAGTTTCTGCTCAGTGTTTGCTGTCCCTAATGCCTTGTCTCCTCCCATGCCTGCAGTGATAACTGAGGTGCTACTGAGAGACACTCAATCTGCTTATGTGTGGAACTAAACCAGCGCTTAACTCAAGTCCTGTTGAGCCTGGGTTTAACAGATTAAACCTGGGTTTAACTTCTTGAAGCCTAAAACTCTGCACATGCAGGTCTGGTCTGGCCTGGCTTTGCTGGGTGATGGGCTCAGCCAAGGAGAAGACTTCAGTGTGCCCCCAGAGGGCTCTCCAGACCCCCTTTGTGCTTTGTCTTGACTGAACTTGGTGGAAGTGCAAGGAATGTTTTGTGGCTCCTGCTGTGCTGTTGCCCCTCTTTGCTTAGTGCTGTAGGGCACAGAGAAAGAATCTCGTGCTGCAGGAGTTTGGGCACACTGTGGGCTTGGCAGGTCAGCCCTGAATTTTCACAGAATACAGAGCAGCAAAGCCTTGTGTTTATAAACAAATCCATCTTCTCCCGCCCTGGAACGAGCCAGGAAGCTGCTGAATTAATGAACACTTGAAAATATGAGTGTGTGGCTGCTCTCACTTGGTTTCTCCCTTGCACCATTACTCTTGCAGGTGCCCGTGAGCTCCTTGCCTCGGTTTTCACTGGAGCACGACACAAACCAACCACGCAGGGAGTGATTCAACAAGTATTTGCTTGTATTGCTGGGTTTCTTTGGTTTGCATTCATTTTACAGAAGGAGACTCTGTGCAATGTCTGTGGCATTGTGTATTCCACGTGGGAAGGGGCGGGAGGCAGCTCCTGGGGCCAGACCCTGATGGGAAAACGGAAAATAAGTGTCAAGGAAAAGCAGCAGTCACTTATTTCTGTGAAGGCAACGCTGGGTTCGGGGCTTGGCTGCTCTGGGGAGGGAAACGCTGCTGTGTTGAGCTTGTAACACAGGAGAGGGGAACAGAGAACCAATTTCCTGCAGGCTGGAATGCTCCCAGGGCAGGAGCAGTGCCCAGAGCTGTCCTGTGTGTGGCCCAGCAGTGAGGGATGATGAGCACAGGGTGGGTTTGCAGTGGCACCACTGCCCTTCTCTCATCCCATCCCCATTAATAGCCCCCCCTGCCTCATTGCTCTCTGGCCTCTCCTCCTCCTTCCCCTTCCCATCTATCTGCATCTTTTAAAAATGACCTTGTTATGCTTCCAAAAGACAAATTCCAGTGGAGGCAGCCTGGATCTTCCCTGCCTCCCAATTAACTGCAGGAGAAATCCAGCTGACAGGGAAATGAGAGATGGAATTCATACCCTGAGCTGGGTGTAATCAAGACATAAACCAGCCCATAACATGCATCAACAGGGCTGCAACAGCAGCTTTAAACACATTGTGTGCTATTCTGCACACAAGGGCTGCTGTTTACGGTGACTCAGAGTGGAATTTGCCTGATCTTGCAGAGTACTCTCTGTCTCCTGCTCTGTGACACCCCAATGGTGCCCTGGCTCACTAAAATCCTTCAGGAGAGTTGGGATTTTGCTCCCAGCTTCTCTCAGATTTCCTGAGTGCTGCAAAACCTTTGCTGTAGACACTTCTGGAGCAGATTTTATGGGGATTACTCTTCTGAAATGTCTTTAAGATATGATTATTTTGCAAATGCCTTTTACATAAAATTACATAGGAAGGGCTTGTTACTAATGGGGTTTTCTTAGTAAACAGGCCCAATATCCTTTGTTCTCTTCTGACTTATCTTAGCCCCAGAGAGTCAACCATAAATAATATTTTACCAGAATTAATTCTGCACTTGAAGCAGAATTGATGACCTCAATAGATGCCTTTCACCTGTGAATGTTGGTATCAGACTCTTCTTTGTGTCAGCCTGGCCAGGAGAGATAAAACACACTGCTGCTCCTCCAAACTTTGAGCAATTCTTGGTAAGGCTGGGAACTAATAAATTTGGGCTTATCAGGAATACAAATATCCTGTCTCAATGTCTGCATTTCTAAAAGAAACTTCAAAGAACATCTTTCTCTTAAGGATCCTCTCATTTTTCATAAAAGGATGAAACCCACTTTTTGGAACCTTAAGTTGGTGTCTTCCCTCAAATCTGTCTTGACAAGTGTTTAATGGCATTATCATCTCAAATGGACTCGATGCTGGAGGGGTCTGAGCAGCTGGGAGTGACACTGGAGTTCTGGGAGGAATTCTGCCTGGGAAGCAGCTGGATTAGGGGCTGAGCTCCCTGTCTGTGTGGGCTGGGACATCCCCTGGAGAACAGGGGGTGTTGTGGGCCAGAAACTGCACAGAAGGGGGAAGAAAGCAGTACTGAAGAAGGCAAGGCAGGGGGTGGCTGCCTCGGTTCTGGCACCAATTTACTGTCCAGAAGCACCAATTCAATTCCTAATCAAAGTTTTCCTGCACAATGAGCCTCTGCTCTCCTCATTCCAAGCTCTTAGTTTTTCATCTTGAGCTTTTGGGGAAGGATTTCAGTGTTTGAGAGATGGAGAGGTAAAAAAAGAAACCTAATAACTCACTAGAATGGTACTGAAATCCTCCATCTCTTGGGCAGGTCTGGCTTGGAGTGGGTTGGGAATAAAACATGCCCTGAGCAGCACCTGTGCTGGGGCACACAGGAGGGACTGGGAGGTGCTGCCAGGGCAGGTGCCCATGGCCCTTCCAGCACAGTTCTGGGCACTGATTGATTTGTTCTGGAGGTTTTCCCTGAACCAGTTCCTTTGCCAGCTGCCTGTACAGGCTGTGGGACTGGCAGGGCCCAGAAAGGACAGGATGGGAAAAGTCTGGGGCTGTTTGTTTCTCAGCTGTCCAGGTCACAGATTGCTACAATGGGCTGGTTTCAGAATTTTATTAAATAGCTTCAAATCACCAAACAGTTCTGCATCTGTGAGTGGATACCACTTGCTAGAAAACAATAAAGTTAAATTAAAACAAATTAAATAACCAAGGAAGAGTTGGGTATTTCCCATTCTTAAAATACAGAAGAAAGCCAAGTGATCAGCTAAAGCATCTTTCTTTCTATACCAAACAATCCCTTTCATCCCTTTTTTAAAGGTGTGTGGTGTCCATCCTTGTGCTTCTCTCTGCCTTTCCCACAAGGGGATGAGTTTTCCTGGCTCCAGGGAGGAGCTGCTCTGCTCAGGAGGGGTCTGGCTTCCTGAGCCTGTGCAATCCAGAGGAAATCCATTGACTGGCAGGGAAAATTGTCCCAGTCCTGGCTGTGCCTGCTGGAGCCCCACCTGAGACTTGCTTTGCTGCTGCCTCCTTTCCTATTACTATCACAACAAGACTTGCTGCGTTCCCAATGACTATTTTATCTGTTGTAAACACGGTCCCAGGGGAAGGGGCTGCCTTGGAAATGATTTGCATGTTTGACAGCAGCTTCTCTCTCTGGGAAGGGAGTGTAGGGCAGTGCCAGTACCAGCCCCTCTCCTGCTTTTCCCTTCTCTGCGGTGGGTGGAGAATGACATTTTCAGCCCCAAAGAAAAAAAAATCTGCTGCCGTGCAGACAGTTTTCATTAATTTTCTAATAACTTAATCTGTGTCAAGGAACATAAAATGGATCAAAACCTAAATGAGAATGACTTTTTAAATAATAAAATATTGGCAGGCAGCCTCAGTGCTTTGTCCTCCAGACTGAGGAGCTGCTGGAGCTGGAATGTTGCACTGCATCTCAAAGGAACCATTTTTAGTTTAATATGGGTAAATTGCATTAAAATTAAAGTACAGAAATAGCCTCTCCTCAATTACAGCTGCAGCATGTGACTCCTCAGGCCTATTTACTAATTTTTCAAATCCTGCTGAAGTTATGACTGAGAATGTCATGAGCTTTTCTATTACAGATTTGGTGAGAGCCAATTAGTCCTGCAGAGCTGGGCCTGGCAGCTGCTGATGTCATGGGCTCAGCTGGGAACAAAAGGGACTTATTGGCATCATTTTAGCAGAATATTATCTAAACCTGCTGGATTAACACAACAAATAGTGCTGTGGACTCTTTATACTTGCAATGCAACTGCTGAACCTGCAGAGTTTTGCATCCTTGTTTTCCTGCTTTCCATGAGCTCTGGGATGCAGGCACAGAGCAGGTCCTTGGAATGCACTCACAGGGAGAGTTGGAGTAAAAATTTGGTTATTCCCAAGAGAGTTTTGCCAGATGAAAAGTAAAACTTTATTTACAAGAGGCTGCAAAGATATCGATCCTCTGTGGTTAATTGGACTTTATGTAACTGGTACAACAGTGCTGCTTCACCTGGAGATGGTTGTCTTGGGAAAAAACAGGGTGTTGAATGAGTTGGTGGCTGCTTCGCTGTTGCTCAGGTACAAAGAGGGTCTGACCAAGCCAGGGCACATTTGTCCTGTAGTTTGTGTCCAGTCAGACACCTCCTCAGCACCAGGGACATGGGTCAGCACTGCACCCTCGAGGCACAAACCAGGATTCTGCCTCTGGAGAGTGGCTCCAGGTCCTGCACAGAGCAGGCAGAGTGGGAAGAGGAGCACACGTGGCCTTGGCAGGGAATTACAGAGGCATTTGCTAAAAGAGCATTGTTCTGCTTTTTTTCCCCTTTCCATTTAAAGAGTGATTTAATTGCATGTGAATTAAGGGGGGTTTTTAGATGGATTATTGCTGTCAATGGATTTCATAAACCATGACCTCTGCTCTGCAACCTCCTCTCAGAGCCTGGCAAAAAAAGCCCAAGCTGCTTAACCATGACATAATTGTCAACTACGTAATTGTGCTTTGAGTGCCTCTGGCACTGGCTGTCACTTGGAAATGTCAGAAACTGCTGCTAAAGGCTCTGCAGTCATTTCAGTATCAGTCTGTAGTATATCCTTTGCTTCATGAAAACCCCTCACTGCCTCGTGTCCTGCTGCATCAATGTAGATTTCATAAAGTGTCTAAAAATCCTCTGAATAAGGTCCAGAGCTTGGAATTGTTGGGCAGAGTTGGATTTAGAATCCTTTAAAAAGAACTCGGAGTGGGACCTGTCATCATAAACAACCAGAAACAAAGATCTGCCACGTGCTCTGAGGTTGGAAATAATTCTATACAGATGTGACTCAGGTGGGGTGTTACCAGCAGGTTTGGTCCGTGGGGCACCTGCCCTTGTGTCGGGAGCTGCTACTGAAATTGCTGTTTAAGTATCCATGTTCAGGAGAAGCAGGTTGATAACTGGGGTCAAGTCAGTGTTGTCCTTAAAACTGACTGTCAAAACCTCTTTTGGAAACTGATTTTGTCACTGCAAATGGGAAATGTGAACTGAAACCACACTGTCACTTCTTTTGGAGAAACCAGAACATCCTAAAATGTCCTAAACGTGTCCCATTCCTTGTCAGTGAATCGAAACCTCCACAAGAACTTCTTTCTGCTTCACACACTCCAGCCAAGACTATTCTGTTTCTGGGTCAGGGCAGGAGAACTGTAGGGATGTGCCTCTGGAATTCCAGGAAAGGTTGACTTGTGCTCTTTAAGTGGAGAAAACCTCCTTGGAGTCTTATGTTTTCTCCCTGTATTTTTTTCCAGTTAGATGATTGTGTCAGGCTTAGGTGCTTTGCTGCTCTTTGCTTGAGAGCTTCACCTCTGCTCGAAGGAGTTGTTGGTGTTTCACGACAACATTTGGGATGTAGTGGTAGTAAATCTCTATAAGCCAATGATAAGGAGACTTTGAAAGGTTTATATTTTGGCAGGAGGCCAGACAGAGGCTCGCTGGCACCTCTCTGCTGCCCTCTGCCTACCTGTGCCTTCGCTTGGGAATGCGTTTCCTTCTGGTTTTCTTGTCCTGAAAGGTTTCCCTTCCCCTCAGTTTTGAGGTGTTGGCTTTGCTTTTTCATCCAACTCTGATGAAAGTGTCCTTCCAGCTCACACCCCTTTGGTGGTGGTTTGGACAGTGTGGGGATGGAAATGACCCAACTCCTGTGCCATGATCCTGTTCTGTGGCTGCTGGAATCTCGCAGTGTCCGTTCCTTTGGCTGCTGGAATCTCACAGTTCCCGTTCCTTTGGCTGTTTGAATCTCACTGTCCCCTTCCCTGTGCTGAGTCTGGGCCCTGGAGCACAGCACAGCAGGAGGGGAAAGTCCCACTCAGGATGCACTGGGGGAATCAACAACTCCTGGAGTTATTCCAACCTCTGCCATCCTGTGCCTGCATTTATTTGTGTGTGGCAGTTTGTCCTTCACCCCCCAGTGGCACCCCAGGTGCTGGAATGTGGGCAGAGCCGTGTCTGGGATGCTCTCAGAGCCCGAGTGTTCCCTGGCAGCGCTGCCAGCTGTGCCACCCAGCGCTGACACTCGTGCAGCCCCGGCTGGCGCTGTCTGTGAACCAGGAATGTTGATGGGAGACAAAAGGGCTCTAAATGGCAGGTTAAGAAACACCCAAGTCCCTGTCTGGTCTCTGACAGTCACTTTTCCATAATCTACTCATGTGAAAAGGCACAACTAAACTTGGCAGCTCAGGTTCTGTGGTTTTTTTCCTTTCCCTTTCCTTGCCTTGCCTCCCTGTCCTCTTCCTTTTCCTGACTCCTCTTTGGTACCAAAACGCTGTAGCTTTAAATGGCTTTGAACACAAACCTGACACCAGCCACAGAATTGCTTGGTTTTCCACTGGGCTCAGAAAGCTGGATTTTCCCCCCCCCTTCCCCCATGGCTTTTATTTCCCCTCTTTTTAATGGCACGCAAGTGGCATTTTCAGATAATCCTTACAATTAATCTGTGCTAAAAGGCCACTTTAGTGTGGGCTTTGGCTTATGGACATGGAATGAACAGTCATTTGGGTAAAGCTTTGGGCTGAAATGCAGGGATTTGGGGCTGGGTTTGAGAGATTTCACCAGTGACCTGAGGCAAGAAGTTTTCTTGGTCTGTGCCTTGATTAACCTGAAATAGGTAAATCTTCCTGGCATGTGCCATTACTCAGCTCCAAGATAAATCTGGCTTTCCAGGCACTATTTCAGCGAGCTGGGCTGAAGCTGCTCAGTGCCAAAGGTTGGGTTTAAATTACTGTTCAGTTAAAATGTTTTATAGATGATGGTGGCGATGGCTGTGTTTTTGCAAGCCCTTGCAAATGCCTGTAATGTTGCTTTTTACCCTTTATTTAAGCTTGGGAGCTGTCCTGAAGAATCCATACAGTCAGCTTTCAGGAGAGCTGTGGCAATAAAACATGCAGGAATTTGGAAATTTAGCAATATTTTCACAGGGTGTTTGTCTGTAGGAGCCCAGGGTGGGTTGTGAGGTTGAGAGTTATCAATAGAACCTTTGCTGGTGTCTTGATTTCTGTGCTAATATGCTGTAAAATCTTTCATTATTGATGAACAGTGTGTTTGTAAAACCTCTGCAAACAGGACTCTCCCAGCCCAGTGTGGATGTCCTGGTGGTTCTGAGGGTGGCAGGTTAAAGCTTGTGTGTTTGCAGTTATTTACGGTCAGAGGAAACAAAACCTTTCCTTACCTATCCAGAGGCACAGGTGGGATTGTTGGGACGTCCTGGACAGGGCCAGAAGTTGGACTTTGATGATCCTCGTGGGTTTCTTCCAGCTCAGGGCATTCCATGGTTCTCTGAGTCTGTGATTCTACCCTATGTTGTTGTACCTGTTGTATTTAGAAAGACTTTTCGGTTTGATTCTGGGCCACACTTGCACAGCTGCTGTCCAGGGTCCTGTCCCAGGCTCTGCTGTGCCTCCCTCAGCGTGAGCAGCAGAGTCTGGAGATGCTTTGAAGTGTAACTGCAATGAATGCTCAGCTACAAACACTCCACCAGAAGCTGATCCTTCTTCAGAGAGAGAGACAATCCATTACATCATCTCTGATTTAAGAGTTACAGGGAGAAAAGGAAACGCAGCTGCAGCCCAGGGTGGATGTGCAGCAATGAAAGCACCTCAGTGGAGCCCAGAACTTGCAGAGCTCCACTGGAAGTGTAGAGGAGGATCCTGGGGGGCGTTTAAAGGCAGCCCCACCACCTGCACAGCAGTCCCAGGGTGGGAGATGCTGCCCAGGGCCTGCCTTGATTGCTCAGCACTAAGTGATGTGGGATCGCTCCAGTGAGATCTGACTTGAAATTGCTCTCCAGTTGTGTAGAGAAAGGCACAAATAAATGACATGTCTGGGTTTCTAACCTGTGTTTAAAATGTGAACCACACGTAGAGCAGGATCTTTAGCTGTTTGATGGCCATGGATTGATGGTGCTGGGGGTGTAAAACCCTGTGAAATTTAACTTGATGTGAACCATGACAGGCCTGGTTAAAGTGCTGACGCTTGATCTTTTGAGGGGCTTTTTTGCTGTATTATAGAAAATGGGAATCAAGTGATAAGTGTGTTTAAGGATTCCTGTGGAAGGGCAGAGTCTGTCACCCAGCAGAGCCTCTCCCTGGGGGAGCTCGGGGTCTGTTCCAGCCCCTGGAAAGGCAGTTCCTACAGCTCCTCTTGCCTTCAACTCTTGTTTTGGTTGTTATTTTTCTCTCTCTCTCCATGGTCCTATTCAAAACGATGCAATATTGTGAGAGGAGCAGGAACACAACCCTGGATACAAAAATAATTATTGTTCTTAAAGAAGGTAAAAGGAAGGGATGAGTGTTTGGAAACGGAGAGCTTGTCCAGATCCCTTTTATCTGTACTAGGAGCCAATTACTCAGTTCAAGATGAAATGGAGTCTGGGCAGTATCAGAGCAGTGAAAACCTCACCTGGTGACATCCCTCTGGAAATGTCCCCCCTGAATCTGTGGCTGTTTTCTTCTCTTTGTTCTGAGAAGATATTTGGATGTACAAATTAAATATGATTAAAATACCCATATTACATCTCCAACTGTTATTTATTAATAACAGTTTCAATTACCCTTGCTTTTAATTCAACTAATAATTCAATTTTAAATGATTTAAATTGTTAAATTTAATTTAAAGCTGAACAACGTTTGTAAGAGTAAGTTGCACAAAACAGCCGTTTCATCAACAATATTTCAAAAGTCAATCAATGTTTAGATTTTAGAGCTCTGTTATGTGATGGTGATACTTAAAAAAAAATCACAGTTCTCTTGAAGCACTGAGATTTGCCTCAGGTGTGAACCCCTGTGATCCAGCTCTGGCAGGGAAGGTTTGTCAGAAGCCTGGAAACAAGCCCTTGACTGAACATCTTTGAAGCACAAAAGCATCTTTGGTATTAAAGGATCAAACAGGAAGAAATTACAGAATCAGTGTGAGAGAATTTGCTGATAAAAATGTATCTCGTGGATGGTTTTTGTTTCTAATCCATTGTGGGTTTAGCTGGAGCTTCCTCTGGGTGTGTCCCACAGTGCCAGTGGGAGCTCTGAGGGAGGTGGGATGGATGGAGAGGGAAGGGGAAGGTGGACTGGGCTGGCTCTGGTGTTATTTTGGGGTAGAAATTCTGACTTTGCAGTGGGGGAAAAGTCACATGCAGGGTATTTCTTAGTGTAATTTTTGGTTATTTAGGCTGTGCTCTGATGTTTCCACTGTGGTTTTCCAGTGTTTGCATATTTGTTTTTTGGAGTGGGATGTCATGTGGTGGATGGTTTCATTGGTGTAGGGAGTGAGGGGGTGAGTCCCTTGGCACAGGTGACTGTGGTGCTCAGCCCTGCCCTGCTCCATCCTCCAGCATGGCCCAACTCACCTGCTTTACCTGACAACAAAACTCAGCAGGTTGGGCTTTTGTGGTTAAAAAGGATAAATTTAAGAATATTAATTCCATAAAGCTGCCATGCTGGTTTTCCTTCTATATCAGAGTCCAAACCCAAGCGATTGCTGTACGAAAAATAGAATCATTCCTGTGGAAGCCTCTGGGGGTGAGTGTGGCAGAGGGTGGGAGACAATCCAAGCAGGTAGGCAAGGGCAGGGAGAACAGTGTGGAGGGCTCAGCCCCAAAGGGAACACACCCAGCAATTTGCTTTGGGGCTGCAGTGAAACAAAGCTCTGCGTGGCAACGATTTCATTGCAAATTGCGGCTGCCTCGGGGATGCAGCAGTTGAGTGTCTGCAGCATCCTGGGCTGGAGCTGCCACAGCTCTGCCAAGTGCCAGAGGAGGCACATCTGTGCACAGAGGAGGGTTCTTGCCCTCAGACACCTACAATTGCTGTGTTTCCTTTGGGTGTCTTCTTGAAGAAACGAAAATGGGATAAATGTCTTTGTTTGTAGCTGCTCACCAGGTTGGGTTTGCTCCTGGCAAAGCCTTGTGAAAGCAGAGCTGCTTTTGTGCTTTCTCAGTGAAATATTTCCTCTGGTTGTTGGTTTTTTTTTTTATTTTATTTTCCTGGAAGCTTTCTGGAGAATATCTTCTCCATTTGCATGTCTGTCATTGTATCTCTTTGCCTTCCCTGATATTTTTCCCTTTCAAGGCCTTTGTTCCCTCCCGGTGTTTTCCTTTCCCTTTGTCCCCCTTTGAAAGGGAATTATCAGGTCAGCAATGTAGCCCGGGAGAAATGGCCTGTAAAACAACTTCAAATAGCAGATCATCTGTCCTCATTTGATGCATTTAGATTCCTGAATACATTCTGGAGGAATTTGTCTTACCTGTGTCAAGGGTTTCTCAGCAGCAGCCATTTCCTCAGCAATAACAGTTATTTAAACCATTTATTTGCTTCCTGGAGTATTCACTTGTTTATGTCGAGGAGATGAGTGTCTGCTTGAAGGTGCCTCTTGATTTTTGGGTAGCAGATCAGGCTTTTCCTTCTGTGTCTGTTCCTGCCTTTGCTTCCCAGCCAATTGTCCAGGCCAGAGGAGGCGAATGAACTGAAAAGGGTAATTCCATGCACACAGATTTGTGAATTCTGCATCGTTGACTTTAGAGCCAAGTAACCCACGTGCCCCAAAGAAAGCTTTTCTCTGTAATTGGAATATAACTGAAGTTTGTCTCCCTCTCTCCCTGGGTCAGCAGGTCACTGGGGTAAAGGGGCAGTTTGTGGCACACACAGCCCCCGGTGGGTTTGGCTCTGGGCTGGCTGTTGATGTGCTGCTCTTGCCCCTCTCTCCTATCCCAGTTCCCAAGGCTTTAACCTTGGAGTCCCTGTGCATCCTCTGCTCTCACCTGCCCTTTCCATGACCCGGCAGTGTGACTATGGATTACCCAACACTGTCACTTGGATGTCACCTGGCCAAGGAGCAAAGTGTGAAATTGGAGGTGGATGATGGGCAAGTTGAAGGATAAATCCAGATAAACCCAACCGCAATCCCAAGGTGTGTCCCCAGGCAGATGGATCTGCCATGGTTTGAGGCACAGAAACCAAGAGGAGCTTTTGATATCAGGTTGGGCAGCAAACTGTGCCCAGCTGTCGTGGAATCAAATAAAGGAGGTGTCAGCTCAGTGTTTGTGCAGCAAATCTTGGCTGAAATTCCAGAAAGGTGGAAAATCCACAACACGTGGCCTTGACCCTCCCCTGATTTTGGTGGAACTTGTGTGCACAACCACAAGTTGTGAACACAGTGACCAGGGGTTTGAACAGTGTTTGCAGCTCAGGTCTATTGAGATGTTTCGTGGTGCTCTGTAAAAGCTCAGCTGCACTGCAGCACTCGCTGCTTCAGTTATTAAACCTCTCAGACAACCTGGCCTTCTGTTTTCTCATTATTTATGCCAGGTAAGGGGCTCTCTGCTCAGGTAATCATGCTGTGTAACTACAGAGGAATGTAAATGATATTTCTTGATACACTGAGCAGCAGCCTCAGAATATAAATGATATTTATGAGAAGTTGGGAGCGCTTTAAATATTGTGGAGCCGCTTCCTTTGACACTCGGGAGAGCGACGCCCAAACACCAGTTCTTTGTAAACTGCTTAATGGCAACAATTTTCTGAATCAAAGCAATCTGCACTTCCCCATTTACAATTTCATTTCTAAGTACTAAAGTCTCATAAAAGGGTTTACAACATTGAATCTGTAGCTGCTGTGAAGTTCTCCAGCAGTGGTGCAACGGCATTATCTTCAGTGGAGTATTTTATCTTTATAAGAATTTGTTCTCTCTTTTATGCAGAAATAGAATGCTAACAGATGCAAAAATTATTTTTAAACTTTGCTAGGGGCTGTAAAAGCACATTTACTGGAGGTGTCATTTGATGCTTTGAATGTATTTTAGACTTTATAATAGTAGAATGGTTTAATAAAATGACAGTGTTGGTCCTTTCCTGTTGCAGGACATGACCCTGACGTAGGGTGGGCACAACTTCTCTCTGGTGCCTCTGCTCTCCATGTGGTGGCAGTGGCAGAGTTCACTTCCACTGCTGACCTTCCCTACCTGGATGTGGTTTGAGAAGGAGGTTATTTGTTATTTTTGTATGAATGGATATGAGTGGTGTGAATTTTGTCTGGCTGGCATCGCTCCCTGGCTGCCTTACATGGTCCTGCCTCAAAATGTGTGTTCACACCCTGGGTTTTAGCAGGAAAGCAGCAGGAGGGGCCCCACTGGGATTTACCTGAGTTTCTGCTGCCTCCCAGCATGAGACTGTTCCCCACAGAAGACCTTCCAGTATTAACATGGGATGTTCCCACCAGGTTTCCCCAGAGAAATGTCCACGTTTTCAGATCTTGCTGCCAAAAAAAGCTTTTCCTCACATCATAAAATCTCTTTTTCCATATCTTCAGTTGTCTCTGCTGGCATGGAAAGCACAGGGAATCCATTCCAGATCTTGTCTGGACACCTTCCAGAGCACTGAGGGGTTCCATGTTGGGGGGGTCTGCCCAGTGAAATCACCTTCTCATGAGCAGAGGCACAAAAACTTGGGCAATATAAACCATGCCTCAGATTTATCGATGACAAGCTCATGAAAGTGGCCAATCCATGTGTCACATTAACACTTGGAAGTGAAGATTTATGTCTCCAACTCATCCTCACCCTGTCTGCTTTCCCCTTCCCAGAGCTGGCAGGTTATTTGTAAGTTATATGTTTGGTGTTTGTTGTGGTTTTACTGAGCACAAACAGAACCCTGTGTTTAATAACACCCTTGAACAGGTGAAAACATCACTCCAAATGTTCCTCCTTCCTTCCTCTGAAGGGCAATCCAGGTCTTGCTGGAAGTTCTTTCCCTGAAAGAGGAATTTTTCTGTCCTGACCTTGCAGGAGGCAGGACCGTGTCATTTCCTCTCTCCAGTATCTGCATCTTCCCTGGCCAGGAGCATTAAATCTTCATTTAGTATTTTAAATAAGAAGTCATGAGTATGCAGGTGTGGAATTGCTGTTGTTGGAGCTAATGAGAATGGATGGCAGCTCTGGGGAGACGACCTTGTGTTGGTTTTCAGTCAGTCTGATAACTGGGTGCTCACCTTTCCCAGGTGCTTGCAAATTTAAATGTTCAAGGTGTTACCCCAGGTGTGGCCAAACTGAAGGATGAGGAGGTTTCTTTGAGTGGATTCTTTGGGTTGATGGGATTTTTGGTATTTGGGGTTTTGAGGGTGGGCACAGATCAAGTGGGAGGATTCTATTCCTGTGTGGGTTTGGTGCTGGATATCAACATTTTAATGTTTTGAATAGGACAGAGTCATAACTGGCCCATGGCAGTGCTGGGGACAGTAAATGCCACAGTCCCTCATGGCCCAGGCTGTGGCATTTCCCAGTTCCAGGGCATTCCAAAGGTCTGTGATGTTGTTGTTGTGGTGGTGGCTGAGCTGGTGAGTGAGGACACGACTGTGAGATCCTCCAGCCTGACTGGGATATGACAAGATAAACCCTTGTGCAGGGATTAAGGAGGGAGGGAGATGGGATTTTGTGTCCTTACCAATCCCTCATTGCCAGGCTTTAACACCACAGGGATTGAATGCAGCCTTAAGGAGAAAAACATGGATAAGTTTGTCCTGAGGTCATCTTTGTCTCGTTTAAGAGCCTTCAAGTGGGATTTTAATTAGAAAATCAGCAAAACGGGGAGTTTGTCAACCCCCTGGGTTTTATTTTTAAAGGTTTATTTTTCCTATTTCTTAAATCCACACTGTGGTACATGTGGGGTGTGGGTTTGTGCCTGGCTGGACTCAGAGCTGAGGTGGCTCTTGGTGTTCCTTTGGAGCTTTGACCGTGCTCATATCCTACAATTTGTCTTGTTTAGTGCAGTGTCTGCTCATTGCAGCCATTGCTGGGCATCATTGTCCTCTCTGTGCATCTCATTTGCACCAGAGGCAGCCTGTGCAGTTAAGTGTGTGCTATTCCCATCCATCCAATGGGAATTTTTATCTCTCAAAGCTGAATTCCTTGGAAAAACACTGCGTGGGGCCACGTGAACTCTTCCAGCTCCACAAACCACAGTGAATCCAGGGCAGGTTTATTGGAGGATGTTACAGAAACTTTTCAGGCACATTATATGCTCTGTGGTGTGTGGCAGAGACACAAAAATGAACTTTAATCACTTCAGATTATTGGAAATTATTTTTTCAGCTCATGTCACAACAGTGAACATCAGCAGCCTCCCTGTGTCCCACACCAGGGGAACTGCAGGGAATTGGTGTGAGAGATTGAGCTTGTCTGCTCCACACAGCGCCTTTACTTATGTTGTGCTGAAACAGGAAAAGAGTCTGACTTCTTGTGAAAGAAAAAAAAAAAATGTTTTATTTTATTTTGACATTTTTGAAGCAGTGGAAAGGGAAATAGCCATGTGGCAGCAGAACAGACATTTTTATCATTGCCTAAACTGTGATGCTTAAAAAAAAAATACATATCCAGGTGGTCTTCCTTGGCAGGTGGGGTTTTTGGCTTTGTGGCTCAAATTTCCATTACCTCATGAAACCCAAGAAGTAGTTCTTGTCCCACCCTTGGAAGACATAAAGCCCTAAGCCCACATAATGAGCTGGAGATGTAATTGCAGAGCAGGCCTGTGCAGTTCATTGAAGAGCTCGGAGTCAGTCCCAGTGACAGCGAAGCCGTGGGGCACTTTCACACACTCAGAGCTGGAGGATGTTGCTGTTTGGAACAGCTTGAGGTTTTTGGCTGATAGCTCAAGGCTGAGCACAGTTTGCCTTTCCTTTTCCTTTGATGTGATCTGACACAAGCTTTGGCAATAGTTCTGCTTTCCCTCTTGAAACGCTGATTGCCCTCGCTCGGGAAACACTTTCCTAAAGGAGAGATCCCACCTGGAGAAGTGTCTTTGAGAGAACAGGTGGTTCATGAGCTTTTTTCTCTGTCTGTTTTGGCTGTGATTCCCTTTGCTCTGAGCCTCCCTTTTCCATCCTTGCAGATTTTGCACAGTAATATGTGAACTTGCACAGTTGTGTTTCAGATGTGCCTTTGCAAGGCCAGGCTGGACAGGGCTTGGGGCCACCTAGTCCAGTGGAAGGTGTCCTGCTCATGGTAGGAGGTGGAATAAGATGAGATTTAATGTCTCTTCCAACCCAAACTATTCCATGATTCTGTGAAGGCTTGGAAGAGCCCATCCAGTGACTTGTGCTCTACCCTGTAACACCTCACTGGAAGCTTCTGCTGGACTGAGGGTTGGTTTCTCTCTCCAAGTGTCCTGTGCAGTAATTATGACTCCTCTTGGATTATATTCTTGCCATGGAACCATCCTGAGGCTTCTGTCTCAGACCTTTCAACAGAAAGCAGGATGTGTGTTAGTTGCTGTGCTAAATGTTCAGTGTTAACTGGGTATGGATCTGAAACAGAGATTGTCCCTTAGATGTCAGTCCCATCCCATGGCATGAGGTTCCATGAAGGTAAAAGGTAATTTATAGTAACAGGCAGGCTTGGACTCTTTTTTCAAGCTGTTGAATACTTTTTAATTTTTAATCTGCAATGACTCTTTCATACAACATTTAACTAACTCTTCTGTCATGTCCTTTTAAAATTTATGACCAGGGAGAATGTGTGTGTGAGGGACTTAAAACGAAAGGGTCTTCGTGTCTCCACTCATCTGCTGTGGTTGAATGAAACAGGGAGAGCTTGGGGAAAGCATTCCTAGAGCTGGGCACTCTTGGACATAAGAGTGGAAGTGCAAATCTTATTAGAAGAACTCCTACAAAGCCACACTCTTACAGCACTGATGGTGGGGACATTAATTCAGGTCTGTCCATATTCATTTACAAAGTCCCGGAGCTGTTGCTTTTTCCTTGACCATTCCACGTGCAGATTTCAGCTCAGTGCAATCCCCAAACCTTAAGCAGCTGATACTGAGTCTGAGCCAGACAGTGAGAACTGGGCTGGGGCAAAATTTTAATCCCCATCTGCTGCCTGGACTCTCTGTCCCAGTGGAGCTGTTTGAGTCCTGCTGCAGGGCCAGGGCTGTGCCAAGGAAAACAGGATGGAAGGAATTGTCTCAGGCATGGCAGGACCTTAGAACAGTGCAGGGCTGTGGAGGGGCTCGAGGATACTCCAAGTGCTGCTTCTTTTTTAATAAAATACCTGCTAAGGGATGACAAAGGCACTGCATAAATCTGGGCTGGGAAAGGGCCAGGAAGGACTGGCAGGGAGCTCTGCAGATGGAGATGTGTGAGAGCAATTCCAGTTGTGCCTGTGAGTGATGGAGGTTCAGGGGGGGCCTGGCTGGGCTCTGCAGGGAACTTGTCCTCGGGTTGTTGTGGTTGTTTCTCTCTCTGTGTCTCTGGAGGAAGTGCCTTTCATTCAGGAATTTTTCCCAAGTAGTGTCTGAATGTGCCAGTCAGTGATTGCTGAGCTCGGTGTGTGTCCTCCCATTCTCCAGTAAAGGATGGAGAAATGCTGGGATGTTAAACCTGAGAATTCCTGTATGTCCCGAAGGATTTAGTGCTCCTTTCTGAGTATTTCTTTATGTCATAAAAACAGAGGGGTGCACACAGGTGCCCTCAGACCCTTCCCTACCCCAGTCATGGAGCAAAGTGGTCCTAAATGGAAGGGAAGATCTGGAGAAGCAGAAACCAGAAATGAGCCACAGTAAGAGCTCTGCAACTTCAGCTAAACTGGTTTATTTGAGCTGCTGGAGCTGCTTATCTGTCTGAGATAGGGTTAGTTTGAATCTGAGATAATCAGAGGCAGAAGCAACCAGGGAAGATAAACCCCCCCAGCTCCAGCAGTCCTGCTTTTCTAGGAGCCATTTGAAAGGGAGTTGTACAAACAGCAGGTTGCACGTTGGGAGGGGGAATGGCTAAAACAAGAGTTCTGAGCACACAAACTCTGCAGGAAGGGAAAACCCTCAGGCTGTGGAAGCTGCAATTAGCACAAGGAGAATTAGGGAAGAGGGAAGTAGTTCCTTTTGGCTGGAGAACAGAACTGGAGAGAAGAGCTTTGTGTGTGTTCCTGCAGTTCTGACAGGTCATTAATTCCAGGGAAATTACCCCAAAGCTGCTGATGTGTGGATGCCGTTTCCAGGTTCCTCATCAGCTGCTGTCTGGGTTAAATGCTGATGTGGAGTGGTGTAGATGCAGCTCTGCAGCTGGGGATGTAATTGCTCTGTAATGCACTTAGTGCATTTTAGCTGCTGTGTCAGTCTGGGGGGAAAAGGAATAATTTTCAGTGGGCCGGTTGTCATTTTGAGCAGCACCTTCTGAAGTACAAAATAAATAGCTCTTCCTCAAAGAGGAGGCCAGTGAAGTGTCCAGCTGGCAGAGGCAGACACCTCAGGTACACTCACTGACCACTCCAGCAAAGCCCCTGGGTTGTGTCAGCATGGAAATAGCCCTGAATTCCAGGGACAGCCAGGATAAATAAATATTGTTTAGTTTTATTGTATTACTACCCCTTCTTCCATTGCTTGAAAAAGGGGAGATGTGGGACAGGACACCCTTTCCCCATGACAGGGAATAAGAGGTAAATCCTCCCATTCCAGAGCTGAAACAATGAATAAACTGTTTAACCAAAGCCCTTGCTCCACTCCATCCCCTTGGTGAGCAGCCCCATGGCTTTGGCTGGTTGCAAACACCCTCACAATCCAGGAGTGGGCTGAGTTCTGGGATAAAGACAGCTGTCTGTGAAAGACCAAAAAAAAAACCAAAAAACCAAACCCAAACCAGAACCCAAACAGGTATTATGTTGATAGTTTGAAAAATAATAGAAAGTTTCCCAACTGTTGTTGGGTTCATTGTCTGTTAGTTGGGCCCAGGAGAACACCCACTATCTCCTGCAGTTGATTATGCAAATCTGAATAAATATGTGAATACCTATTCCAACTTTTTATCCTCTGCAATCTAATGTCTCCCCTGACACAATACTCTCAAATTATCTTCAGTGAGTAATGACTTGCATTTAGCATTTTATACCAAACTGTCATATAGATCATTTTCTGTAATACTTTACATAAATTAGGAATCCTCCCCCATGGAATGTGCATGGCTGCCAGAGAGTTTTTACAAGATTAAAAGTGCAAACAACACAATTCTGATGTAATTTGGAACTACATGAACAGAATGAAATGGTAAACTTGGAGGTTACAGTAAATTACAGTGTCATTAGTCAAAATCCTGCAGGGAGTCCTTTGGCTTTCCCAAAATGTGGTGATTTGCTTTGGTGGTGACTCGGAGTCATTATCCTGTTAATTGTTATTGGTGGGGTTTGTGGGGCTGGCTGAAGCTCCTGGTCAGCCAGGCTGGGTCACAGCTGGGAGGGAGCCCCTTGTGCCTGAGATCTGGTGCTTCCACGGGGTGAAAGGTGATGACAGAACACCCTGAGAGAGGGAGAGTGCAGGGGCTGAGGTGGAGCAGCCCTGGGAGCTGCTGCACTGGGCAGGCTCAGGTGCAACAGGAACATTGTCTGGAAATAGGACACCAGCCTTGGGGGTTTTTCCCAATCCCAGAGAACTGTGGCTGAACAAGATGCTCCTTTGAGAGCAGGTAGGATTCTTGTTTCATGTAATTATCATTTTAGCGACTTTCAGTGCTGGGCTAAACTTTATTGCTCCTTTTCCCTGTTGGAAGTTGAGTGTGTTGAGCAGGAATGCAGTGCCCTGAACCTGCAGGGTTTGGTTACTGATCCCACCTCCCCAAGGGGCCATCCCAGCCCTACCTGCTACTGCCAGCAGCCTCACAACTGGGTTATTTAATTCCAGATGCATCAGAGGTTGTCACAAGGCATTGAAAAATGCCTTTATCTGCCTCAATTTTGTGCTAATGAATATTAAAGGCAGCAATTCTTGTGTGTTTTCTCTCTCCTGCACTTCCATCCTTTCCATGTCTCCTGTCCCTTAATGGCTCCCAACTGTTATCCCAGCAGTAGGAGAGGGTTTAGTACCTGCTGTGTTATCACCTGGGGTGATATTTCACAGTGACAATACAGAGCCCATAAAGTGTGAGGTTTAGGACACAAACAGGGCCAGGCCATGTGAATTCTCCCACGGGCAGCTCTGTTTAGCCTTTGCTGTTTATGTCGCTACAGAGGAAGAGATAAAAATTTATATTGCTTTTAAAAAGAGATAAAAAGTACTGTGAGTGTGAGTGCTGTCCAGGGGACAAGGAAAAGGGGGGATGACAAGCATTTTTAGATGATGGAAGAAAAAGCACAAGCAAAGAGGGAGGTTTGGAGTCCCCATCCCTGGAGGTGTCCGAGGAACAACTGGACGTGGCACTCAGTGCTCTGGGCTGGGGGACAAGGTGGGCATCAGGCACAGGGTGGATTTGATGACCTTGGAAGACTTTTCCAACCTCAGTAGTTCTGGGATTGTGTTTTGTGGAGCATCAGGAGAGGAGGTGTTGAGGGAGGGAGAGAATTTGTAGAGTGTACAGGGAGAAAATCTGTCCCAGTGCAGCCCCTGTGACTGTGTGTCCAAACCGGGTGTGTGTCCTGGTTTAATGCCAGAAATCCTCAGTGATGCTTTTGCTCTCTTGGACCTGCCCTGAGAGTGTCACAGCAGTGCCTGGAGGTCTCTGAGCTGGTGTCACAAGCCCAGACACCAAGAGCCACTCAGTCCCCACGACAGAGCGAGTCCAGGGGGTGGGATATTGCCTTGCAGTGTGGAGAGGTTGAATTTATCCTCACTTGCCTCACCTGGAATTGCCTCCCCTTCCTCTTGTTCAGTTCATATTCTGTTAACCATATATTATGGGACAGCTTCACCTGCAACAGGCCCAGGGAGAAGGGCAAATTCCTGAGCCAAGAGCTGCAGCTTCAGCAAATTGATGTTTTCAGGCAGAAGTTCCCCAGCAAAGGAAGGGCTCACTGGGAGCCAGAGATTACAGAGTGCCCAGGGCACAGGGGCACATCTGCCACCTCTTCTGCATCAAGGTTTCCAGCCTCAGCTCTGCTCTTGGCTTCTCCTTTGAAAAACAGAGTAAGTGTCTGCTCAGGAGTTGGGGGGCAAGGTTACCAAGATAGAGCCAAGAGGAGGATTAGGGTCCTCTTTGTCCTCTTTTTTTATTTGTTTTTGTCTTTGAAATGCACATTTCTCACTCCATGGATGATGCCACTGCCAGTTAGAAAATTGTACTCGGGTGAAAATTCCCGTTCTTGAACCAGGAAGAAAGAGCAAACAGGAGTGGGACTGTCTGCATTCCAAACATAACAAATCTAAAATTCAGAGTCTCAAATTGATATGTAATAAAAATGAGAAGGATGAGATTTGTTACTTGGATTATTCTTTGACATAAAAATGGCTTGCAAAAGAAACAGCCCATTGTTACCTTAAAACCCTGAGGTTTGATCAAGTTTTTATTTGAGGGTTTTTATTTTAATTATGTGGAGTTTCTCTGCCTTGCTCTCAGAAGCTGCAGCCAGGACCAGAAGGACCTCATTAAAGATTGCTGAACAGTTTCTTTCTCATTTTGCTACTTCCCTACTGCTACTTTTATTACTTTTCCCTCTGGTGCTTGTCAATGCGGGTGTTGTGTTGTGCATTACTAAGCATAATAGGAAAGCATGTGGGGAATAAAAAGTTATTCTTGAAGCCTCCATAACCTCAGCTAATTTATGGATGAGATCTGCCAGCAGTATCAGAACCGAGGCAGTTTGTGTTTTCAAAGGCGGTGCCGCACTTTGGGTTATGCAATTCCAGAAAGGAATCTTTCATCTCTGCTTGGCAGGGCCAGAGCTGCTGCAGGGGGATGGGGGGAGGATGGGGAGGCTTCCACTGTGCTGGGGGACATTCAGCAGCTGTAGAAATCCCCGGGATAAATGCCAGTCTTGATAGTGCTGCTGTTTCCCCCTTTGGTCCCTTTCCCTTTGCTGATGGATAAATGTCCTGGACTCCTGGTGGTGCCACTGAGTCCCACAGGGGTTGGAACCTCCACCTGGGATGGGCAGAATTGGGTTTTGCAGGTAGAACTGTGGCTACCCCGTGAACAGGTTGTGGTTCTGCTGTTCAATACCAGGGGAAAACAAGGGTTTCATCTGGGCTTATGCCCACTCTTTGCAGCCAAATCCAAAGGGTTGCTCCCCTCACCTTTGTGAAATCCTTCACTGAAGATGTGGAGTAGAGTAGGATTACTCACATCCAGAGGGACAGTGAAGACATGGAACAGAGTAAGATTCCTTATATCCAGAGGGAAAGTCAAACAGTGCTTTCTGTCCTCCCCACAAGCTGCTGTGAGCCCTGTCCTTGTGCCCTCCAATGGGTCTCAGCTCTCCTGGATCCTGCCCTGGGTGCATCCATCCCTGCCTTCCAGCAGCCTCTGCACAGCCCTCAGCTATTGGGATTAATATTTTAATATTTCAGCATCCTGCCCAATGTGGATTAGAGGCAAACGTTGGTGGAAAATAGCAAAGGTCATTTCAACAGCAGGAAACAAGATTCTACAAATAACACATCTGGCAGCTTTGCTGAGCCCCATCTCGGGGTAAATTGGTGCTAAAAGCCCACAGGATGCCCATCAAAATCTGGGAATTCGCTGGCAGGATCCCTCATGGGTTGTGATGTGTTGTCACCACGTGCTGAGCTCTGTCCCAAAGTGCAGAGTTGCAGCAGAACAGTCACATCTGCTACAGGAAATGCTTTTGCTTCTCAGCATCTCCCTTTTCTAGAGTTTATTGAATTCGGGTTGAAATAGAAACCAATTCCTCCTCCATCCTGTCTCCACCACCCTTCCTCTGCCCAGAGAAATCATTTCACCTGAGAGGCTGTAGGTGCTGTTTTGTTTTGGGGTAGATAAAGCTTAATGTGAATTTTGTCTTTACCATTTTCCGTTTTGATTTCTGGGCAGCCCCTGCTGCATTTTTACAGTCCATTCAGCCAAAGTCTGAACATTTCCATGATGACAACCACAGCTTCATTTACTGCCCTAAAGATTTGAAATGGAGTTGCTCATTTCCAGGCTCTTGGCTGATTTGTCCCAAATATTGGATGTGCATGGTAATGAGTTGTTGCTTGATTGTGGGTTTTTGGGGTTTTGTTTGGGCTTTTTTTTCCAAAGTTGGTTCTGAGTTCTCCTGGAATGAAGCTCTGACCACAGATGCTGAGGCTTTGAAACCTTTGAGTGTCCTTTTGACTTAATTTTATGGCCAGAGCTTCAGATTTTATAACACCATAAGAAAAACTTATTAAATATTCACCATCTAGTGTGCATTACTTAAAAGCCAGATCAGTAAAGAGATGACCAGAGTGGAAAATCCTCCCAGTCATGTAAGAACTCTGCAATAGAAGCCCCTTTTCTTGCCCAACCTGCCTAATTCATACATGGGGATTTTTTTTCCCTTGATATTATTCTTAATTAGCCCTCAAAAAAGAGGCAGAATGTGCCTTTGGGGGCTCAACTCAGCCTAATTAACAGTATATTCTACCAGATTTCCTGGGTATTATTACACTGCTGCTCCTCGCCTGGAAGACACACATCCCTTGTTTGTGTAGTTAACAGATTAAATAAAACCATAAAAAGGGTTGTATTTTTAACTCAAGAGTTTTCTTACCCCCCCATGCACCTTTTAATGTGGGAAATTAAGCAGCCTGGAGCCTCAGGCCGAGTGTTTGAGGCCATTACAGGGAGACCATTCAGCAGGCACCGCTCCCAGAGCACTTAATCCACGTCTGGGAAGGACTCCGGGGTGTGTTCCCAAAGGAAGGCATTTATTTACCAAATTAAAAGCACAGCAAGCAGAGGCCTGGGTGGTATTTAAGCATATTTTATTGACTCCTATTCTGCTACTGTTTGCTGAAGTTGTGTCTGATGGAAGATGATGGATGAGCTGATTGCTTGGCTTTCACGAAGGTGAAATACATCTCCTCTGATTTATTCTCCCTGCATTGACAAAACAGCTTTTGGTGTCGTTGGAGGGTGTCCAGGTGGAGACACACAGTGCTGGCAGCTCCTGCTGCTCTGGGCTGGGCTGGCTCCTGGTGGGCATCCTCACAGATGATCCAGGGAACCCTCAAGAACATGGATTTTTTTTCCCTTTTCCATCAAATCCTAATGGTCTTTACTAATTTTTAATCAGACCTGCACTAACTTTGTATTTTATATTGATTTTGGATTTTAGCTTGTAGCCAAGTTTGTCAGTTCTCTTAACCCTGCAGAGCTTTAGAAAAAGAGGAATTTAACCCTGGAGCTGTAGGATGGACTTTAAGAAATAACCCCCAAACCCTGTTTACATCAGAGACTGAGTTGTAAGAAATAAATCAGAAACCCTGTCTGGATTACAGGCCTGGAGCTGTGACGTGTTTAGTTCAAAGGAAATGCAGAGATCAGAGCAGCCCTCAGAGTGTTCAGAGTCACCCAAATATCCTGCCTGACTTTGGGGAGGAGTTTCAGTTCTAACTCAGGATATGAACCTGGAAACAGAAGTCTTGTTGAACATCTTTGGTGGGTCACGTCTTTAGTGTGGAGCCCGTGCTAGAGCCAGTTATGGATGTGTAGAAATCCATGGGCAATAACAAGGTCTGTGTACTCAGTTCCTGACTTACCCTCACCCCAGAGGGGCTCTGGCCCATCATTTCTGTGGGCATGTGATATATATATGTGGTTATAGACCCCAACACACCCAGCTGGTTAAGGGGGTGTGACACAGTGAGATTCTAATCAAGATGGGTTATGAGCTCCTGCTGAGATCCTGGTGTAGTTGAGTGGTGGTGGCTGTGCCAACGGGTTACATTTCTCCCAATGCATGACTGAGTTTTCTGATGAGGAAAATAACTTAAAATATGTCATAACACAGCACTGTGGAGATGTGAGAAGGTTAATCAGACCCTGGGCTTGTTTTCCAAACTCATGTGTTTAAGTGCAGCCTCAGGGAACGTCACTCATTTTAGCACAAGGGCGAGAGCAAAGACTGTCTGATTTTTTACACTGAATGTGACTTATTTGTACCTGTTGATTTTTCAAGCTCTAGAATGAAAGATGTCTGGATGGACTCCAGATGTGTGTATCTTCTAAAACACCTATAAATCATACATTAAGCACACGTGAGTTCTCTCACTGCACTGGTCCACAACTCTTTCAGGCATTTTTAGTGAGTCTTTTTTATGGAAATACAGATTTTTATCTCTATATTGTTTATCTCCTCCTCATTTCAGATATCAAACTTTGCCATGACTTTGACTATTTCCTGCAGCTCGTGATTTCATAAATTCCTTTTCAGGCACTGATGTTCTCTGCAAGACTAGATCGGAGCTGTCAGGCTTGACAAATAAATCTTCAAGTCTTGGAACAAAAGGGCTTTCACTCTCTGAGCGGGCGATAACCAGGGGTTAATAACTCCGGGGGGAGGGTGACTCAGGCAGCAGGGAAGGAACAAGTGATTTGTATCATCCTGCAGATCTGAAAAGGATATTGTTCATGGGACATTGGAAGGGAGTTCTTGAATAATTCCATGTCCTTCTCAGAGCTTTTCACAAAGGATGAGGAGAGGATGAGGCTCACAGGGCTCGGGGCAGCCTGTCAGGTGTTTGTGGGGATGGTCTGAAATGTGGGAAGGGAATTGTGGGCTCATCCCAAGAGTCACTGTTTCTTTCCTCCTGGTGGTGGAACTGGCCAAAAGGAACAGTTCAGTGGGGAAGGGAACATGTTGTGACATAGGGAAAGTTTCCCTGCAGTGGTTTCCTTGGAAGACAGGCAGGGAACAGTTCTTGGGATGGATGGATGGATGGATGGATGGATGGATGGATGGATGGGAGCAAACAGCTCAGTGGGATTAGACGTCAGTGCTGTCTCTCACGACTGAGCTCAGTGAGTCATGTACCTGCGGTGAGGGATTTCTGTTCAACAGCCTTTATTAAAGGTGAGGCTTCAGTAGCATTTGCAAGACTTTTTAGGATCAGTTGGCATTTGGAGGGGAGGATGAAAACCTCCACACACTGTTCTGCTTTAAAAAACCCACTGCAAATGCCTTTGTCTCAGACAGGCCAACTAAGATTGTGAGGACAGGCTTTGTACATTATTAATAAAAAAGGTTGTCATCAGTATAATTCCTTTGAGATCTCAGTTGCCAACATGAAACATGTGAGTGTTTGTTGATCTCACAGACCTGCTTCCATGTGTGTGACAAAATGCTGAGGGTTCTAAGCACCAGAGTGGATTTGCCATCCTCTTGTTACAGGTGTTTTTGGTTTTGAGTATCATATATTGCATTTGTATGTGTTGTGTTGTGTTTCACTTTGTTCCCTGTGATGTAGATCAATGGGCTCAAGCTGGGAAGCAACAAAACTCCAAGTATTCCAGCACAGACAAGTTGCAGGGTGCCTGTTCCACCAGTGCAGTTTTTCATCCTGCTGATCCCGTGTGTTTTAGGGGGGAGGTGAATACATGGATGATACTGTCTCAAACTCTCATTCATGTATCTAAATAAAATCCTATTTAGGAGTCAAATATTCTGTCATCAAGTGCCACCAGCTTTGGGCAGGTCAGACCCATCCGTCACCTCTGGGATGAAATTCCTTCAGATTAACTAGACTTGGCAAAGGAGTTAAGCATAAGTTGCAAGTCAAGCATGTGCTTAAATCTCATTGACTTTTTAAAAGCAGTCTGAGAGCTGTTCTGTGCTAAATTGGAAACTTAATGCTGCTTCACTGTCATCGGGTGGGATTTATTTTTAGCCATTCACACAGCACCGGGAAAGGAAGGTTCTAGACATTGAGTGTTTTGATAATGATGGAGAAACCAACCCAGTCCCACCTGGAGGGGCCTGTGCTGGTGTCTCCTGAGAGGGGCAGCAGCAAACTGAGGGTTGGAGGTCAGTGGATGAACAGTGATTGACTGGAAATTCAGTGTTTGCAGGGTATGAGTGTGGGCTGCTGCTCTGCATGGGGAAGGTAAACAGGGGAATATTGTTGGATCAACATCCTTTTCCCATTGTGTCCCTCACCAGCTGTGCCTACCAGGGCAGGGCTGGGCAGGGGGCATGAGAAAGCCCAGCTGGACCGGGAGCAGCTGCCAGAGGAAGAGGTGCCTCATCCATCACTTGGCTAAGTGAGAGCTGGCGGTTATTGCAGCTAATAAAGCACGGTGGCTCTTAACACTGAGAAACTGAACTTAAATATCATGTTTGGGGAGCTTGAAGGAGATGGATTTTAATGTCATACTCCATAAAATCTGACATGCTGGGGGAAAAAAAATGGAAGTGTTGTGGGATGTTATTGCTGCCTTTTGTTTTGAGAGTGGCTCTTGAGCTGTGGGAGCGCAGAGGTGGCTGTTCAACCTCTTCCCCTGCCCTGGTAGGGACAAACAAGGCAGTTTATCAGCAGGTTTCCAGCTATGGGGTATATAAAAATATGCAGCATTCAGTCCCAGGGTCTGTAGTTCTGGCCCATTCTTGATCTAGCCCAGTGGTGCAGCCTGAATTACACGGGGCTGCCTCTCAAGCCATCAAGCAGCCTCTGCTTCAGAATTGAAATGTTCCCACTCCTAATGGCATGAAAACCCCTGTAAATGGGGGCTTTGTTGATTCACTCATTTGGCTCGTTCAACATAAAAATTACCAGCAATTTTAGGGTAAGTTATGAAGAGTGTAATGTCTTGTAGGACAAGAAGTACAGTGTAGGAAAATTGAACTGTGGATTGGAATCTGAAGGGATTCCCTTGTTCTCTGCAGGAAATGCAATCCTGAGCAAGGCCTGAGGAAAATCACTGCTCTGTGCCTTCCTCCTCTAGAGCCACTTGCAGAAACTCTTTGGGCCACAGTGTTCCTTTTCCCATGCAGAAAAGAAATATGGATTGTTAGTCGAGCAATAGCAGGTGAAGTTCTGATTTCATGGAATTCCTACAATATTCCTTTAGAAATCAACCAAAAAAATCTGTGCCCCAAAGTTTCTTCCAATCTTGCTTAGAGGATAAATGAGGTGTGTTGTTGCACTTCTGATGTGCTGAAGTGAACGGGGTTCCTTACCCACAATGCAGGAACTTTTCCCACCAGTAAATGGTCAAGATCCCAGAGCTTGTGTCAGCTGCAGGTTCCTTTGCAGAGATCTGTAAAATTGTGGGGAATTTGGTAAAATCTGTAAAAAGAGTCTGTAAGAGGTCAGAAACTGCAGCATTTAGCAAGATTGCTTGAAACCATGGGAGCTGATGGAGTTGAAAGAGGCTGAAATTCGTGCAAGAGGGAGCTGTGACACTGGGAGAGCTTTGTGTCACTTGAGACACATCAATGGAGGCTCCACTGAAATCCAGATTTCCAGGCTCCCCCCAAAGTGCGTGTTTGCAGCACGAGCAGCTCCTGCAGAGCCAACAGCTGTAACTCTGCCTGGTCTTTAACATGACAAAAGCAGCCCGAGCCTAAAATGCCCTTCTGTGTGAGAAGCAGCGTGTGGAGCAGGATATGGAAAAGATTTTCCACAAAGTAGCTTGTGATTCAGATGGAAAATGTCAGGTTTTGAAAATTATTAATCTTTGTGCTGCACAAAACTGTCAGCTGTAGGGGCGTTGGGTGTGGGAGGCTCTTGCCAGAGAGTGTTTCCAAGTGGATTTTTTGGGGTTGTTTTTCTCTTTTCCTTTGTTTTTTTGGGGGGATTCTTTTGTTCCTTCACGAGGAGCTGAGTAAAGAGGTAGTTTAAGTTCATGATTAGGATTAAGTTCATGATTAGTGAGTGCCAGGGAGCAAAGTTGCAGAGAGGTGAGCTGAGGTGTAGCTGCAGCTCTGGCAGGTCTACAAAGGAGTGTTGCCACCCCTGGACTCTGATTCAGTGCCAAGGGAAATGCAGGGAGGGGGAATAAATCAAGAAATTGGTAAACAACTGAATGAGAGACTGTTGTGTGCAGAGTTCTTACAGAAATGTGGGGCTGGTGGGAGGTGCTGCAATCGTTGTGTGCAGAGATCTGGGCTGGGGGTCTGCCATGGCTCTGCCCTCTGAGCAAGGGCAGGGGCTGTGGGGCTGGGCAGCCCCTGGGCTGGGTTTGGCCAGGCAAGGAGAGGGACTGGTTCCAGTTAAGGCTGGTGGGAGGAAGCCCTGACTGTGAGTGTGTCCCACTGAGCAGCAGGAACAGCCCCTTCCCAGGGAGGTTCTCCCTCCATTCCATCCAGGGGCAGTTCTTGGAGAGGGCTGTGCTGAGCTGACCCCCCAGAGGTGGGTTCTGTGCCAGGGAGGGCTGTGCTGGCACTGGAGGTGTCACCAACCCTCAGTAACTCCAATCCCTGGGCTTGGGATCCAACAGGTGTTTCCAGCCCATGCTGCATTACCACGTTGCACAATTAACTGTTGAACTCAACGATTTTAAAGGTCTTTTCCAACCTAAACAATTCCACAATCATTTCTGTTGAGTGACTTCTCAGGCTTTTTATTTAAAGCATTTTTAAGATTGGCAAATGGGGGAAAACTGAAAAGCTTTTACTCTCCCACTTTGAGTTGGAAATCTTTGCTTAAATTCTTTCATGGTTTAGCAAAAACTATCTGATTGGAACAAGAAGAATAGAAGAAGAGTTGCAAAATATTTAGTTATTCAAACAATTAACTGGAGGGCACTACAGAAACCTTATCATGTTCTAGTGCAGAAAAAGCTTCTGAGAACTACAGGAACATCAATAAATTGAAATGCCTCACAGGCCTCTGTAAATAACATTACAGTGCTGGAATGCTTTACTATTTCAATTTTAATTGCTTGGAGGGCACGTGTCTGTTGCAATGAATATTTAGGGCTGAATACCTGTAAAAAGCACAAAAAGAGAAGCCAGGCCAGCACAAAGATGCTCTGGAGCCCAAAGCACTGCACTCTCCTCTGTCTGAATTCACAGAGAGCTCTAAACCCCTCCATGACTCAGATCTCTCTACATAAGTAGAAAACATCAACTCTTGGCATCTTTCCTCTGATGAGGGACAACACATCCTTCCAAAACTGGACAGAATTTGAAATACTTCTTTTTTAGAGGGAAGAAAAAGCATTTTACAGCTTTACTTCCTAAACTGCATTATTTCAATACAGAGAAAGTTTGTTTCCCTCATCACAATAAAATAATATTTCAGAACACGAAGATCCATCATTAAATTTAATTCATCTCTTTATTTAATTTGTGTAAAGTGCAACAAGGAATGGAAATGCAAATTCAGCCAATGCATGATTTTATAGGGATTAGGAAATCTAATACTCTTCTCCTCTAAACTCATATCTAAATTGAGGACTGTATGTTATACTTAAAATGATGTCTATTAACACCTAATGGTACTTATTTTCTTACAAAATTGGAGTTACCTGAAGGAGCAGAAATAACTGCAGCATTCTTTAGTCCAATTTTAATTAGATCATTAGGGATTTAAGACTCAGTTGATGAGAATTGCACTGAGTGTCCCTACATTGTGTTTCAATATCCATATATTACTGCAGTGCTCTCAGACTCCCAACATTAAAACCAAGGGCACATTTTTAGAGCTTGCTTCTCATTTTCATCTGGAAGAAATGAAACTGTATTTCTCTCTCAGCTGATGTGGGTTTTTTCCCCAAATGAGCATTTCCATATCACTGTCTCAGTAATTAAGATTAACTGAACCCAGATCTCATCACAGGGATAACACCGAGTTCAGTGAACACGGCAGGAAGCAACAGCACTGGGTGGAGCAACATTTGCAGTAGAAGCTGAGTTAATTTAGGGAGTCTCCTCCTTCTCCTGGTAATCCTTGTCTTCTGGCAGTTGTGTTGGTGCCAGGAGCATTTGCTCTTTAGTGGCAGAGGGTGGGTTTGGCAGGGGGCAGTGAACAGTGTGCTCTGCCCTTCTCCTTCCCTGGGGGGAACTGGGAAGGGCAACAGGTTGGCACTTCAGTGAGAGCCAAAGGGTAGATCCACCCCCAAAGGCTGCACTGGCTCAGGGCAGTGGAGGGGCAGCTTTGGGCACCTTGGACTGTGCAGGAGCAGCTGAGGGGGCTCTGGGCCCTGGGAGGGAAGAGCCAAAACCTCCTCTGCTCCTTGGCAGGGATTTCTCTTGGCAGAGAAATCTCTGCAGCTGATCCCAGGGCAGGTCCTGGTTCTAATTTCCTTTTGCCTCTATAAAACCAGGCCTTTCAATAAGCCCAGAGGAGGCCAGTGAGTCCTGGTTTGTCCCATATTCCTGTGTGTGTAACTGGCTGTGGCCGAAAAAAGGGGAGTGTGAGAAGGGAAGTTCCTTTTGTGTTTGGAATTGTCCTGCTGCCTTCTCAGGCAGTAACACCACACTCCCTTGTTTCCATACTGTAATTTCCTCCTGCCAGTGGCTGATATTGGAGTTTGATTCACACCAAGGTTACTGTGCAAGGCAGAGGAAGTTGGATACTCTTCACACATGCTGGAAGAGTTTTTGCTATGGATCCATCTGTTTAGAATGCTGGAGAATACTTTTTCCCTTTAAAGATTTATATTGCTTGCATAGTGCTGAAAGAAAAAAATCTAGATGTTAAATAAATGTATGAAAGATTCTTTAAGTTTTTAACCCACTTAATATTTAATAAATGTAATATATCATTTTTATAAATATGGATTACTTAGATATAAATAAAATTAGAGTACATAAGGGATTACAATAGGATACATATTTATCTCTGTTGGCACAGAAAAAACTAGGAAGGTTTTATGCACATGTTAATCCTCATTGGTGAAAATAAATACCCTCCTGCAGCCCATTGACAGGGGATTGGTGCAAAATTCCTTTCCTGAACGTCACAGAACTGGAAGTGTTGCCCTGCAAAGAGCTACAGAAATGCTTTTGTCAAAGAGCCAGGGAGGAGCTGAGACTGGAATTGGGGGATAAAGGTGTGATGCTCTTCAAGTTCCTTCCACTTTCTAGGAATGAATGTGTGACTGAGTGGGGCTGCCTTGTGAGCTGGGACTGAGGGAGGGCTGTGAGAAGTGTGCAGGGAGGAGGATGCAATGAGTGAGGCTTGAGAAAACAGCCTGACTGATATTGGAATGAAAATCCTTCCTGTGGAGGTGCTGCCCACTGAAGGAACCTCTCTGTGTGTCTGAAGGAACAGCCACAGCTACACTTTCTCCTTGTTTTCCCAGGATTAAGACAGCAACAATAACAGGAAAAAATGGCTTAGCAGCTCAAGCCCAGTCAGTTAAGAAACACAAGGTATTCTGTCACACTGACTCAGTTAAATGCTTTGGGAAGTTTGTTTTACCCCATTTAAGGTCCAGAATTTTACCTTCTCTGCAGGCAACGATTTGGAAGGAGCTTTGTCTTGAAGGTGCCTGTGCCCATCTGGGTTGGCACTCAGCACTTCGACAGGATGCTTAAAAACTTCCTTTGGTTGGCATCACAGGGTCTTTGTCAGGTCTGTGAGGAGGCTTTTGGATGATTCTCTTTGATGAAAAGTTGGGAGGGAAGGGTTTTTGGAGGAAAAAAATGGAAGAAATCAGAATGTTTCGAGGCTAACCAGCTTTTCTGCTCAGTGAGGGTTGAGGGACGTCGTGTGTGCTCCGCGGCAGTGAGTGCTGTCACCCTCCTGCTCCCTGGATTTGTTTCAGACTCCCCTCATCCTGCAAGAAAAGGGGGGATCAAAGCAGCCCTGTGCAGTTCAAAGCACAGCCAAGTGGAAAAAGCCCAGGTGTAGAACTAATAGTCTCAAGAGGCAGCATCCAGCTCCATATCTCGTCCTGTGCACACCGAAGGAGGGATGAGATTCCTTAAAATTCAGATAAGCAGCACTGGTTTGCAGCTGAAGATTCTGAGCACACTGCTTTTGTGTGATAATATTCTAGATTTGCTTCCACAACTTATTGCACATTCATTTTTTTGGAGTTTTTCATTGCAGGGAACTGCCAGGAGGGATGGATTTTGTCTTCCTCAGCTGGCAGAACAATTTTCCACCTGTCGCCCAAATATTTGATGAGAAGGATTATGGTACAGCTGCTGGAAGTTTATACTTTATATCCATGGGAAGCAAGAGGGGCTGGTGAAGCAAAGACATGATATCAGAGCTTGGCTTACTGAGATGGATCTGCAGCACTTGTGGCTTCCAACATGTGCTGGAAATTTAGGAGGCTCTGACAGAGAATGCAGGAATGGGTGGTGTGGTTTTACCCAACCCCTCCTTTTCCTCCAGTGCCCCCTTTCATTTCAAGCAACACCTGCCCTGGTAAGTGCTGGATTTGCTGGGGTTTGTGGGGTTTCAGTGCACAGCCACAGCTCTCAGCCCTGTCAGGACAGGAGGTTTCCATCAGCACAGCGAGAGGAGTTGGAAGGGTCCATCTCTCTTCAGCTTCCCCAAAGGCACCATCCTGGGAAATGGCACTTCTGACAGGAGTATCTGAAAACACAAGTGGCAGCTCCCACAGACAAGTGATTTAACAGCAGGAGAAATGGTTCTTCCTTTGAGGGGAGATGTGAACAGCCAGTAAAAAATGCACCATCTCCCTGGGTGGCAAAGGCATTTTAACTTCATTAAAGAAAGCAGATCTGGCATTGCAGAGATTCCTCAGCCTGTGCTCTGGGTCTGACCATTCCCTGCTCTCAGGCTGGGCTAAATTCCATGGCCCTCTGGGCTTTAGCAAATCCCTGAACTAGAGGAAATAACAAAGGCATTAAAGGATTTCCTCTGGGCAACAAAATCTGGTATTTCCATCAATATCTGAGTGACTTCCAAAAAACCCACTTTGCATGTGGGATGGGGTCATCTGATTAAGCAAATGTAGACAAATCTCACTAAGTTGCTTTTCTGAGTAATGACTCAAATTTCATTATGGAAACCATTCCCTGCACGAGGAAATGCTGAATTCTGCACCAGGGATTTTTTTTTCCCCCATGCTCTGACTTCCCTGCAAAACTGAGCTCACACGGAGAAGGCATTTGGCATTATTTAGTGTTGTAGAAAATACCAACTGCAGGAGGTTCCAACAGGAATCAGCAGCATCAGTTCCATGGAAAGGGAAGAATGTGGGTGTCTGGAATGTTGGTCACCTCCAGGTGTCCCTCAGCTTGTGAATGGGCCTGTCCAAAGGAGGGGTTGGGATGTTTCCATCTGGGAAAACTCTTTGCACAGTCTCATTTTCATATTTATTACAAGTTACGGTGCTTGTCTGGGACACTTCTAACCTCTTCATTTTTTAAAAAAATAGAAAGAATAATGCTATTTATTTTAAATAGTTTCTAAATTGAAAAAAAGAGGTTTAGAACTCAGTTTTTCATTGTTTTAAAATTTCACTTCAACATTTAAATTACATCCTAATCAGTTGTGAAGTACTGAATCATCCATGTCTGCTGCTGTCCAGATTTCTAATGTGGTCTTACAGCAGCAGTGTATGAACATTTATTTCACGGAAGAATTCAATGTTTGTTCCAAACTTTTTCTCCCCCTCCTTTCTTTTTTCTTTCTATTATTGTCATAAAAAGATTTAAAGTCCCTACTGGCCTCGTGTGCAGAGCATAAAGCACAAAGCACTTCCTGAAAGGTAATTTTCCAGGAATGAAACCCACAAGAATTGTGTTTCAGGGTTTGCTCCTCAGTCATTCCCTGCTGCACCAAAACAGCCCTTTCCCTGTAGCTCTGAATCCCGAAAACTGAGAGTTAGACATGAGAAACCTCAGGCCCCTTGGAAAGTTCCAGATGCTTTCAGGTGAATGTGAATGCAAGTTGGGGTATGAGAAAGATGAGGCACAAAAGGAAGAGTTAAGTTAAAACTCCATTTATTCAGTGCCCTCTCAGAGAGACTTCACTTTGCTCAGCAGCCACTGCAGTTACCTGAGAGAAAATGTTATTTATCTGGAAAGGTGTATTTATAGAACATCAGTAATAGCCTTATAATTACATGTTTTAGGACTTGACCCTG
Source organism: Myrmophylax atrothorax (assembly GCA_026770055.1). NCBI lineage: Eukaryota > Metazoa > Chordata > Aves > Passeriformes > Thamnophilidae > Myrmophylax > Myrmophylax atrothorax. The sequence goes on from JAOXXN010000271.1 coordinate 2,415,915, forward strand.
GAGCAAAAATACAGTAATATCTGTCTGTTTGTCTGTTGGGGATAGAAAATCAGTTCTCCTTTTGTGTGTGGGGGATCTGCATTAGTTTGATTTTCAAGGGCACTTAATGGAGTTGCATTTAAGTGAAAAGATGCACCTTGACTGACCTCGTGGTGGGAAAGGTTTTCCTGAGGAAGGAGCCACTTCCCCAGCCCCAGGCAGATCATTAAACCCAGATGCCACCGGCCAGGAGAATTGTGCTCTGGATTCAGTGGGGATGGGATTTCATCCTTTGTGTCTTGCCCTAAAAAGCAAATTTAGTGGAATAAGGCAGGGTCAGGCAGAGTTCTGCAGCTGAATGATCCTCCTGGAATTGTCTGCAGTTCCCCCTCCCCACGAGTGTTGCTGCCTCGTGGAACACTCAGAGTGTTGATGGGAGCGTGGGATTTCCAAGCCTCTCCCAACTCTGCTAATGACATTTGTGTTATTCCCTCTAAAGCACAGATTTAATAAAGCCTGCAGGGACTCAGCATTGCTGAAGATTGACAAGATGGAAATTGGCAGAAATGTTCAGTAGGAAAACACTCCAACTGGTGCTAATGTTTTAGAAAGTGCACCCAGAGTGTGGTTTAAAGCTCTGGACTCAGTTGCAAGTCAGTGATTTCCCAGCACAGGCCCAGTGTTTGCACACCCAGAAATGCTGGGGGACAGAGACTTTCCTCTAATGGCAATAAAGACAAAGTATGTCCTCATTATTCTGCCATCTATGAGCCTGGGAAGGTTTTCAGACTTTCTTCATGCCTTACCTTTCATCTGAGTTAATTCCTTGTCTGGGTCCATCCCATCCCTGGTTCCCTCAGCTCTTCCCTTCTCACATCCTGGGCTCCTCCAGCTGCACAGACGTGTCCTCTCTCATCCTTTGACTGGATGAGTTCAGTACTTTCTAATCTTCCCTCATAAATTGATCCTTTCTGACTTATTTTTGTTGCTGTTCTCAGAATTTTCTCACAAAACTGACAAACTACTGAAATAAATGTTTCCACATTCTCGCATTTTCTGTAATGTGACAGAGAGAAGCCACGTCTGAACACGTATATATATATATATATACACACACACACACACACACACCTGTCTGGGGAGAAGCNNNNGACAAACTGCTGAAATAAATCCCAGCATTGCTAAAAATCAATGGGATTTTCCCAGGTTTGACAGCAGCGACGAGGATTTGACTCAAAGAGAAGTTGTAGGAAAGGAGAAGCGTGGATTCCAGAGCTTCTGGCGTTCAGCAAGTGAGGCTCCTACACTGAAGGGAGGGCCTTGGATCCTGCTGCTCTGGTAGCAGCTCAGATCACTCACTATCTGGCCCTACAAAACCCACTTTTCCACTCTGATATCCCCTTTAGAGGCTACAGGCAGTAAAACCCCCTTGAGAATGTCCTCTGGGAGGGGATGAAGCAGCAGTTTGGTTCTCCCAGAGCTGCAGTGATCTGTTCATATCTGTGTTTCTCTGTGATTAACACTGATCCCTGTTAAACCTGCAGCAACTGTCTGAAGGGAAATAAATTCAGTGGCAGAAAGGGAGATTTGGTAGTTCAGGCTCTGGCTGTCACTCAGGGAGTGAGGTTTAGTGTCTTCTTCTTCCCCAGACTTTGAGTGACCCTGGTGACTCATTTAATCTCTCTCTTCCTCAGTTCTCCATCTGTAAAACTGGTAATTGTGGTGGTGCAGTTTTCAGTTGATTCTGATGCTTCTTTTCTGTCAGTTTTCCTTGACTGTTCTAACACTTAAATTATTTGATTTTGTGTGTGTGTGCCCTTGCAAAGCACAACCTGACAGCCACCAAGTCTTCTTTAAATTAGTTTTAAAGAACCCCCAAAACTGGGATTTCATCAATAAAATGAGATGAGACAAAGCTTACAACAACATGAAAAACCTCTTTATTTTCCTTTCCTTCTCTCTCAGGAAATGATAACAGTGAAGCCCTGCCAGAGTCCATCCCCTCTGCCCCTGGGACCCTCCCTCACTTCATGGAGGAGCCAGGGGACTCCTACATCATCAAGAGCAACCCCATCGTGCTGCGCTGCAAGGCCAAGCCCGCCATGCAGATCTTCTTCAAGTGCAACGGGGAGTGGGTGCACCAGAACGAGCACGTGTCCGAGGAGAGCCTGGACGAGGCCACAGGTGAGGGCTGGGTGTGCCAGGGCACAGCCCTGCAGGCTGAGGGGGTGGCAGGGGACAAACTGGGCAGCCACCACCAGCTGCTCCAGGTGGAGGTGCTGAGGGCACTTGGTGTGTTCAGCTGGAGAAGAGGAGGCTGAGGGGAGACCTCACTGCAGGTACAGCTTTCTCAGCAGGGGTAGAGAAGGGGCAAGCGCTGATCTCTGCTCTGTGGGACCAGGGACAGCACCCAGGGAATGGCTGGAGCTGTGTCAGGGCAGGGTTAGGTTGGATCTCAGGAAGAGGTTCTTCCCTCAGAGGGAGGTGGGCACTAGCCAGGCTCCCAGGGCAGTGGGCACAGCCCCAAAGCTGCCAGAGCTCCAGGAGTGTTTGGATGATTCTCTGGGGCACAGGGTGGGACTCCTGGAGATGGGCTGTGCAGGGCTCAGGGTTGG
>JAOXXN010000271.1:2419512-2441438 GCA_026770055.1 Myrmophylax atrothorax
GGGCTCAGGGTTGGACTCACTGATCCTTGTGGGTCCCTCCCAGCTTGGCATATTCTGGGATTCTGTGAGAGCCAGAGCCTGATCCAGCACCAACCACAGCCCGGGGGCTTTGGGAAAGGGAGGGGCAGCTCAGGAGGGAACAGAGTGGTTCTGTGTTTCAGTGCTGTACTTTGTAGTGGCAACTGGAAATGGGGAAACATCAGCTTTTGGGGAAATCCTGTTGGGCTGGAGCCTGAAAACCACCAGTGTGGGTTGGGATTTGCCCTCAGCCCCATGGAGTGGTTGGGGTTTGGTTGGGAATGATGCTGAGCAGGGAAATGCTCTCAGTCCAAGTGTGTGTGGAAGAGAAGAGAGTGAGAAGGGAGAGGGTTGCAAACGATCAGGAGATTTGATCACCCAGCACTCCCCTCTATCTTTTCTCATTTAGCAGCATCTTGATAAGTATTGCAAACCAATTTAATGCTGCGCTGCCTGTAACTTCACAATTCTGTTTTGTTATTGCTTTTCTCCTCTTCTGAAATTCCAGGATTGCTAGGCAACTCCCAGCCTTGGAAAAAGCAGTGTGTGTGTAACATCTTCTCTGGCAATACAAGAAATTCCTTTTTTAGAGGCAAAAATGCCACTTTAAAAGAAGTTGCATCTCCTAAAGTGGTGTTTGGCATTCTTTCTAAGTGACACATTCTGAAGCAGTTTCATACTAAAGGTTTTTGTAAATGCTAATCTGGAAGGATTTTAATTTTTACAGTTACCTTTTCAGAAATAATTTAATAGGCATAACCTTTACTTCTACAGGCACTGCTGAATCAATAGAGAAGAAATGTCGCCCCTAAAAGCTTTCCTTCCATATGGTTAATGAAAATCTGTCTTGTGAATGCTGCAATTATGTTTTCTAGGTTTCAGATTAATAACAGAATCAAACAAGATGAAGTAACTTTGGGTGGTTTTTTAGATGATGCCAGTAAAGTTGAGCATTGAGACACAGAGGCACAGGCTGAGCAAATGGGCTCTGGAATACCCATGGAATGGGTTGTGTTGGGAGGAACCTCAAAGCCCATCTCATTCCAACCCCTGCCATGGGCAGGGACACCTTCCACTAGACCATACAAATGTTGCAGGTTTGGATTTAGCCCAGGGATGGAGGGACCCTGAAGGTTTGATCTCTAAAAACAAGTGTGGTGCAGACAGTGCAGTGTCTGTGAGTTCCCAAAACTGCCAGAATGGTCCTTGGGACACAAAAATGTGGGTAAAGACAACATGCAGTGTAATGCTGAGGGACAGATATGGCTCTTCTCTCAGCATGAGGGATCCATATCCATGAATTCTTTTGGAACTCAGCCTTCAGCAAACAGCAGACTATGGAGTTCTTTGGAATTCATGAGCATCCTGGCAGTGCTCTCATTTCAGGAGTCAAATCTGGGGCATAAACATGTCTGTTCCCAAGCACACACAGTGTTCTGTGTGCTGTGGGAGCTCCATCTGGAAAAACTGCACTGGGATTTCTGCCAAAAATGATGCCTTTGCTTCCAGGGGGATTCTGGTCCCTCCCTGAAGGGAGATTGTGCTGCAGCAGAAGGATCTGTCCCTCTCCATCCTTCCACTGTTCGTACGGGATTAAAATTCTGAGGGGATTGTATGGAAGTGGTGAAAAATAGCAACAAGGAACCCAAAGAAGGGGAAATTTAATGCTGAGTGAAAGAAATGTGTCTTGGCATCTCTGTAAATCCCTGCCAGGGAGCTCTGAGCCAGGAGCTGTTGGCAGTGGGACCTGCAGGCACCATGTCCTGATGGATGTCCCTGAGCACTGCACAAAGGACAGGGGGACACACAATGGCTGATGAACAGAATCCAACTGTCCATGAGTTCGGTTTTGTAGGACAGGAATAAAAATCTCAGGGTAGCACAGGAGTCATTGTGAACCCGAAGGGGATGAATGGCAGGAGAGGAAGGCATTTCGCAGCTCAGGGCTGTGCCATGTGCTGCCTGCCTGGGAATGTCATGGGAATGTCTGGAAGGGTCTGCTCTGGGTGTCTCTGTGGTGGATTTGCTGCTCTGTATCAGCATTCCCTGTTTCTGTGGCAGAACAGGGACTTTGCTGTCTCCATGCTCTGCTTCACCCAGTGAGAGCTTGAGCTTGGAAATCTGCTGTGATAAAAATATAATAATTACAGTTAGATTCATTTCCTTCTGCTTTCTTTTCCTTGCCTGAGCACTGCCCATGCACTCCTGACTGCCTTTCCAAACCCTCCAGTTTGGGTTTCAGCAGAGCATCAGACCTGCTCCAAGTAACTCGAGTTTCCTTGTCTGATAACTGAAAGGATTACAGCAATAACTGCTGTCAGTGTTTTTCTCATTTAAACAAATAAAGCTGACAAATGCTGAAGTTCTCTGCAGCTCTGTTGTGTTTAGTACATGGAGAGCAATTATTCATCTGCTGCCAGCATTAGTCTATCTGCAGCTAAACCATCCAACAGAGCAGAAAGCTCATTAGCATATCAGTGCCACAGCCATAATTTTATATTCTGTACGGCTGTACTGTAAAACAAAAGATGATGGTTATAATTTGCACAATAATTTAAAGGGTTGGACTTGCAGTGCTTATTAGAGTTATTCAAGTCACAGGTAAAATGTTGCTCTTGTTTATCATGTGCCTGGTTTTATTTGCATGGATTTTTCATCCCGTGTCATCTCCTGTGAACAATTTCTCTGGTGTTTCTCAAGATGCAGAGGGGAGGTGAATGTATTTGTTAGTGAAATACAGGGATGATAAATGAAGAATATTCCTCTCTTCCCAAAAGGTTTGCTTTCTGTAGTTGTTTCTGAAACAAATGAAAATGCTGTGCTTTCTCCATAAACAACCCATAACTTTCCCCAAAGACTCGATGTTCCCCAGAGGCCCCGTCCAACCCCAACAATTCTGAGATTCTGCTATTTTGGATGCATTTATTTTGTCTATGGGTGACTTGGGAGACCTTTAAAAGGACCTGAAATCCTACCTGGCCCATTCTCAAAATGCTGAACCTCCAGCTTCCCAAAACCATGTGCTGTTTGTTTGCCACATGAAATATAGGCTGATTTATAGATTAATTAAATACTGTGTCATGAAAGGAAGAGATGGGCTGAAGAACATTCTGCCTTAATAAATCTGGAGCTGTAAATGCCTGAATCCACTGATGCCTACTCAGAGATTTTTAGTGCCCATGAGCCAAGAAACAGCTTCTGCTTCTCAAAAATTCATCATCATGTGATGACTTTTTTGGTTTGGTGGCATCATTAGGGTGGCTGCAGCAGTAACCTGCACTCAGACCTTGGTTTGCAGCTTGCCCAGATGCCCAGAGTGGCTCGGGCATGGAGGGATCAGAACCATCAGGGTACCAGCCCCGGGTGGGGGCAGTGCAGCAGGGCTGCAGCTCCCACAGGGAATGTTCCCTCCCCAGGAAGGTGCTCCTTAGAGGTCCAGCAGGGACTAAGCTGGTGGTGGGATGGGAGGAGAGCTGGGGATGTTTGGGGTCAGCAAGAGGCTGAGCTGTGTTTGGCACAAAAGCATCAAGATTGGAGAAGAGCTTTAAGAGCATCAAGATTAGAGAAGAGCTTTAAGAGCATCAAGTCCAACTGTTTCCAGGCAGCACAGACACACAGGCTGGAGGGCCAGAGGTGCCTGCCAGCCCTGGAGTGCTGGGTGGGTGGTTCCTGAGGGAGTCAGGCCACCTGAGAAAGGTCAGTTTGCCAAGGATTTCATCACTTCACACCCTGGTTGAAACCTTTAAAGAGATGGGCTGTAACCTGCTTGGACAAGGCTGTGGATCAGTGTGGATTTGGGGGCTCTGGAGCTCTGAGGCTTCACAGCTTTGACTGAGGTCCCTCAAGAGCTGTTCAAGGCTTGATTTTCCAAAGGTGAGGAGCAAGAAGTGGAGGTTTCTCCATGTCATGCAGCTTGGGGGGATGGTGGGATGCCAAACCTTCGGCCAGGGAAGACCTGCTGTGTCAGTCCCCAGAGCCAAGATGATCTCCAGGGGAACTCCCTGCAACTTGTCTAAACTCAGACCTTTACAGATCACTCTATAAAATGCTTTGATGTCAAAATCCAAGGATTTATCACTGACAGGGCAGCTGGGCTGGTTAAATGGTTAAATTCTCGTGGCAGTGTCAGCAGTGAGGGGTCTCTGGCAGAACTGCCTGTTCCAAGGGCTGGGTTTGCTTCCTCAGGGTTTGTTGTCACCAGACAGAAAAGAAAGGGAGTGTTTGTAAACAGTCCTGTTACAAAAAAAAATGTATCCACATGGGGGAAAAAAAGGTAAATAAAACCAACCAGGAAACCTCTGTTTGTTTATTACAGAGGGAATAAATATTTGAGTGACTAAAGTGATTCTTTGAGACAACTGGGGAAGCTGTCCCAGGTTCGTCCCTGTCTTTGGGTATTGGTGTGAAGCCAATCAGGCTAAATGCAAAGAATTGAACATGCCCTTTCCTGTTGCTGGAAAAGTGGCAAATATTTTGTATTCTTGTATATGTTGTGTAGTATTTAAGCTTGTCTGACCATCCCTGCCCCTCTTTGGAGCACCCCCAGAGAACCCTATCCCTCCTGTTTGCCACAGGAGCACGTTGACTTCCCAGTGCCTTTGAGAAGTGAATGCCCAGCTGTTAATGATGCCTGAGATTAAGTGGAAGCCAATTTTTATGGAGTTGAGGCTTAGAATTCTTGCTGCTTTATAAACTTCACAGGCATGAAATACTTTAAGATTGAGTTTTCCTTCATTTCTAGTGAAGGGGAAATAAGTGTCTTGGGACTGCACAGGAGGAGAAAGAAGGAAGTAAAGGGCATCAATGTTTTCTATTTTCATTTAATGTCTTTCTGACTCAAATGATTCCTAATGCCTTTGAGCCCAGATTTGGATTTTATTTCCCCTCCCAAGGTTGTCCCTCAGAGGTGGTGGCAGGTCTGGTGTGTAAGACAAGGTGTCAGCTCTGCGAGGCTTCCTGAGGGCTTGAACTTCCCATCAAGCTTTTTCTGAAGCAAATTCCCCTGGTCTGAAGGGCCACAGTGCTGAACTTCCCCTGTACTTGAGAAAGGCTTCCAAGGGCACAGAGATGTCAGATCAAAAGACGGTTTTATTGTGTTGTTATAAAGCTCCAGGCAAACATTCTGGGTGAAGAAGGCACCAGAGGTGAGGCTTCTCAGGGAGGGGGTTTGTGCTTGCAAAGGCCACAGTGGGTGGGTAATTCATGTACCTTGATGCATCTTATAGAATTTAATTAGTGGCAATATATTATTGTCCAAGTAATTAAAGCTTGGCCTTGATTAAAAGTGGAGCTGTTTAATTAAGAGAAAAGGTTTGGGTAACTTTGCCCCCACACCCACGGACTGTTCCCTGTCACTGCTAATGCTGTGCCTCTCTCCCACAGGGCTGAAGGTCCGGGAGGTTTTCATCAACGTCACGAGGCAGCAGGTGGAGGATTTCCATGGCCCAGAGGATTATTGGTGCCAGTGTGTGGCCTGGAGCCACCTGGGCACCTCCAAGAGCAGGAAGGCGTCCGTGCGCATCGCGTGTGAGTGACCGCTCGGGGGTGGGCAAGGCTCCTTTTGGGGGTGGGCAAGGCTCCTTTTGGGGATGGGCAAGGCTCCTTTTGGGGGTGGAAAAGGCTCCTTTGGGGGTGGAAAAGGCTCCTTTGGGGGTTAAACACCACTGGATGCTCCTGAGGGGCTGCTGTCCATGAGCCCTCCCTGTGGGACACAGTGGGAATAGCCCAGGAAGCCAGAGGGGACACATCTTCCCTCCTTTCTGTAAGCAAATGGAAAAACACACCCCAGGCTGCTCCAGAAACTCTGGTGGTTCTCCCCAGACTGAACTTACAGTGGTCAGAAACAGATACTGCTCAGGTCTGTTCATGGAGACATTTATAGAACCACTGCTGGAGATAATGAAATAACTCCTAAGCAAGGGGAGTGATGTGCCACTTCCTTAACTCCCTGGATGCTGTTCAGTGCTCAGACTCAGCTTCTCCCTGTTCTCCATGCCTGTGAGTGTGGGCTTATAACTCCAATCAGCACATCAGTTGGAAAGGTGCAAGAAAGGACAATGCAATAAATGCCCCCATAGCCAGAGGGACAGCAAAGAGGCAGAACCCAAATGCAATTGGGACTGTGAGACTGTGGAGCTACTCAAAGCCTCATCCAATTTTGACCTTGCAATTAGATCTGTGATGTTTTTCTAATGGAATCAGAGCCTGATTCTCTTTGCAGCAGCACTGCCAGCAGAGAATGGGGGGAATTGCTGCCCCCAAACTGCTGTGAACCTTTTTCCTTTAAATCACCAGCTCAGGTCTTCCCTTCCCAGTTCTAGGAAACGAGGCAAGAGCCAGCAAAGAGCTGGAGAAAAGGCTCCTGGGAGGAAATGAGGGCAGCAGGAAGGGCTGGGGAAGTCCGAGGGAGAAACTCTGAAGGGTGACTTTCCAGGGGGTGTTGTAGCAATTCTTGCTAAATCTAAAATGGTGTCTTTTAAGGGGATAAACATTTAACAGGATCAAATAAACATCTGTGGGAAGTAAAAAGGACAATGTAACAACTCCTTCATTTTACAAATGGCAGATTTTTTTTGTTGGCTGATTCAGTTTGAATGTCTAAATACATGTAAATTCAATTTTTTATTTCACTGCATTAACTGTCATAACACTGAGCTAATAATTCCCCAGCACTGCTGAGCTGCAAAGGGCCTTTATCTGAATTGAATTTTTATTGACTTTTCTCCGCTCTGTGATTTCCCAACCCCACAAAATGGCAATTTGAGTCCAGCTCAGAGTGAGCAGGAGCAGGTGGAGCCGTGTTGGGACTTTCAAACCCCTCAACTGTGGTGCCAGCTCCTCCCCACACACATGCCCAGCTGCCACCCCAGACCCATTAACCTCCCTCTGCTCCCAGAGGCTCTTCAGCCCGGCCCTGGAATGTTCTGGGGGTGGCTGAGTGCTGTGGCTGAGAGCTGTGCTCCTCTGCTGCCCGTTTTTGTGCCACTTGTGCTTCGAGCTGTGTGTTTTTATGGCAGGAGCAGCAATTGCTGAGCACAGAGATGAAGGGGCTGGGCACAGCTCCAGGCAGAGCTGCAGCAGGTGCCTGGAACCACCTCGAGTGCCCAGGGCTGTGTGTGCTCCTGTCCATGGGGAACAACCACCCTGTGGCACCTGGGACATGGACTTCTGACTGAGGAAACACCCTGTGGAGGACGAGGGATGAGACTGGGCAGGGCTCAAGACCTCTGGGATGTGCAGGGAGGAACTGGCATTCTTTTTCCCCTCCCTTTTTTAATTTTGCACTTAAATCCCAAAGATTGTGAGTTATGAGTCAAGTCCAAAGTGTTGCAGCACTTGGTGTTTCTTCGAAAGAGCAGGAAAGTATTTCTGTGTGATAGTGGGGAACACAGAGAAAATGAGAAGATGGATCTTACTCCATTTTTCATCCTAATAAAGGCATTTGTAGGCACAGCTGCAGCTTGACTGTTAATGAATGACTTTTTAAAGAAAGGACTGAAGAAGATACTGGTTGTCTGTGGGGAAAAAAATCACCATTAACAAAGAATCATGAAAAGGAGAATCCATGCACTGTGTGCATCTTTCTCCAGTGAGCAGCTTGCTAAGATAATTCTTAATGTAGTTTGTATAATATATGGAAGTGGGACTGACTGGGAGCTGCTGCTGAGCAGGGCTGGATTGCAGCAGGTGAAAGCCAGGGAGGAAATTGCATCAGTAAATCCACCCTGTGGAGTCTGAGGCACTGTGAGTGTGTCTGGTGGAACATCCCCACTCTCACAGCACACTGGGAAGGAGCATTCCTGATGTTTTGTTTTCCTTGAACAGCAAGCAAAGGATTCCACATTCCCAGGAATATCTGGGTCAGGGTGATGATGTTGGATCCAGGTTTCCTTTGGGTCTGCTCTGGTTTGCCCAGACACTTTTACACTTCTGTGAGGCTCTGAGACATTTCTTACCCTCGGTTTTCAGCCCAGGCTGTGGTGTCTGGAATGAGGAATCCTGACATCACCATGGAATTGCTCTCAGCCCTTCCCACCAGCCTGCAGTGTGTGCATCCAAACAGCACATCCCCCTGGGAACACCTCACCAAACGCTCCTCAGAGTGGGGTGTGCCAGGAACATGGGCCAGCCAGACTTGGATTCACCCTGTTGGTTCTCACAGCACCCTCAGAATCCCACACTGTTGTTCTTGCTTTGAATTCTCCTGGTTTGGAAGGGCAGCAGCTGGAGGGACTGAATGCACAGCTGGAACCAAGGGCTGGGGGTTCTGGCATGGGTTGTGTCTGCAGTTTGGGAGGGTGGAGAAATGGGAGCTCCCCTGGAAGTGATGGGATCCAGGGGCTCTCTGTTCTCCTCTGGGTGAGAATCAGCAGCCCTTGGTTGTCCTTTAGGGGTGTGGCAGTGGGGTGGGTGCCAACAGGGCAGGAATTTGGAGGTGTGATGGATTCTAATGAGTTGTGGCATTAAATCCTGCAGATCTACGGAAGAACTTTGAGCAAGACCCTCAGGGGAAGGAGGTTCCCATCGAGGGGATGATCGTCCTGCACTGCCGACCCCCCGAGGGCGTCCCTGCAGCCGAGGTGAGGGCTGGGGGTGGGAGAGGGAGGGGGAAGCCAAAGATGTGGTGTCTGAGGTCCAGTGTTGGTCACACTGCTCTTCCCTCCTGTTTTTTACTTGAAAAGCCTTTTAAAGTATAGCTCTTTACCCAAATTCAGGAATGTTTGCTGAAAAAATCCTTACTCAGAGACAATTTCTTAAATTCTGGGCTTGCAAACTGAAAACAGACAGTGACTTATTTAGGATTACTTTTCTTCTTGAAAAATATAACAAAGGAAAAGACAACCCCAAAAATATTATGATAAATTGTTGCTGGAGAGAGGAAATCTGCTGCAAATACTAATTTGGTGGGGCTTTGCTTAGCTTTAAACACACTTTTTGTCATGGGAGTTGAATCTTAACAGGAAACTAATGGGGATCCCTTAAAATGGCCATGGCCAGACTGGTCTTGAAGGGAGATGTTCTAAGTGGGTCGTGTTTAAAAATCTGCTACAGAGGCTTTAAGAACAACAAGAAAATGTTGCATTTCTAATTGCACTCTGCAGGCTCTTCAACATCTTCTGAGTAAGACAAATAGGTTCACTCAGAAGTTATTTTTGCCCCTTATTTCCACTGTTGCTGGGGTTTGTTCTAATTGAGGGAACAAAAGGAGCGAGGAAAAATAAACTCCAAAGAAATGGGAGCCTTTTAGCTGAGGAGAAGAGTATTGAGCCAATGCCACTGAAATTAAAGAGGAGAAATGCAGTAAAAAGGGGTGCAAAGACACCATCAGTGAGGTAGAAATGTTACAGCCCCAAAGGAAAGTGAGTCAGAAATAGGGTCGTGGGGGGATGTATTTGAGTCCAGGTTTCTGCTGTGCTTTAAACTCTGTCATTCAGGTTTCTGCTCCCACTTTCTCCTCAGCTGTGTTATTTTTGCTCATGTTTAGTGGCTCTGGAAAAATGGATGTTGCATTGCAGAGAATTGCCAAAATGATTGAACGTGTGTTCTGGCAAATGGATCTATTTTGTAGACAAAACAAACTTCCAGAGGTGCCTAAACAGCCTTGGTCTGCTTGTGTTTTACTGAGAATTTTGGAATTTATTTGTTGAACTACACAGCTTTACAGTCCCCAGTTAAACAGGGGCTCTGTCTTCTGTGGAAGTAAAGAATTACATCCAGTGTAAAAGTGACATTTTAATTGCTTTCTACAGATGAAAATGGTGGAGTTCTCAATAAACCCTCATATACTGATGTTGATAGTAAACTTGTTATTGCTGCTAATAAAGCCTGTAAATCTCGACAGGTCATATTTGCTTTGGCCAATAACATTTCCCATAAAGGCTCAGGCTAATTCTGGGCCCATCAAGGTAAAGAGGCTGCTGGAAGGAATTCAGTGTCTTTAGAAACTGGGGACAGGTTCAATCAGTCGTGGCTCTGGGCTGGGGCACTGAGCTCGAGGTTATAAACTCTGCTGGTACTTTCCAGCTAAAGAACAACCTGCCCTCTTAAAAACAGGGATGAGAAATAACTGAGAGTGCCCCAAAGTCTCGCTGAGTAATTGCTGTGTTGGTGCTGAGAAGTGCAGAAGGTTTCAAACCCAGTGCTGGCAACAAACCTGTGGTTCTGATCCAAGAATTTATTTCATTAGAATTTGGATGGAGCCCTGGATGAAAACATAAGGCTTGAAATAACTCTGGACAAAGGAGCTCGTCTTGTGTTTCATTAGATGCAAAGTAGATGCTAATTGGGGATTGTTGTGTGTTTAATCCAGGCTGGGCACGGGGCTGGAAATGAGAGCTGCAAACAAAGGGCTCCAGACTCAGCCCCCCCAGAGTTGCTGTGCCAGTGTCTGCCTGGATCCTCTGGGAAGGGTTTGGTTATTCTATCGAGTGCACAAGTTGAGGAGGGTTATTTTCCCCAAACCCAAGCACATTCCCTGTGCTTCCACCATCTCTGGTTCATCCAGCAGTTACTCCTGGCAGTGGCTGGGAGGGGCTGGCACGGTGGAACCCTCTGACCCTTCTCTGCAGCTCAGGAACTAGAAACTGGAGTGAAAGCTCCATTCTGCCCAGTTATTTATGTGACCCTGCCCTAGTGTCAAGGATATAAATCTTCATATCTGGAATTGTTTTTCTGGAGCTTAGAGGTGCTGAAGATTTCTTAAACCTAAGGCTGAAAGTAAATGTTGCTCACCTACCCCAGAACTTAATCTGGAATTCCCTGTCATTAGTCCTGAAGAAGGAGAAGGCAGGGACATTTTCTAGTGATGGCTGGCACAGTTTCCCTGGAATTACCTCCCCAGAAGGAAGCACCTTTCTTTTCCACTGTTCCTTTCCACATTTCTAGTCACTCCTCAAATGCTCCCAGCTGGGGATTTTACCCACTGCTCATGTTTCCTTGTCTAAACCCAGTGAGAGGATCTCAGCAGTCCATGGGAGGCAGAGGTGGTTGTTTTTAAACAGATCAGCATTTCCCAGGTGTATTTACACCCTCAGGGGCCACCTCTCACTGTGCCTTTGTGCAGGGAAAGGTTTTTAACTGAGCAGCAGCTCTGGGGGTCCAGATGTGAGACCCCTGAGGTGTCAGCCCAGAACTGTGGGGCCTCTCAGCACTAATCCTTTAATTTAGTTATTTATTTGTGGGGTGGGACAGCAGGGAGGACACAGGGATCATACAGTGATGGAGATTAGACCTCACAGGGAGGTTCCCTGCAGAGAATTCCTCTAGATGAAATTTTGTTGGGATAAATGTCTGTTCCTGCCATCTCTTCTGGAGGGAGTGAGGCTTCCACAACTCGTCCCCAGCAGCACTGAGAACACCCAGATTAAGTTTGCTTATATGTGTTCATTTCTGCACACAGGAAGTATAAAATGAATTAAAAGAATATGGATTAAAGGTCTGGATCTGTAGCTTAAATGAGTTTAAATTGTATATGTGTTAAAACTCGGCTTGGCTAAGTGAAATTACCAGCAGTGGAAGCTCCTGTGCCCCTCTGGCTGCTCAGTTTAGTAAATAGTCTTTAGACTGAATAACATGTCAGTGAAGGCAAACAGTGCAGGGATTACAAACAGGGAGAGGCAGAGTTGGGGTGCAGCTCCTGCAGGGATGACTCAGGATCCTGCTGGGCAGGCACTGGGCAAAGCTGCTGCCAATTCCCTGGGCCTTGGCTGCTCAGCACCACCTTCCAGCTGCTCCTGTGGGCTGTGGCTTCAGGAAAAGACTTACAAAGGAGCATGTTTCTGAATGTGCATCCCCTTTCCAAGAACCTGATTATGCTCTTCATGGAGCCAAAGTCCACCTCTTGTGTGAGAAATACCATTGAATGTGCCTGGTTTTACTGGCAATAAAACCTCGTGTGGAAACAGCACTGAGAAAACTGAGTAGCTGAGATGCTGCCTCCTGTTTTGCCCTTTCAGATGGTTTTTATTCAAAGCCATTTTGAATTTAATCCCAGGTGCCATCTCCTGGAGCATCTGGCTCTGCTCCTGGAGCTGCTGCCTTTCCTGGGCAGGTCCAGCTCAGCTGCCCTCAGACTCTGCAGCCCAGCCTGTATTTGTTTGTGTCCCTGCAGCCCAGCCCGTATTTATTTGTGTCCCTGCAGCCCAGCCTGTATTTGTATTTATTTGTGTCCCTGCAGCCTCTGGGAGCAGTTTCCCATCTCCAGAGTTTGCCTCTATGGAGATGAGAACATGAGACCACTTGCACAGCTCTGAGGGTGTGGGGCTCTCGGGGTGCATCACTACAGCAGTAAGAGAGAAAGAAAACCCACATTGGAAAAAGGTTTTAAATCCTCTTCTCCTGCATTTCCATAGCAAGCAGAGAGAGCTGGTGAGCAGCTGTGCTTGCAGGCATCAGCACCCAACCCAAATAAATTCAGTTTTTATGAGTTAAGCATCGAAATAAGAAAGAGAATTCAGCATTTAAATGGAACAGCTGAAAATCCCCTGCTGTGGCAAATGTTGATTCAAATCTAAGAGAGTCTCTGCTGGCACAGGCTCTGTGGGACCAGAGCCATTCCTTCCACTACTGATGTGCAGTTGGTCTGGGGAAAAGGCAGTTGTGTCTTTCAGTCCCCAGCAGCCTCTCCCCATGGAGATGTTTATTAATTGTGTGCAGGAGAGGCCTCTGCTGGCTCAGTGTGTGCTCTGGGGAGCAGTGGGAGATCCTCCAGGGACCAGCTGAGCCCCCCCAGGGCTCCTCCTGTGCTGGGCATGGATGGGCTGCCAGGGGGGCACCTGGGCTGGGCTCTCTGGGCCCCATTGCATTGCTGGGGCTGTTTCAGAGGAAGAAGTTTTGATTTTCACTGGCAGGATGAAAATGAGAGGGAAGGGAGGGCCGAGTTCACCCAGAAAGTGTGGAGCTGAATATTGAGTTTGCCAGAGCCACATCTTTAGCCTTGTGTCTGATGAGGGTCTGTGTCTCCTCACAGGGCTGACCCTGCCCATCACACACAGCCTGTGGTTTGGGCAGCATTCTGAAGAAATCTCTGAAGGGAAGAATGGCTTCTCTATTAGAAAGACATTTTTTAAAGCACTGTGTTTGACAGTGACACGACACACATTTCTTCAGGTGCATTATCTGCTGCTCTCACTTGGCAGTCCCTTCCTTCCCACAGAATTCTGTCACTAGACAGAAACCTTTACACAACTTAAACAAGAGCATCATGTTATTGAGGTAAAATGTTTCTCACCCTGGGGTTGTGCTGGTTTTTTTTGGTCTCTGCTGTTTTCTGTGCTCTGCCCGTGTTTATTGTGGCTGTGCAGGTTCAGGTTATTGCTCTGCATCGTTCCAGGCAGACACAGCAGTTTTTCACTGGCCACTCCTGTGTCTCTACACCAAGCAACTCTCACTCTGCTTTTAGATGACTTTTAGAGCATGTCCTAAACCTCCAGCCTGGCATAAAATACACTGTGTGTTCAGCCTTAGCTGGGCTTGTGGGTCCTGTGTGTGGCTCAGAAGCGGCAGCCCTGGGCATGGGAGATGAAAATGGAGCAAACAGGCCCAGCTCAGGCTGTTTGAAACACAGAGACCACAGGGTGTGGTGCCCAGCAGAGCTCAGGGCACTCTCTGCTTCCCAAGTGCTCGGACATTTTTCCTCTTCTTGCATCCCAGCCCTGGGAAGAGGCAGCTGTGGGCTCCAGGCTGGGCTCACACACCCTGCAGGCACAGCCTCAGCACATGGCATGGAAGGATTTTTGCTCTCTGTCCGTGGAATTCTGATCTTTTTATAGGCACTGCTCCATTTTATACAGTACAATATATAATAAGACCTTTTGTTTCTTCTCCTGTACATCTCCTCAAGTGAGTTTCCTGACACATTCATCCCTTATCTTCTCAGCTGACCTTTCCATCTTGCTTTAAATAGGTTTCCTCCACTCTGTGCTCTCTTCAGTTTCTTGCAGCTCTCCAGTTTTGGGGGTGGTGGAGTGGAAGGCAGAAAACAGAGGTCCTCCTTTTTGCAGTGTTTGACAAGCTGTGTTTGTGCAGAGTATCAGCATTTTCAGTCTGTTTAATACTTTCTCCTCATTCTGTGTTTAAATCTCTCTTCTCTGAAGAAGCCAAAATGCTGGGAGGTGATTTCCCTGCTGTTCCCCCTCAGCCTGCAGTTGCTTTGCCTGGGGCTCCTCAGGCTGTGAACCAGCATTTGTGGGGTTGGATTGCAGGGCAAGGAGACTCAAATGAGATTCTGCACTTGTTGCCACGTGTTGTGTGATGATAAGAGTTTGGGGTGTAAGGTCCTGTAGCCCATTGCTTGCAGGCTCACAAAGGTGCTTGCAGGACTGAACACACCTGGGTCCCTCAGGTGAGGTCACTGAGAGCTTTTTACAGCTCTCAGCTTTAAATGGGTGCCCAAAGTGCAGTGGAGGTGCAGCTGTGGGTTTCTAAACAGGTCCAAAGCCCTGATCCCTGAGAAATACACCTTGTACTGCGATTTTCTGGGCATTACAGCCCTGCCATTAACATGATCCAGTGCTGCTCACACCTATTACCCTGGCTGTATAAAGCAGCTTTGGTGGGATTTCATATCCATAATGCTGGCAGGTTGGGAACCTTAATGATACCTTAGTGCTTCCCTCTGCTCTTGCCAAAGGGCATTTTTCTTTCTATTAGTTTTAAGAACACTCTGAGCAGAGCTGGAGCTGCTGCCTCAGCGACATGACCATTTCCTTTCAGAGGCAAACAGTGAGGAACGTGGACACCTCCATTCTGTCACTTTGTACAGCTTTGACCAGCTCAGGGGGAATCAATGGGACTCAATAGATGCTGCAGCAGTCAGCAAACAGAATAAATTATCCCACCCTCTCTGTTCACTGCTGGCAATTCCTCCTCCCTGCCTCGTTCCTTCAGTCCTGCTGTTGCTCTCTGGCTGTTGTCAAACTGAACTGGAACCTGGAAAATACTCAGTCAATATTCATTTAATGAAGTTTGGGATAATCTCTGTTCTGTGTGCTCTCCCTTATTAGGGCTTCAGAGAGTGAAATATTAATTCTTTTTGGTACAGGAGCAAAACCAGCTCTTGCTTTTGTAGCCAGTATAATCCCTCAGACAGGTGTCATGGTCTGGTGGAGGAGTGTCCCTGCTGCCTCTTCCATCAGTGCCAAAAGGGCTTTGAATTTCTCCAGCTGTCATGGGCTGGTCCTGGTTAATTCAATGGATTTGATAATCAGGCTTTTAAATGTTTCTCCAGTTGGACAATGAGCTGCCACATCCTGCACTGAAATTCAGCATCAGAAAGCATTTGTGTCACCTTGTTGAGACTTGGGTTTATGTGAACTTAGTATGCCAAATCTGAGGAGTGTGTGAAACTCCCAGTGCTGTGCAAAGGGGCTGGAGCTGCCCTGGGCTGGGCTAAGAAATCCTGGGCCCACTGCTCTGTCCTGTCCCTCAGAATTGTCAGTCCCTTGGTATTAAAGTCCCATATGAGCCATGATAGCAGAGATAAGTGTTTATAAACCTCAGGCTTTGGAATAAATAAAGCCAAGCCAAGCCCTGAGCTCGCTGGACTCTGCTTATCTTTAGCAGGATGATGCTGAGGCATTTGATGTGAGACTTGCAGGGCTGTGCTGAATTCAGGATGAGCTGGGGGAGGCAATTCCCACCTGGAAACACCTGCTGGGGAGCAGCATCCAGCTCTGTTGTGATGCATGAGGTGCAAATCCGAGCAGAAGCTGACCTTAAAATTCATCCTAAATCCCTTTATTATGAATAAATACTCTCTGAGGCTAAATCTCTGAGTAGCTCATATTTGAGCAGCCATAGCAACTTGCAGCTCTTCCTATTGTCTCCCATCTGGTTTTGTTGTCCTGGGGTTTTTGTGGCGTTGGGGTTCTTTTTGTTTGCTTGAGTTTTGTTTTGGTGTTGGGGGTTTTTTTTGGTAATAAAAAGGCAGCTGTTGTGCTAAACTATTCCTGATCATTTACTGTTACTAAACTATTACTGTTGAGTGCTCTGCAGAGGTTTGTGGAATACTCTAAAATATCTTTATCACATAATATATGCATATATTTAAGATTGAAATGTGTGGTATCCAGTGCTACTTTTTCAAACGTTTAACACAGATTTTGACATTTTAATGGACTGCTGTAGATGTTCCCAGGAATATCTGCCTGAGTTCCAAGGGTTTATTTACCACTAGAGCTTTTAATGGAAATGTAAAATCATTTCTCTTCTGGGCAGTACATATTTCATTGCAGGCACATCAACAAAATGTGAAACCCACATAAAATTCAAAAGCTGCAAGTATTCCAAAGGCAGGGAGAGTCGTGGCTGCCTGTTTTACATAGGTTTGGGTATTTATGGGGCTTGCACACCCTGGAATGGGCTGTGGAGGATAATGGGGTGCAGTAAAACACCACACAAACCAGGGAGCTGAGTTATGGCCCACAATGAATCTCGTTGTGGTTACAGAAAGCAGAGTGTGATTGCTAAATGCAAACAGCTGCATTTATACAGGTGCTTATAGATCTCAGGGCTTGTGTCTGGAATAGCAATATTTGCTTTACTTTTAAGGGATATTAGTTACAAGTGCAATAAATGTGTTTCATTTCTCACTGAAGACAATTCACTTTCAAGACCCAGCTCGGGTATGTGCAAAGTGTCTCAGCTGTGATTTATCTGTTGCTCAGATTTAGATTTTTAGCTGCTTTTAAGAGCAATTTCATAATTGTCATGGTTTCATGTCTAGGAAAGATTGAGAACTGTGCAGTTATGGATAACACAGGACAGGATAGCCTGGACTGACTGTTCAGAATGTGGTGATGTGATAACATGTCAGGCCTCTTTATTCTATAGAACTTGTGCTCAGTTGAAGCTGTTTTGTTTACCCTGAGGCTGCTCTGCAGGACCACGGACAGCACAAACCCAGGCTCCAGTTGCTGTTTATTTTATGGGTGTTTCACTCTTGGTCCCATCTTGCATCCATTCCTGCCCTTCATCTCTTGTCTGGGAGAGAAAGGTCTGCCTTGGCAGTTCTGTCTCACTCCTAAAGTGCTTCATCTCCAGTGCCCTGCACTTCTTTTTCAGATCCTGGATTAGGAGCTACAACAGCAGTTGTGATCCCCAGCACAGATCCTGCACAACCTCTGGGGAGGGTCAGGCACAGAACAGGTTTCAAAGGCAACACAGGCTTGTGATTATCAGGGCTTGCAAAAACCACTTTAATGCCAGTGCTCAATATGCAAAAATAGAGCCTCAGATCTCAGTTACTCTGGGTAAGGGGGGGAATAAAAGGGCAGAGGTTGGCACAGACCTGCAGCCTACTAAGTACCTGACAGCCATTCCAGGGGTTGTTGGATGTCTGTGCAGCAGGACAACACCCCCAGTTACACCAACTGGGGGAGCTGGTTTGCAGCTCAGGTTAATGGGGAGCTTTATATTTTTCTTTTTGCTTTGTTACAGTCACCTTTTTATTGCTATTCTGTTGCTGAGCTCTGTAACATTGAACTGGATGTTTTGGATGCCTCTTTTTTTAGAAAATTAGCCTGTTTGGACTCTCTGTGAGAGCAACAGTTGCTCTGTAGCAGGGCTGTCACCTGAATGGAGTTTTCACAGCTCTGCTGAAGATATAGAGGTGTCAGTAGAGGTGTCAGGGTTGTTTGATGGAGATCTTTGGCTGGACCAGTGGTTCGTCACTGCTGAGTCCACTGGCCAACAGTGGGGGTGTGGTGGGGACCTTCCTTCTGGTGTGGTGTCCTGTAGTGAGAGATAATCAAGTTCCAGATAGGCACATTCTGTGATTTATCTTGGCAACTGAGGGATTTGGGGTGGCTGGAGCTCCTGTGCTCTGAGGAGTTTGGGGTGGCTGGAGCTCCTGTGCTCTGAAGGATTTGGGGTGGCTGAAGCTCCTGTGCTCTGAGGAGTTTGGGGTGGCTGGAGCTCCTGTGTTCTGAGGGATTTGGGGTGGCTGGAGCTCCTGTGCTCTGAGGGATTTGGGGTGGCTGGAGCTCCTGTGGTCCCCAGGAGCACCCAGGACTCCCCTGAGTCCAGGGCAGAGCTGTTCCTTCAACCTGTTACCTCCATCAGCACTGCCCCTGGGTTTGTCCCACCTCCATCCCAAAATGCTGCTGGAGATTGGACTCTCCATTATTCTGCTGGGATGTGTTAAGCCTCTCATTCATCTTCTGCCTGTGCCCTCATTTTATCTGCACCAATTACTGGAACAGTGGCAGTTGTCAGCTCTCGTCTCCTCAGCGATATCTCCAGGTGCTTCTTCTGCTGATTTTGTACATTTTGCAGCTATTGAGAGCGTTTTAGGCCCTGCTCTCACATCCTTTACTGGACATCACCCCTTGGATGCTCTCTGCACAGTGAGGGGATGTGCTGCCTTTCAGGCAGACAAGGGAACTGTGGGCAGTGTTTTCTTCCAGCAGCAAAAATGTTTGTTTTCCTTCTGAGGTTTGACTTGTTCTGAATAAATCAATACAGCCAGGAGGTACTGAGGTCATGAAATAGAAATGCTGGAGCAAAGCACTTCTGAATTAGATTGCTAAAATGAAAAGAAAAAAGAAGGGAGATAACTTTGTAGTTCTCCTGAATAGATAATTCCTTTTTATACAGACATGTGCTTTGGGGCTTTTCTGGGTTTGATGTGCTGCTTTGCTGTGGTGTATATTTTCCTGGTCCTGTTTTCTGAAATGTGCTTAATTTTGAATGCTTGAACATGAAAGGATAAGTTATAAGTCTTAATCATTATGTTTATAATTATGCAGATAATTGTATGAGAGAGTCCTACATGGATTTGGAAACTTCACTGTGATGTAGGTCTTGACTGAAGAGCTGGGAGGAGCATCAGCTGAGAAGGGATGACTCGGGGGTTGTTTGCTGGGGCTGGGTCAGTGCCTCCAGGTCTTGTTTGGTTTGTCTGTCCTTGAGTCCTGAGGCTGTTTGCCCACCTTCTCCTGGTACATTTATTTCAGAATACAAGGAACTTGCTCTGTCTCTGAGCCTGTGAAGAGCAGGTACCACTTCTGTACATCACTTTGCTGTGCAGCTGCTTTATTCCCTTTTCACTGTCAGGTGTCAGGGTTGGGATCTTTAACAACTTCAGAGGAGCTCTCAGGTTTGTTCCTTCACTTTCTGGTTGTGTTTCTTTTCACAACATCCCTTTGTGTTTGACACAGAGAGGGTTCTCGTGCCTCAGGCTCTGCTGATGAAATGTATTGATGGTCCTTTTATAATCTGGAATTAATGCACTTGGAGTGCTGGGAAACTGAAATGCTGTAACATTAAAGGTTTAGGGAATGTTTTACATCTCTGGAGGCAGATCAACACCCTTTTTAATTGCAAACAGTGCTACAAGGAATGACACTAAGTTGGGAATCTGGTGCTCTGTTGTGTTTAATTTTCAGTGACACATCATAAATGTTACACATTTGTTCACTGACAATTGTAGTTCTTTAAATACAGACTCTGAGTTTAATTACTTTTTCCAATATGTACAAACCCGTGATTCATTAATGGATCTAAAGAATGTTTCTGTTGGTAACATCTCCCAGTTACATTCTTGAAATTATCATCTCTGAAGGCTGCTGACAAAAAAGAGCAACATCATGTTTTAATGATCCACCAGAACTCTTGAGAACAGTCAAATTACCGCCTTGTTTGCTGTGATGTCAGAACAGGATTTGGTTTCAATTACTGCAGAGCTTCCTGTGATGATTTTCTTATCTCCAAGAATTTCCTTTGAATGTGGTCTGTCTATCAGGACTCCACGTTAGCAAAACACTGCAAACAAAAAATCATTGCCAACAATCTTATCTAAAAAGGTTTTTCTTCTCAGTGTCAGCAGCACTTTTAATTGCTTTCCAAATATCTGTGCATCAAAAACAAATGAAACCTCACTTGGTGTGGCACCACGAGCACCTTCCCTGCCTTGGGCTGTTTGTTTCTGACCACCCTAATCCACAGGCAGCATCCAGTGTGCACTGCATGTTTTAGGATGAGATCTGTGCATTACTCTGCATCCCTGGATTCTGAGTTATTCAGACAAAGAAAAGCTGTGGTTGAGGCTCAGCTGCTCCCCTGCCTTGCTGAGCTCTGTAGCCAAGGGACCAGGATTTGAGTTTCAACAGGCTGTTATTTCTGCTTACCATAAAACAACTGAAGTCAAGTCGTGTGTGTGCACTGCCCCCCTGGAAAACTCCCATCCAAGCCCACCTAATGACCTTTGGGCTCATTAATGTTCATCATTTGTACCTGGAGATAAAAACCAGTATTGCAGTTAACGTTAGATACTGATTCCTCCAAAAATAGGAATACAGGTAAACTTATTTGGGATCTGATGATATCTTTAACAGTCAGACAATGTACCATTAGCAGTGGCATATTTAGCAGTGGATCTTTATTGCAGAGCTCTGAAATAGCCTCTCTGAGTCAGCTCCTTGCCCACCTTTACCACTATAAATTGATACCCACGTCCAGGCTGCCACCTCTCCCTGAGACTGATTCAAAAGCACATTTTAATTTCATATTGACTCACCCCCTCCCGTGTCAGCCTGCATTCCCTTCTCTGGATTTCCCATCAATATGAATGTTTGGTTGGGATTTTGGAGCACTCAAACCCTGCAAAGTGGGCAGAGCTCAGAGGATGAGCCGTGCCCTGCAGTTGCCACGAGTGAGGATGTTCTCTTGTGGCTTCCCTCGCTGATGGGGGTTTGTGCAGCTACATAAAGGGAAATAACAACAAAGAAAATGTGTATTAGCAACACTCAGGTTTTCAGATGATCCCTCTTGCAACAACCAAGTGCATCCCTTCAAAGCCAGGATTCCTCTGAGCTTCCCACAGCACGACCAACAGCAGCCCGGGCTGATTTATGAGTTAGTCAGCGTGTCAGATTTATGTAATGAGATTATATATTCAATCTAATGAAGGAAAAATATGCTTACCAGCCCAGTATGACAGCACTGTGATTAAATGATTGGGGAACAGTGTTCCCTCAGTGGATTAATTTGAAAGATGCAGCAGGTAGAGCTGACCTGCTTCCTGTGTGTGGAGCGATGGGCCCCGGCACGGAGATTGATGGGGGCTGATTGTGTTGGTAAAACAAGGATGGGATCATAAAGGGAGAGAGCAATGTTTGTATCCACCAAACTGGCCTTTGTTTTGTGTTAAACTCCCACAATGATTTATGCTGATGGAAGCTTCAGCTGATTGTTTAAGTCCTGGGGTAAAGAGGAAAATACAAGTAACGAAGATTCTGCCATTTCAGTGCATCACTGGAAACGTGCCCTGCCCATCCTCCCCCATCCAGCTGGAACAGTAAGGAAGAGTTCTCCAGCTGGAATGTTTTGGAGCAGGAGTTTCAGGCTAGGTCTGAGAGGGAGGTAAGGATGTGTTCACTGCTCTTCCAGCTGAGAGAGACTGTTTAAAACCTGGGTCTTGACTCTGCTACAAGAAACCTTTGTGCTGTTGTGAGTCAGGTGTTGACCTTTCCCATCCTGAAATCCTGAAATGTTTATCTTGCATCGAGAAAGCAATTGATTGTCTCTTGAAGAGGAGCTGACATTCTAACTATATTATCTTTGATATATATGTACTCTGGGGATTGACCACACCAGAAAGTCAGATGTTGTATTTAAAGGGCAGGGGAGGATAATCCAGAAACAGGGGCACTGAGGTCTTTTGTCTTCTGACCTACCAAATTATCACATGTGCCCACAAGAACTGAGGGTTGTGTTGTTGCTGATGGGTATGAAATCTGTTTGTTTTCTCAAACAAGACCACTAAAAAGAACCAAAAATTCAGTCCTGGGATGTTGGAATCACATTGAGTAACTGATGAAGAATTAGTGCATCAAACCATTTCAGACCCATACCTGGTATCTGACCTGCTCTCATCTTCAAGGTTTAAATAATAAATATTAAAAAAAAAT
>JAOXXN010000271.1:2443082-2456139 GCA_026770055.1 Myrmophylax atrothorax
GAAAGCTATTAAAAGAACTCACATGTTTTCAGGTCTTTAATAGAATCAGTTGATTTTGCTTCTATTTTTAATTTTTCACTTCTGTAACAGCAGCTTACCGTGCCTTAACTATTTGATATTAATGTTTCAAGTGGAGAAATGCCTTGCAGATCATTCCTGGGTCTGCTCAGAGAGATGGTGGTTGGCGAACTAGAGAAGATGTATTGAAATACACCACACACAGCATTTCACGGGGTTTATGTGCCATGACAACAAACACTAATGGTGTCTGTTTTAAGGATGTTTATGTAAACTGGGAATCTGTTATGATGACTTGGCTCTTTTTTGTGATTTCAAGCGATTTTATCTTTAGTGTCACTGAAGTGTCTCTTTAGTGACACTTTAGTGTCTCTCCATTTCTTCTCAGAAAAGTAGAATTAATAATACTTAATAATAAATGCCACCCCACTCTAATATGAACTGTAACTGACATTGTCCAATTGTTTAAACATATAATGCACAGGGTACCAAGAGTAATATTTAAAAATATTTCTTATACTCCCTTGTTTGAGATTTTCTTCCATGTTCTTCAAGTAAAAATCAGCCTTTCTAAGTGACCAATCAAAGGAAGTATTTCCCCGTCAGATTAACGAGGTCACTAACCCAAGGCATTAATTTGGCCTCCCTCATGTGTTCCTCTGCTCCATCCCTGTCCAGGTGGAGTGGCTGAAGAATGAGGAGCCCATTGACTCCAATCTGGATGAGAACATTGACACCAGAGCCGACCACAACCTCATCATCCGCCAGGCGCGGCTCTCGGACTCGGGCAACTACACCTGCATGGCTGCCAACATCGTGGCCAAGAGGAGGAGCATGTCTGCCACCGTGGTGGTGTATGGTCAGTGTGAGCCACGGCACTGGGCTGGCTGGGCTGGCACTGCCACCTTCCTTGGGGTTTCAACACCCCAATCCCATGCCCGACCTCCCTTCTGGCAGGAGGAGCGTCCACCTGGCCACATGTGTTGCTGGGTGTCTCCTGGCCCACCTGGCATGGCCTCAGGCACGTTTTGTTTTGCAGTGAATGGGGGCTGGTCATCATGGACCGAGTGGTCCAACTGCAATGCCCGCTGTGGGCGGGGCTGGCAGAAGCGCTCCCGAACCTGCACCAACCCTGCACCTCTCAATGGGGGAGCCTTCTGTGAGGGCATGTCCGTGCAGAAAATCACCTGCACCTCCCTGTGCCCCGGTGAGTTCCACAGCCCCAGGGGTGGCGGGTATGTCACAGCCCAAGGGGTGGTTGTGGTGTCACACTCATGGGAGAACTCTCAGTGCCTGGCAGAGAGCTGGGCTTCGAGAGCCCCCTGAGGAAGGATGGGAAGGAGGTAGGAAATACTCCCAGTCTTGTTTAGGCTGGAGCTCAGAGCCTGGTCAGGGTGTGAGCAGCAGCAACAGCCACCTGTGCCCTGACCTGCCACGTGTGCCAGTGCTGTGACTTACCCTGACAAAACACAGTAACAAACCAGCAGCTGGCTCAGTGTGACAGATCACAGAACTGGGTGGGAGTTTGGGAAAGGGGATGTGATGTTAATAATGCCAGAAAGAAAACCCCAAGAAAACTAAGCCGAGAACCTCACCAAAAAGTGTTTTTTAGCTGGCAAAAGTTTGCTTTCAAGTGTATTAAACGTGGAGTTAGGGAGGAGGACTGTGAAGCTGTGGGACATGGTAGCCCCAGCAGTGCTCCTAAGCTGCTCTGTCTTCCCAGTGGTTGGCAGCTGGGTGGTGTGGTGGTCCCAGCAGCGTTGCTGAGCTGTTCTGTCTCCCCAGTGGATGGCAGCTGGGAGGTGTGGTGGTCCCAGCAGCATTGCTGAGCTGTTCTGTCCCCCCAGTGGATGGCAGCTGGGAGGTGTGGTGGCCCCAGCAGTGTTTCTGAGCTGTTCTGTCCCCCCAGTGGATGGCAGCTGGGAGGTGTGGAGCGAGTGGTCAGTGTGCAGCCCCCAGTGCGAGCACCTGCGCGTCCGGGAGTGCATCGCGCCCCCGCCCCGCAACGGAGGCAAGTTC
The DNA here is from genome assembly GCA_026770055.1 of Myrmophylax atrothorax. NCBI lineage: Eukaryota > Metazoa > Chordata > Aves > Passeriformes > Thamnophilidae > Myrmophylax > Myrmophylax atrothorax. The sequence goes on from JAOXXN010000271.1 coordinate 2,445,120, forward strand.
TGCGAAGGGCTGGGCCAGGAGGCAGAGAACTGCACCGAGGGGCTCTGCATCCAAGGTGAGCTGGCACTGAGCTGGGCTGAGGGATGGTGGCCTGAAAGGACCGTGGCACAGCTGGCATGCAGCTGGGTCAGGAGGACTCTTGGGTCTGAGATGCTGCTGTGGAAAGGGAGGTGGCTGTCGGAGGGTTGCACCTGTTGAGGTTTGAAATCCACAGTGGTTTCGGAGTCGCTGGGTTTGTGTAGCACACACTTTGCCTATGAATGATCAGATGACCCTGAAACTCCAGATGCAGGGGGTTTGCAATGTCTAACTGTGACCACCACGACCTGTCCCACACAATGTGCCCCTCAGCCTCCTGCCTTTCCTTGCGAGTAAACAGCAAAGCACCAACACGAACACTCCTGGTGCAAGAGCTGCTCAAGGTCAAACTTTCCTCCATTTGTTGCATCTAACACGGAAAAATACAGGCAAATCTGCAGTTCCCTGGGCAAGGATTTGCCCTTCATCAATGTCTGGAAAGCATCTGGCACTTGGGAGCTGTTCCTGTCAACAAACAAGTGGGAGACAAGAAGGAGCCCTGCAGCTGTGGCATGGCTGGGGAGGCTGTGCAGGCTCCACACAAGGACCAGCTGGCACCTTTATTCCTGCCCTGAGCCTGCTCCCTGTCCCTGTGGAGGGACTGTCACCTCACCAGGTGGCATGGCAGCCTTGAGAGCAATCAGGAATGCCAGGGCTGAAGGATGTGAACAGGAATGAGTCTATTTTATTTGATTTTATATTTGACTAGTCCTCTCTTTCTGTGGTATTGCATTGTCCTCTCTTTCCTAAACAAAATGAACTCTCTTTTTTGCCCTGAGATTTTAATATTCTCCTAATGGCAGAGAGCATCCTGTGTATTTATTCAGGCTTCAGAGATACTTCCACCTCAGCTGAGAACTTAAATAAGATTTTGTTGGGCTTTGGTGAGAGGGAGCACCCAGCACTCTTGCTCTATATCTCTACGTAAAATTTCAGGGTGTCAGAACACCTGACATGTGAGGCAGATGAGCTTTGTGGTTTTAAAGGATATAAATGAAATTTAGGCATTTTTCTTCCTCATGTTTTAAATAAGAACAACTCATGAGGGTTTGGGAGCGCTGCCACTCGTTCAGCTTTTGAGGAGTGATGTGGTGATCCCATGATGTTTTCTGAGGGCTTTCTCCTCCCCATGCATTGATGAATGCCCATCCCTGCAGATGGCTGGATGAATCCCCAGTCCATCCCTGAGTGCAGATTAGCATATCCATTGGAATGCTGGCAGGAGGACGTGTGGAAAGGGGCATGAAAAGGCCCGATTGAGGTCTGCACACTGATCATCAGCTGTGACAGGCAGGAGCTCGTTTGCCATCGTTGGCTTCTTCTGTGGCTTCACCAAAGCTAATACAAGGTGGCCCACTGTGGGTCGCTGCTCCCAGGAACAGCCACACTCCAAGGCGGTAGAGATTCCTCCCTCACCCCACAAATAACATCCTTGCACAGTGTGGAGTTGTGTGTCAGGCCTGGGGGTCCCTCCCCACACTGCACTCATGTTTTAGGGGCAGGGGAACAGATCCAGGGCTGTGCCTGTTCTGGCTGTGTGGAAAGAGCCAAGGCTTGGGAAGAGCTGTGGTTGTTGAGGACTGAGAGTTGGGAAACCCACCTGTCCTGATGGCAGGAACTCCATTCCAGGGGGAAATACCCAAACTCCTTGTGGCAAAGGTGGGTTTGGGTTCAGACTGAGCCCCTGAGAACTCCCCATCAACAAGGTGCTGTGTCACAGGGCTGCTGTCACTGCCTCCTCCAGATAGTGATGTCTCCTTTCTTAGTCTTTCTCTCCAAGATGTTCATCCAGACTCTGCAGACAGGTTAGGAATGTTCCTGCCCCGTTTTGTGGAGCAGTGAATGATCACTTGACTGTCAGTCTGGTCCTTCTCATGTGTCACAGGATGGTGCTGAGCTTGTTGCTGTTCTTTGAGGACCAGTGTGATATTTACTGCTTATTCCAGGAGTGCTTTCCTAGGGACTGTTCTGGGATAAAGCCCTCTGAAGCTTTTATATGATCAAAGAATCCACACACAGCTCAAATGAAATGAGAGGGAGAGGGTCTGGGTGTTTGGGGTTCTGTTCACAGACACAGCACCAACGCAATGTTATTATTTATTTATTTATTTATTTTTAAATCACTTGTGTTTTTTAAAAAGTCTGTGTTCCTAAAGCAGGACTGTTTCTCATGGTAAGAAAGATAAAAGCTGCCTTGTAAAATTGCCAGAATGATTCGGGTTGGAAAAGACCTTAAAGCTCACCTTGTGTCACAGGCAGGGACACCTTCCCCTAGCCTGGGTTGCTCCAAGCCCCATCCAACACCTCCCTCTCTGCTCCAAACATGTTTCCATGTGGATCCAGCTGGACTGGAGTGCTCAGTGTCCTGTTCCTTCCCCCTCCCAGTGGGATCCTATCTCTCCTTTATGGGTTGAGCTGCACATATATCCTTGTGTCAAATTATTTTTAGGACTGTAATTGCTTTCTCAGCTAATAGGAATTGATGCAATTACCCTATTTTTTAAAAATCATTTTTTCCCCCCGTTCATCTTCCAATATGTGTCTTTCCTGCTCTGCCTCTCATCCCGTGGGGAATTGTGGAGGAAATGCGGCACTGTGCTGCAGAAAACTAATCTCTTGGAGGTTATTTATCAGGCACAACTTGTTAACTTTGTTCCTTTGGTGAGGCAAAAATAGAAATGAGACCTTTCTTTGGTTAACGGAGAAGAACTGAAATAAAAAGGGAGGATGAGGTGCCAGGGAAGCATCGGGCTGATCCTGAGCTGGCAGAGGAAACAGCGATCCTTGGGAGGAATGTGGGGGTCAGGGAAAGAAATGGTGATAAAACAGGGGCAACCCTTGGGTTCTTTCTTTGGTCCCTGGCAGGAGAGGTTGGGAATAACCCACAGACAACACCCTGTCACACACAGGAACATCCCTGTCCTTCCTTTGGCCCTTGATTTTCTGGATGGATCCTGATGCCAGCTCTGAACTGAGGAGCAGCTGAAGTGCTTTCCTTTCAGAGAATTTCTTCTCAAACTTGTAACAATCGAAGAGATGCAAACTCAGATGCAAAGAAAGAATTATCTTTGGTTTCATACTTAGGAGAAATTGCCCGGGCTGCCAGGCTGGGAGGGAAATGGGCATTGACTCACTCAGAATTCAAGGGTCACTTTGACTCCACATAGTCCCAATAACCCACTGGTTTCTTGTACATTTGTTCTTCCAGTGTTTATTCCCCTCCAATATTCCCAGTAGTGTCCTTCTCCACAGTGGATTTCTCTCTTGCAGAGGTGAAGGCTTTTTCTTTGCTTAATAAAAGAGAAGGGTTTTTCTTAGAAGTTCTTTTTGTTTTGTTTTACTTTTATCTATTTGCTTTAAAGTTATTTTTTCTGACTTCAAAACCTATTGATTTCTTTTCCCAGAGCCCAGAAAACAAACAAACAACTGGGCCATAAGCAGCCCAACTACAAACATGTTTTTACTAATGCATCATAAATCACAAATAATTTCACTTTCCATTTTCCACCCAGCTCTGATGCTGAGTATTGCCAGGAGGCTGCTGGATGCAGCAATCTCCCAGTTTAGGTGGGAAGTGCCTTTCCATCCCATTGCTTTTCGCTGCAGGCACAGGAAGGTGCTTGTTCCATTGCAGAGCTCCAGTCTGACACTCCTCACTTGGTGGTTTTCTACATAATTTCCAAAAAAACAACCCCAAGAAGGAAAAAAGTATCCACCCAGCTTTTTGGCAGAGCCAAAATCCAACAATCTTTTTGGTCAGGCATCACTAAACTGATCATTTCCAATATAAAACTACAGAAGGTGCCTCCTAATCCATTTTCCAGAGTCTCCCATTTGCCAAGGATTCCTTTGTCAGGTTTGAGCTTGTAAATGGTAACTCAAATGCTTATGACAAGGGAGACAGAGAAGCCTCATTTTTGAGAGGTGCAGTCCTGATAAAGCCTATTTTGTCCTATATTTGCATATGTATGGTGGTACTTTGATTCTGTATGTTCTTATATGCACAAAGAGGGGTGATTATTGCTGTGTTTAGGCACATAAATGTGGATATGCTGTACATGTTTATATTTTCTAAGCTACTTTGAAGTGTCCATCACTCACCTTTCCATATATCCAACACACAAAAAATCATTAATTCTGAGCTGACTCTTTGCCAAGTGATCCACTGCAAAGTATTGAACTTCCTTCTTGCTGAGATGTAAATAAATGACTGCATCCAATAGAGCTAATTCAAATGCTTGAATTAACCAAGTGAGAAATTACTGCAAAGAAACATCCTGAAAGGGGTTTAGAAAAAAAAAGATGAAGAGAAAAAATATGGACAACATAAAATATTCATATTGTCAGCAAACGAGGAGAAAATGTTTCATTTATAGAGTGAGACAGAAGCAATATAGGAAATAGATATGCTCCATATAAATTTATTAAGTGCAACTTTCTCTCTCTCTCTCTCTCTCTTTCTCTCTCTCTCAGATAAAAAACCTCTTCATGAAATAAAATCCCAAAGTAAGTTGTTTTTTTTCTCTTGTAAATATGATTTTTCTCATCTCCTCTGCCATTTGGTTTATTTGTTTAGGAGGTGAGCACGAGGGAAGGTTTAATGGAAGGCTTTAACATCTGCTGAGAGCATCTTCTGAGCACCTTTGTGATCACAGGCTTTGGTCTGAAAGCAGAGAAGGGATCACTCCTTAGCAATTTGTGTCTGCCTGGGAGCCCTGTCTGCAGGAATGCTTGTCTTGGAATTGATCTCCTGAGCACTTGTAATTAGAAACAAAGAAATTAATACAGGCTTTGGTTTTCTTGGTCCAAATGTGGTTCCACTCCTGGCTCTGAGCTTGCTCAGCTCCCTCCAGCCTTCGTGTCTCACCTGCTGCAGGTGTTTCTGTGCCTTGTCCTGCCCAGAGGGTCTGGGCACCATTTCTGGGCAGCTTTGGGGGTCCTGCACCCCATTGCTCTCTGGCCCCTGCCAGGAGGGCGGGGGCAGCAGGGGCTCTGTCCCCCAGGGACAAGGGATGGGGTGAGAGAAAACGGCCTCAAGCTGCACCAGGGGATGTTCTTCAGGTTGGAAATCAGGGAAAGCTCTTCTGGAAAGGGTTGTCAGGCACTGGAAGGGGCTGCCCAGGGAGGTGGTGGAGTCCCCACCCCTGCAGTTGTTCAGAACACGTGGATGTGGCACTTGAGCACATGGGTTAGTGGTGGCCATGGTGGGGGTGCTGGTTGACAGCCGAATTTGGGGATCTTAGAGGGCTTTTCCAACCTTTGTGATTCTGTGATTCCAGGATTTTTACAGTCCTGGGTCTTAATTATTTGTAAGGATACCCAAAGTCAAAGCTGAGGAGCTCAAAAACGTGCTGTGGTTGTCTTGGCTGCTTCAGCATTTTGGATTTGGGCTTGTCTGTGTCTCCTTGAGCCCTGCCCTGGGCAGTCCCTGGGCTGTGCCACAGCTCCTGTTCATCTCCACACTTCCCCTTGGAGAGAGAATCTTGAAAGAATAGCAGTCAAATCACTTGATTTTCTGGTTTATCCAGAAAGCAGCTTTAGTGGAATTGATTTTACCCCATGAGACACCTGGAGAATTCCAGGGCTCTGTTGTGGCTGTGGGTCAGAGACATAAAACACAGCTTGTTGCTGTTCAGCAGAACAGGGACTTGGGCCAGGACTCCATGACTCATCAGTGATGCAAAATCAAAGCCAATTATGAAGATAATTGAGAAACAACCTGTTCTACTAAATAACCTCTAACACGAGGCTCTGATTCCTGATCCTTGTTCTGGCTCTGGGAGGGAACAGCCATGTGGCTGTCCCAGGGCCCCAGGAGAGGGCTGGAGAGCCAGGGAGGATGAGGAGGGTGGGCTGCAGGAACCTTGCAGGTCTCCTCCCAAACCCTGCTTGGAGAGGGGAACTCTGCCCTGCACAGCTCCTGGAAAGCACTTATTGTAAATGAGATAATTTAATCAATTATGTTTCCTAATGTACTAAACCAAATGTTTCATTTTCTGCTCCTGCACATCTTAAATTATCTTCAGGTGCTTTATGAAACTTAATCATAGTTAATAGAAACTTCATTACCATCAAATGTGCTTTCAATAAATGTTGTGTAACAGTGTCAGGAGGTGGAGTGAAAAATAGGCTGCAATTACCACAAACATGGATCCTGGAACTGAAATGGATAAAAATCGTGGTGCTTTGCCAGAGTCCCTCCTGCCTCTGGGCTGGGAGGATGCAGCTCATTAAATAGTAATTGGTTGGCTATAAATGTTTTCTTTTCTAGTTTGTTTGTTTTTTCACTTTGTTCCCTTCTGGGAAAACATAAAAGCAGAAACTCACCCCACTCCCCAAATTTCCCACACTTCCCTTTTTTCCTTCATTTCCAGTCTTCCATGAAAGGAATTCTCTGTAAGAAAAGATAGAAAGATGAAGAGATTAAGATTACTTTTAAAGAAATACTAACATCCTAAACCAAAAAGCAAGTCTCCTTTCTTAGGGAGTTGTGTTCCATGGGAAGAATTCAAGGACCCCACATCCCTCTTGGTTTTCTCTTTTAACATAAAGCTATTTTAAAACCTTCTAAATCCTGAAAAGGAGATCCTTTGCCTCTGAAATCTCTGTCTTTGGGGTTGTGGTGGGTTTTCCCCTTGCAGTGGGACAGTTATGGGAGCACCTGAGTGACTCTTGCAGGAGTTCCATGAAACAGAACACTGGTCTTTGTATTAAAGGGAAGGAAACTCAGAAAAAAATAAGTGTAAGAGTTTTAAATCATATAATTTATAGAATATAAATATAGAATATTTATCAAATCATATAATTTATAGCATCAAACTCAAGGTCTGGGGATACTTAAGAATATTCAATGAAAAGAAAATTCTTCTCCAGACGATTTTGCTTCAACCTGTTCTGATTGTTTGGAATTCCACATTCTTGTTCTGCTCTTTAACTCGGAAACAACAGTTACAAAAGTGTGACATTGAGATTGTCTGACTGATGGAGAAGAAGCAGCTGAAGTGCTGCAGTAGATTTAGGGCAAGAAATTGCAGCTGCAGGTGAGAACCTGGAGCGTGTTTTGTAGTCTGGTTTGGAGGGCAGAGTGTTTTCCACTTGTTGCCATTCTGGTGGCAGGAGTTTTTACTGCCAGGTTATTTCTGGAAGGTTTTACTGCCGGGTTATTTCTTTCTGCATGTTCCACACTCTGTAATTTATCATCCCAGGAAGGTAGAAGAGGTAATTCAAATTTTCAACACTTTTCTGGTTTAAAGTAATGATCAAAATGGAAGCTTTAAAGATGCTTTGTGGTGCAATAACCACAACTCATTCTGGCTCTGTGGAAAAGGAAGAACCCACTTGCTCTTGGGTTTCTCCTCCCACTGGAGATCCATCACATTCCTTCTATTGCCTTATTCATTGTACTAATTACCCACAAAAATTAAGTCAACAATACAGTTTTGTAATTAATTCCCTGTAACAACAAAGGAACTTGGGAACAGAAAATTGGAAGAAATAGTGATGTAATTAGTTTCTGTACTTGCCTTTCTGCACCTGATCCTGGTGAGTAAAACTGAGCTAAACCAGTGTGGGATTGAGGTGTTGGGTTGGGATTTGGGTTGTCTTGGTTTGACCTGAGCTATTTCCAGTTTGCCTGTGTGACCCTGTGAGTTCGTTTTCATTTGTCCTGTCTGGCATCTCCCATCCTTAGTCCCATTTCCAGCTGTGAGCTGAGTCTCTGCAATTCCTGATTCAACCTAAAATGCCTAAAATAATCTTTATAACATTTTTGAAGGGAGGAATCTCATGGAAAAAACTGGAAAGAAAAGGCTTCAGAAAAAATCTTCTTGTCTAGTAATTAATTTAGTCAAACCATGTGGTAATTGAATTGTTCTGAGAAGTTGGATCAGAGCTACTTCCAATTTTATGACTGTGCTTCCCTGTCCTGACCTGCCAGGGAAGGTGGATTTCTTCTCAAAGCTGATGTTTGCATGCAAATGTTGTGGCCCCTCCCTTTTGCTGTCCCCACAGACCTGGAGACCCCCAGTGAGATCGCGCTGTACTCGGGGCTGGGGGCCGCGGTGCTGGCGGTGGCCGTGCTGGCGCTCGGCGTGACGCTCTACAGGCGCAGTCAGAGTGAGTACGGCGTGGATGTCATTGATTCCTCTGCACTCACAGGAGGCTTCCAGACATTTAATTTTAAAACAGTCAGACAAGGTTAGTGCTGTGCTTTTGTTTGCTTCTCCCCAGAGCTCCCGTTGCACACAGACACTCACACTCACCGAGGCTGGGGAGGGTGTTCTGGCTGCAGGGACAGGACCTGGGGGTTGGAGCTGTCTGTGCCACTGGTCCATCCTGGCAGCTTGGACAAACACAGAATCCTTCCTGAGCACATCCAGATGCTTTAGAAATACTATCCCCAGCTCCTGCACTGATGTTTGTGACTTAGAAAAAGACCAAAGCAAAGCAAAACCGCCAAATGAGATCAAACCCAGGCAGCAGGTCTCGAGTTCCTTCCTATTCAGTTCCAGATCTTTTCTCTACTCCAATAAAAGTGATTAGGTTGCTATAACACACAAACATCCACACTGAGGCCTGTGGGAAATAAATGTGTGTTAAAAAAAAACCCCGAAAAGCCCTAAAAACCCACCAGTGCAATAAAATACGGGCAAAATATTCAGTAACAGCAGCATTCATGTTTCCTGCAATGTTATTTCCTTTGGACAGAGAGGTGGGGAGGGATGGAAATGATGATGAAAACAGAATGTTTCCTGATTCTACACTGCCTTTCCTCCCCAGCTCAGGCTGCCTGTGGGTGGGTGGTGTGTTGGTGGTGTGTGAAAGCAGCCCCAGGTCTCTGTTCTCTCTGCAGAAAAGGGAAATATGCTGCAGAGTTTGTTTGGGGGGTTTTTGTTGTTGTTTTTACAGCTTCTTTGTGCTGTGGGAGACATTCCTCACCAAGCAGAAATTGGGAGAAGGGCTGGGTAGACAAGGACTTTTGAAGGAGGTTCAGTCATTCATTGCTAAATCCAGACTTTAATTAGAGTTGTGCAATTTTCAATGACTCTCACACAGTGATTTTTTCCTTTGTGGCTCAGTTTAAATCTTGTTTTGAGCCTGGAGAATTGTTCATTTGACCTAATGTTTAAAACCATTAGTTCTGGATGCTCTGGAAATACCTGAGCAAACAGATTTCTTAACTTATTAGTTCAGTTTCAGTAACTTTGGGCTCTCTATCTGTGGGTTTGTTAAATAACAGTATTTGTAAATAATTAAGCAGAAAAAAAAGGCCAGTTCACTGTTCAGTTTGGTGAGAAAAGAGAACACAGTCCTGACCTGCAGACAACAGATTAGTGTGATCCAGATTTTATTCTTTGCAGAAATGTATCTATAATGTTGGCAAACCATCCTGCAGTCCTTCAAGGGACCAGATTTTCAAGGGTGCTTCATAGATAATTTCCAGAAAATTAGTTATTTTAGAAAATTTGGATTTACATCAACTAACTAACCAACTGAACAAAAAAGGACCAAACCACCTAAAGGCTTCAGGCCCTAAATCCATCCATTCCCTCTCTTTTTTTCTGAGTGTTTTCTGAGCTAAAAGGCCCCTAAATGAATAACTGTTGTATTTTTCCCCACATTACTCTTGTCCCACTTTCTTTTCAGCCCAGTTTCCCTCAGGCAGGAAGTTCCCATTTTGTGTAAGCTCCTGGAAAAGGTCTGCAGGAAGCTGTGGCTTCACCCAGGGGGGTTTAATGTAACAAAAAAACCCCCAAGAAATAAAAAAGGCAAACACACAATCTTGAATCCAAGACAAAAGGAAGCTCCTTCTTGGATTCCTGCCCTCTGGAGCTGCAGAAAACACAATGATGTTGGATCTGTTGCACCATTTCATCTGTTCTGTAGTGTGATTTTGAGCTCTGAGGGGGTGAGGAAAGAGGAGCAGGTCATGGAGGAGGTGGGGAGGGCTCAGAAGGGGGTTCCTGGGTATCAGTTCCAGCAGTAACGAGCTCCCTGCTCTGCTCCTGGCACAGGTAACTCCCTGCTCCTCAACCCCTCCATGCAGCCCGACCTGACTGTGAGCAGGACCTACAGTGGCCCCATCTGCCTGCAGGACCCCATGGACAAGGAGCTCATGACGGAGTCGTCCCTGTTCAACCCACTGTCTGACATCAAGGTCAAGGTCCAGAGCTCCTTCATGGTGTCCCTGGGGGTGACAGAGAGGGCAGAGTACCACGGGAAGGCACACCCTGGCACCTTCCCCCACGGGAACCACAGGGCATTCGGTACAATCCAGGCCAGGAACAAGGCCATGTACATCCAGAACTTGGCCTCCATTTCCACCACGAGCGAGCTGAAGACAACGGCCCTTTTTGGGCACCTGGGGGGCCGTCTGGTAGTGCCAAACACAGGTGGGTGGCTCCTTCCTCATTCAAAAGCACATAAAAGAATTGTAAATGAGTTTGCCTGGTGTAGTGTTTTATAACTAAATTTAAAAAAAGGCGAGAGAAGAAGAAGTAGGGGCTCCCTTAATGCAAATCTTGGGAAGTAGGGCATGTTGCCCACACAGGAGATGAGTGATCAGAAGAAAGCCTGGGATGAGGAGGAAAGAGGCATTATGCCTATTTGAACTGTTTTAAATTACTGCCTCTCTTGATGTCTTCAGCATGAAAGTCATACTAATCAAAGCTGTTGCTTACTTGGATCCTGATCCAAGGGAAGGGCTCCCTGGGAAGGGGGTCGATATCGGAGCAGTTCTTATCTAAAGGGGTCACATTCAAAGCTGCCTCTCCACATCCCACTTCCAGGCTGTGTTCTGAGCCCGGGCTCAGCAGCAGGGGAGGAACAACCACCCCTGCAGAGCAGCTCCCACTCCCCACAGAGCCCTGGGGTGGCTTCCAGGACCAGCCCCTCCTGCCTTTCTGCTCTTCTCTTCTTTCAGCACAAAAGCTCCCCAGGTTTC
>JAOXXN010000271.1:2462749-2483322 GCA_026770055.1 Myrmophylax atrothorax
AAAGTATCAGAGTTGGGGTTATCAAGTTCTGTTTGACAGTCAATCCTTTACAGTGCAGACCTACAGGAGATACAAAGGTCTTTCATTCTTGACTTTGCCCCTGTGAGAAAACTCACCTTGCTTTTCCAACAGCTGCCTTTCTGCAGTTCTGAGGTGGAAAACTCTGGGCTCTCAAAATTTGAGAGACCCAAATCCTTTGTGTTTTGTATTTTCTGCAACTCTGGTGGCACGTGAGGATTTATGGCCCATGTGCATCATTAAAAGCAGAGCAGGATTTACAGAACTACAGTACATCAAAAATAAATCCAACATATTCAAGGAATATTGAAAATAATTATGAAAGGAGCTACTCTTGTTGTGGTTGGAAATCCAAAACTAAACTCTCCTTTCTAATTCCTTCCTTCATATAAACCCAACCACCAGGAGTTAAAACAACGTGAACTCCTGTAAAAATTGGTCTCTAATAGAAATCCATTAGTACAGTTTCAGGGAGCTCGAGCAGGCATTGAATTTTCAGAAGGTCACAATCGTTCCAGGAGCTCTTCTAACAATAACTTTGGTACTGACAAGCACTAAATCCCTTCAATGTACACAGATTTTATATAATTTATGTGGCTAAAAAAGGTGATTTGGAAAGACTGCTTGCCAGCTGATTTTTAAAGACTTGTGCAACCTTTCCTTCCTCACTGGTGTTTTTACTGTCACAGCTCAGGAATAAACATCACTTAAGTACAGGCAGGGGTGATTTTTTTTACTATTATGCTTTAAATTCACAGAATTACATAAAAAATTTAGCTGGGAACAGACCTCTAGAGGACTGTAGTACAAACTGCTGCTCAAGGGCTGCCCTTCAGACTGCTCAGGGTCTTGTCCAGTGACTCTGAAGATGCCCCAGAGAGGAGCAATGAAGCTGAATTATTTGACCTGCTGTGTTCACTCGCTGTGTGTGAGTGAGTGCCATGAAAAGCCCTGGGAGAGGTTTCTCAGCACTGGCTCCAGCTGTGCAGAGCAGCCCAGGCACTGCCCTGGCTCTCCCAGTCCCTTGGGAGGCCCTGCTGAGCTCTCCATCAGGGATTTGAGGCACAGCCTGCACCAGTTTCTCATTCCAAAGCTTCATGGGAACACCGAGGGCAGTTGTGCTGTTCCAGAACACAAGAGGGGCTGAATCCTGATGCTGCCACAGTTAAACCAGTTCCCATTTTCCCCTTGGGAGGGAAAAGCTCTGCCTGGAAAGGGGTTGACATGGCCTTGGTCCCTCTCTGTGTAGGGTGAGGAACTGCTGGTGACCTTCTTTGCCCCAGGGATCCTGAGGGATTCAGCCAAACAGCAACAATCACACAAGAGCAACTTCCAGTGGAAATGAAAACTGGCTGGTTTTGAGCTGAAACCCCAAAGCACAAGGACAGTCCCTGCTGTGCTACAGTGCCCTGGATGTTTGCTGCTCCAGCCCCGTGTTCCTGGGCTGCACTGGGGGAGTGGGATGTGGAGGGAGCCAGCACAAAATTCAGTGTCCCAGCCAGAAATTGTACAGCAGTTGAGCAGACAGTGCCCAAACCCAGCCCTTTAACTGGACTGAGGACACATAAATACCAATCCCATCACCTGGCCCATGGGGGAAACACTCCTGACATGCTGGGGGTGAACCAGACACCTTGGTAAAGGTGAATTTTCTTTGGATTTGGTTTTTGTTCCTAATATTGAAAAACTTCTCTCCTCTGCTGTTGCAGGAAGTGGTTTCAGATGAAAGACTCCAAGGAGGACAATTACTGGAGGAACCAAAACTGCTGCATTTTAAAGGAAATACCTGCAGTCTCCAGATCTCAGTCCTTGACATCCCTCCCTTCCTTTGGAGAATTAAACCATTTACTGCATGTCAGGTACTCAGCAATTTTACCTGTTTCCCTTTGCACTGGTATGGGCAGACCCCAAATATGACCATGGTTCCTTTTATTTTGGAAAGGTGTGGTTTAAATTTCTTGAGTGTGCTGCAAAAAGATGTTGCCTTATGAGTTTGACAGACAGAGATCTCAATTGTATATTTAAAATTGTCATTTTAGAAAAATGCTTGTACTTTCCCTCATTTCAATCACCTCCAAAGGAAGGCCAATATTTCTTGTTGAATTTTATCATTCCTGAAGATGTTTCTGATAGCTGTTATTCCAATTTTGGTGCAACTGTGTGGCTGAAAATGATATTTAAATGTAATCATGAGTTCAAATCACAGCACGTAGATAGCGAGAATTAGAAATGAAGAGCAGCAAATTATTTTTTCTGTACTCCATTAATTAAAGAGGCTGTTGAAAACCGGAAAGGGAAAATCAAAACAAAAGAAGGATTTCTAAGGATGTGGGTTCCTGGGAATCAGAAGTGATGTGCTGGCACATGGAGTGGGCTGCTCTTAAAATACAGAACTCAATTAGACTATATAATCTCCCTTTTCCCAGAAGCAGAGAGACAATTATCTATCATTCAGTATTTTGGCAAAAGAACTGTTTTAAATGTGTTGCCATGTTCTCCAAAACATGAGTGTGATGGGCTCTGAAACTTATAAACACAGATCCACAGCCAGATAAACTCTTACCTCATTAAGAATATAGGGATAATTTATTCTGCAACTTAAGAAATGAAAGAAACTGAATCATTCTCAGCTTCTTACGAAGAACTACTTTTAAGGGTTCTGTTTATTCTACCCTTTTAACTGTATTTTAGAAGCCAAAGCAACCAGTATTAGGATGCCTCACTATTACAGCAAATACTACCAAGGGCAGGATCAACCCAAGCAGTAAAAATCATGGGGGTTTTCTCTAAATACAACAAGTTGAGTTCTGCCTCACACCACACTATGAACTCAGCCCTATACTTTGGTTAATTTATTGTCTCTTGATCCCTTGTCCAAACCTGAAGAATAAATGTGTGTAATAGACTGAAATTCAGCCTCAAAGTGCTGTTTAGGGTCTGAGCAGAGCAGGGACTCAGGGTTAAAAAAAAGCCTGTGCAAAACCTCTGCTGCCAGACTGGGCTGACCCAGGGCTGTTACTGAACCAAAGGAATATTTGCATTTCATAACTGAGTGTAGTTGGGATGACTTGGCCAGCTCAGAAATACAATAAATGTCTCTAAGGGGAACTGCAGAACCCACACTGGCTTTGTGTTTCCCCCTCAGTGAAGTGTCTTGGTGACAGCTCTGGTTTGGTTCCAGCCTCTTTATAGATAAAAGACTCTATTTCTGCATGTGGAGTTCCTTGCAGTGCTCCCTCAGTTTGTCTCCCACGTCTGTGCAAGCAGCTGCTTGTGCTGCCTGGCAGGAAAACAGAGCCTGGGCCACCACTTTGGTCCACCAGTGAAACCATTATGGGGTGGTGGGATGAGGAGAGATTTATGTTAATGATTTCTCAGATCAGTAACGATGCTGCTTGGAGGGATGAATAAATCATCATGTAAAACTGGCTGCAAGGCAGTTAATGGCAGGTGGTACCAGAATTCCTCCAGACTCTGCGGAGTGTTTGTTTGTCCTGGCCATGCTGCAGGAGCAGCTGCCGAGTGCTTGGCTCCCTTCCCACCACGCTCCCAAGGAACTGGGGGAGCCCTTGGAAGCTGGGTGGGTGTCTGGGCAGGAGGGGCACTGAGCAGCATGTTAAGAAGCTGGGCAGGCACCTTTGGGGGCTAAAAGCAGGTGTGTTCCTCCCATCTCATGTCCCTTGGAGGATCCAGGGTCTGTCTGGAACTATGAGATCATTTCCATTCCCTCTTTCTGCTGAGAACTTAATTATAAAGGCAGAATGAAACTGAAAGCATTTCTGGAATACTTGAGCCACTCATCCTTCACCACACGTTGTCCCTCTGTATGGTTTCATCTGATTCTTTTCAGCCCAGTGATTCCTCCACTCGGGATGAAAGCAGAGATGATTACCCTGAAAAAATCTAATTATGGTTGCTCCACTCTAACGTTTTGCTTATGTTCTTTATCACTGTTAGTATCTTGCTCCTGCTCCCAGCTCAAGGTCCCACCTGGGGCTGGAGACAGGCAGGGCTGGGGTGGCTCAGCTGGAGGAGGGAAGGCTGACAGAGCAGGGGCAGTTCTTGATAGGAAGCTCCTTTTTTTGGATTCTGTAGTACAAGGGGATGGCAAGGAGGCACAGAGCATTGTAAGAGTTCTGATCTGGGCAAGGAGGAAGCAAAGTGCATTTTTTTAAAGTTTTAGATGAGTCTCCCATCATTTGTTTCAAGGGCTATTTGCTCAGAGTTGGACTCAATGATCCTTGTGGGTCCCTTCCAACTGATCTGATTTTGTGATTCTGATCAAACCTCAGCTTTCAGTAAAGGTACCACCGTGGTATTTATCCATGGAATGATCATGTATTGCCTTTGTGCTGCTGGGGGCCTGAAGGGATGTTACTGAAGGCACAGCAGCAGGGAGGAGCCCTGGCTGCCTGTGCCCCGTGGCCTTGCCCCTGCTGCCCTGATGCCATTCCCTTCCCTGGCAGGAGGTGCCGTTCTCACGCGTGTGGCGCGGCGGTGCCCGGCCCCTGCTCTGTGCCTTCTCCCTGGAGCGCTACAGCCCTGGCACCACCCAGCTGACCTGCAAGGTGTGTGTGCGCCAGCTCAAGGGCCACGAGCAGGTCCTGCATGTGCAGACCTCCATCCTCGAGGTAAGGGCTGCTCTCGCCTTCCTTCACTGTGCTGCTCTGGGACACCATCATAGGGGAGAATCCTGGAATGCTTTGGGTTGGAGGGACCTTAAAGCCCATCCTGTTCCACCCCCTGCCATGGGCAGGGGCACCTTCCACCAGCCTAGGGTGCTCCAAGCCCTGTCCAACCTGACCTGGAACACTTCCAGGGATGGAGCAGCCACAGCCTCTCTGGGCAACCTCCATTTCCCTCCCCATTTTTATCATTTTTGTGCAGTTTCTCTTAAAACATGTAGCCCGCCTATAAAGCCTTACAGGTTCTCTTTTAAGGAGAAATCAAAGCACAGAAATTCCACAACACTAAAAATAATTCATGTTTGGGTTGGTGGGTACAGTTTTCTTGCAAGAAGTTTGTGCAGAGTTTGCAGAGCACTGGGAGTTGAACACACAGGTACACACAGTGTCTCCTGGGGACTGGGGCTCTGCTCACAGGCAAAAGGAATCAAACCTGTGGCCAAGCAGGCTGGTGATCTGTCCTACAGCAGTGAAAACTTCAGCTGCTTGTTTTTAGGTTATTGAGCATCTTTGTTGTTTAATCCAGATTAATAGTTCTGGATTAAAGCTCTACACTCATTGTTAAATACTCTGTGCAGAGAATGCAGGAGGCAGACAAGAGAACCACCAACATCATCCTGTATAGAAAATCCTCAGAGTATGGGCAAGCATTTTTCTGGTTCTTTATTGGTACTTCATAAAACTCTTCTCTTTTTCTCTCTGTATCTCAATGCAGTGTTGCTGCTGCCTTGTTCTCCCTCGCTCTGTTTTTTACGAGTCCCATCCATACACAAGTCCCCAGAGTGTGTCACAGTTCTGCCTTCACACAAATTTGCTAGCACAGAAGGCTTTCTCATGCCTATCTCCAGCAGTGATTGAAGAGTGAGGATAATTTGACTTCAAAATAAATGTATAACTGACAACTGCTCACTGGAGTTGCTCATTGGGATACAATTCCTGGCGCTGCCCAGGTCTGTGTCGCTTATCTCACATGTGCAGGGCATGGAAATCCACGGCTGCTCTGCATATTTAACAGAGCCAGGCAGAGCTGATGGATCTCCAGCACCTGTTGCTGTGCATGGATGGCTTTGGGGATGTGTCGTAAATGTTCTGTGAAGAGACTACACAGCCCTGTCAGTAATATTGATGCTGCTCTGCACTCAAACGAGTCACGCATCAAAACGGGGCTCTGGCACACGAGACTGGTGTTCTTCCATAGCAAAACATGACAGAGGACTTGAATTCCAAAGGGTTTGGGGGAACTGAGGTACATATAGATAAAAACCCCTACAAATGAGAGATTTGTGTGTCCGTATTTTAGGCTGAAGCAATTGAAGATTTAGAAACCCATTACTGCTCTATTTGACTTCGTTCTATTCGTTCTATTTGACTTTCAGACAAAAATAACCAAAAAGGAAAACTTGTAGAAGGAAAATAACACTATTTTAAACATTTTTACAAGCAAGTCCTTATGATATTCTAGGAGCTCCTTCACAAAACAAACCCCTCACCTCTTAGCTCTTTCCTTTTCCCTTGGCAATTCCCCAAGCTGCAGGAGGGGTCTCAGGCTCGGGTTGGCTCCTTCCTCCAACTGCTTTGCTTTCCCATTCTGTGCAGACTGAAAGAGAAACCATCACGTTCTTTGCACATGATGACAGCAACTTCCCTGCCCAGGTGGGCCCCAAGGCTTTCAAAATCCCCTTCTCCATCAGGCAGAGGATCTGTGCCACCTTCGACACACCCAGTGCCAAGGGCAAGGACTGGCAGATGCTGGCACAGAAAAACAGCATCAACAGGTAATGGCAGGTGCCTGGAAAGGGGAACATTTCCATGTGAAACAGGGATGACTGGCTGCTGTGGGGATTGTTTGCTGGTATTAAAGCTGTGTGCAGAGTCATTAAGGGACTCTCAAGGCTGTGTGTAGTTTGAACCTGATTTTACATACAAATAGTGCCAAGAACGGGAACTTCTCCCTTCTCTGTTCCATCCATGTTAGTTTTGAAGGGCAGTTCTTTGTTCTGGGCTGGACCTTTTCTTTGTACACAAGAGTGGACTCTTGATGAAGTCCAAGACTGTAGAAGGGCTTTGGCACTGTTATCTACCATGAAAACACTGTTTTAAATGACTTAAAATGCTGCCTGTTCTCTCAAAAAACCCCCATGACCTGTTGCCTTGGCTCCTATTGATGTGTTTTGTATTCCAGAATGAATATTGCAGGATTTTTTTATTTTTTTTTTAAGGAAAAAACATCTTTTAAAAAGGCAGTCATGCTCTACTGTTATGAGTAATAATATTATGATTATTAAAACTGAAAGATGCTGTAAAAACCAATTTACTTCTTACTTTGCTTTTTCCGCTTCACTAAATTAAATTGGCGGAGGAAGTTCAGTCACAGGAATATTTTCTGACTGTCATGAAAGCCATAAATACGTTCCCAAGAGAGAACAGAAATACTTAAATCAAGCAAACTAACTTTCCATTGACTTGTTGCTGTGCATGGGAGTCTCGATAAACCACATCTGCACCAAAGAGAAAAGTGATTGTGACAAACACTTTGTTTTACCAAGTTCTTTGCAAACATCACCCCTGCAGAGTCCTAAAAACGGCGCATTAATAAAATATAAATTCACAAACTAAATTATGTCAGATCTTTACACAACCACAAGCATCAATTTATGTTCCATAAACCCTCTCCCTGTCTAATCCTTGCTAAATTTCCCAATGATGCTTTCCAGCCCTCTGTTCTCAATTCCACACCTGGTGCTGCTGCCCAGCATTGCTGACCCCAGTCCCCTGTTCATTCTCATGCTCAACAGAGCAGGGGGCACTTGAAGAATAAATGCCCCAGTGTGTGTCTTCTCCAGGGTTCCTCATCTCACCCCATCCAGCTCTTGCTGAAGGGTTTTTGGGTTTTGGCACTGAGGGCAGCTGTTGCTCATCCTTTTCACTCTTTTTCCCCCCCCTCTCAGGAATCTCTCCTACTTTGCCACCCAAAGCAGCCCCTCTGCCGTCATCCTGGACCTGTGGGAGGCTCGACACCAGCACGATGGAGACCTGGACTCGCTGGCCTGTGCCCTGGAGGAGATTGGGAGGACACACTCCAAGATCTCTGACATCACAGAGACTGAGCTGGAGGAGCCCGACTTCAACTACAGCCGCCAGAACGGACTTTAGTCCCTCTCTCCCCACTCCAGAGCTTGGACTCTGATGCTGGAGGTTCCCTGGGCAGGGAGGAAAGAAGGGATTCTGTGCCTGTGGATGGAAACTCATCCCACAGAGCAGTTTGCAGTGGGAGGAGCAGAAGCAGCCCTGTTAAAAATCACCTGGTGAGAAGGAAAACACAACCTTGTCCCTGCCCTCCCTGGTTTAAAATTCACCTGGTAAAGTCCAAAACAAAACTACACATCTGTCAGTCCTGGGGCAGGAAGGAGAAAGATGCAGAGCCATAGAAGGTAAATGTTAGGACAATATATATTTAGGAACAGTAATGCTGATATAATGCCTAGTGAAAATCAACAAATATGATGTTGAATATTTAGAGCCACTGGAGGCCAATCCTGGTCTAAAGGTTTGTCACTTCAGGAGTGGTTTAAATTCCCATTTGAGAGCATCACATTGGCACTTTATGTCTGCTGCAGGAAAACTGACAGTTTGGCCTTATCCTGTTCAGATGTTTGAGGAAGTAGAAGATCTCATAATTATTTCATATCATGTGTGGTCCAGACAATTTCTTTTATAAGTCCAATCCCTTAATGAATGTACATTTGCTGCAGAGCTTTCCTGCCTGCTCTGTTCCCAAAATTACAGAACAAAAGCCTTTCTCTGTGAAATTGGGGTGTTGCAAACACTAGAGGAATTTTCTGATTTTCTTGGTCTGCAAACTTTGACTTTGCCAGAAACTGTTTCTTTGGGGGTGGATTTAAACAACCAAATAACAGGCAGGAAATTTCCAGCCTTATTTTAGTAAGTCTATATTTTTTTTTTATTCCCTCATGTTCTGGGGCTAAACTGAGTAAAGGTGAAGTCAATCAGCAGAGCTTAATTTTGGTTTGGTTTCAGACTGAAACAACCCCACATGGTACTGCCAAAAATGGGCTTGATTTCATTGTACAGTTTGGGAATTTCACAGGATATAAAATTGGCTGTGTTACACTTGGTTTAGCTACAAATTGCATTTACCACCACAATCCAAATCCAGCCAGAGAATTCTCCTTATTTTTTATTCATTTCATACAAATCTAATTTATTACTTCAACCAAACCAAAAAGAGCTGTCACTGTGAAGGAGGGGCCTGGTGGAACTGGCACTGAGCCAAATTCAACCATTGTTTTCACTCATATCCTTCCCAATTAGCCAAGGTGCTCATTAGGTCAATGTGGGCGACAGGAGCACAATCAGGATAAGGCAGGAACAGAGATGAGACTTCAGGAGCTTTCTGGAAATGCAAGAAACTGAAAACAGGCATTCTGGGGGCTTTTTTCCCCTTGCATTTGGCCAAGAGCAGCACAACGAGCCACAGGGTAGGTACAGTGTGCAAATCCCTAATAATCTGAAAGTATTCTGTACCCAGGTTCTGAAAAGTCTGAACAACAACTCTTGACTCGTTCCTGCTGCTCTCAAAGTGCAAATGCCATTCCCTTCCCAGCTCAGCAACCTGGAATAGTCTGAGATCTGTAAATCCGGAGGCTGGAATAGTCTGAGATCTGTAAATCCTGAGACTTTTTCAAGGGTTTTCTGCACTTTAGGGTTTCCCACAGCCTGCCAGGCTTGTTCCTGTGTGCAGGGAAAGGAGGATGGCTGTGAGCAGGTCTGGGGCTGAGGCACAATCAGCAGCTGATTTGGCAGCAGGCTGGCCCTGCTTTAGCTTCTGTCTGGGTTTGAATTATATTTCTAGTGACTGCCAGTCCTCCTCCTCCTCAGAAACCTGTTCTTCATTGGACAAAGTGTCAGGAATGAGGAAAACACAAAGTAAGGAATGGCAGCCAGGGAGCAGGGGCAGAGTTGGTGTTGTCTGGGAAACCAGAGCCAGCCTCTCTCCGGCAGGGAGTTTGTTCTGAGCTCCTGAGCTCAGTCCTGGCCCAGCTCTGCCTGCTCAGAGCTCGGGGACACGGAGACAACCCCAGCAGCTCTCTGGGCTGGTGTCCCCCAAACTCCATCCCAAACCCCAGGCTGAGTTAATGGGCTGAGAGGGAATAAAGGGCTCAATCTGCCAATGCCAGAAGGGGACCTGTTTGGTGTTGCCCTTTAGGTTTTGCTCCCTGGTTTTCCTTCACTTTGGCTAAAGCAGCTTCTTTGTTACTGACCTTAAACTTTGAGAATGTGATCACCAGCTCCTATTATTGATTGTTGTGATGCCCTTGTATTGTTTGGGTGAACCAGAAATGCTCCAATTTCACACATTTCCTTTCTCCCTTTGCCTTGAACAGAATTTTGGAAATCTATATACATATGTATGATTTGATCCAAAATAGAGATGTAGAAGGAGCACCTAAAGCAGGATTAGAGGCCAGAACCTAAAAATGTATTTCTTTCTTCTATTTTATAAATTATTACATTTGAAAAACAATTTTCACAAATGAGAAAGTAAGAGAAATGCAATTTTACACACTTTAGATTCCATCTGGCTGCCCTGAGTCTGATCAGGTGAAACAGCCATTTTGAGTTTACATCACCAAAGAATCTGCTCTAATATATTTTCATCTTCCTAAGCACTTTGCCCAGGTATTTCTGTGCTGTGAGTCATTTAAGACTAATAGTTGCATTTTAAAAATGACTTACAGTTGTGTCAGCACAACGTGCAGTCCCAGCACTGTAAAACTCATTTACAGTCTGTGCAACCCTGAACTCCCACCAAAATTTTATTGGCCTTTTTGTAATAGATGAAAAGATACCAACACAATTCTCTTAAAATACAGGGAACTGGGTTTGTTATTACTTTTATCTCTGGCAACAACTGGTCTCCCCCTCTCTGGGCATTGCTGACTGTCAGGAGGTTCAGAGGAGCTTGTTCAGCATAAATCCCCAAACCAGGGATCTTGTAGGACTCCAGGGGATTAACCCAACCCCACAGAGCCATTCCTTTTTTATCCCTTTGTAAGACAGTGCTCTATGAGTGTTAACACCTTCAGTAACCAATCAATGCCAGATCGTATTTCCCACTACAAAAAATACAGCTTTGTGTACACACTGAGCTAAAACAAGGGGGGATCTGTCCTGGGCTTCTGGGCATGACTTGAATCTTTTTTTTTTCCAGGCTATTTCTGCCTATAAAACACAGATTAAAGCAAAGAGCTGCATTAGTTCTTGGATGGTAATTAACTGAGTGGAAAACAGGAAATTAGATTTCCAAGCCCTTACCAACTGTGAATGATCTCAAGAGTTGTCTTTCTGGCCTTTCTCTAATTTCAATGGTCCCCAGGAATTTCTCCACTTGTTTCACAGCAACAGAGATGGTGAGAATAACTCACTGAGATCCTTTGCCATGTTAACCCTGCTGAAGGATGTTTGCTGGGATGTGGTTTGGTGAAATTACTCCCTTGACACTCTTCTTGTTGCAGCAGAGCCTGGAGGGTTTTGCAGGGCAGGAATGAAATGGCACCTCTGTCCTTCCCTGGACAAATAACGATGGTCTAGTTAAAATAACTTACAGGATTCCTGAGCAAACACAGTAAGTTAAACCACACAACACCTGTCGCCACAAATAGCACTCGACGTGCTGCAAACATCGTGAACCGTTTCCCAGTAACACACATTCCAGCCTTTTCTCTCATCACAATACCAGCAGAAATGGTAGCAAAAATCTCCTTTCCAACACAGACAGAAATAAATAGATCACTCTAAGATTAAAGACTCACTTAGAGAACTGTGTGATAGTAACAGTGTCCTCAGTGCAGGGAGCAGAACCATGTTCTGCCCATTGCACAAGTAGAGGCAAAGCCTGTCCGTATCCGTGTCCACTGTTCTGTCCAAAAATGAACTAAATGTCTAGGAATTTGCCACTATATTTTTTGTATTAGAGGTGAATAGTACAGATTCTACTAGTGTTTCTTGTCTGGGGCTCGGGTGGGTAGGGGTGTATTGTACTTTTCAAGCTATTGCAAAAGCTGCTTTAACTGAGCTGTTGAGTTGTGTTGACTGGTTTGTGCTTTCCAAGGGAACCAGGTGAGCCAGGACCGTGGGCAGCGCCCTCACCTCGTGTCACAGGGTAACTAGAGCTGCAGTCACTCGTGAGCCGTAGCCCAGGGGCAGGGTTAGGTGGCCTGCCCTGATCTGTGCTGTGCTGTGCCCAGGTAGAGCCTCCCCTCCGTAGAGCCGTGCTCGTGTCAGCAGCTGCTTCGTCCGTCCGCCCCGGTGTGAAAACCTTGGTCCAGAATGTCCTTCTGCAGATCTGAGGAGATGTCAAACCCCTGTGTTACCTGGTCTCTACATACAAACCTTACTGTCTAAACCCCAAAGAGAAGGTGGAGCACCAAAGCAAGTTCAGGGTGTTCTGCACCAAGCCTGGCTCAAGATTCTCTGGCACAGCAGGAGGGGAAGACACAGATCTCACAGCCAGGGGATCTGCCGCAGGAAGGGGGAGTGTTCCCTCCCAAGTCCTCCCACAGAGCTGACTGATGCTTTGGGTTTGCAGGCTGGAACATCTAACACCTGGTCCTCCCCACACTGATATTTGGAGCATTAACATTATGGTGGTGATACCTTTCCAACAGATTCCTTTGGTTTTCCCCCATTTGGGCACTGAAGTTGGAGGGGGAGGGAGGGGTATTTTTATGTGAAGCTGTAGATTCTTTTTGCATCCTTTCCACCAAACCCCAGCCCCCATTCCTGAACCTCCCACGGTTCCCTGACTGCATCACTAAGCAGTACACACACACAAATACATGCCTCATCTATATGTACTCCTGGGATATATATTTGGGAACAGCAAACTGACATCACAGAGTTTGTGACTTGGGAGATGGAGTCGCCTCCTCCCACCTCTTAATCCAGTTCATCCCACTGTGACTCTGATCCCAGTTGTTGCATGGGTCCGAAAATGCTAAGTGTGCACCTTCTGTTGATTTGGATGAAGTAAAATTTGACACTGGTGAGACTCAGAACAGTGTTAGACAGAACAAGAGCTAACAATAAAAATCCCCGTGGCGTTTTCATCTTCCAAAACTTTTGGCCAGCCCTTTGGTGAAAAGAGGAGGGGGAACTTCAACCTAATCACACAAAATACAAATTATTTTTTGAAAAAAAGAGAAAAAAAACCCACAAGTATTCCTCTAGAGGGACCTGTTTTCTCTTCTGCTCCTTTATTTTTGCAATGAATAGGTTCTGAAAATGTTGGTTCTTGGCTCGTTTGACTGAGCATCCTCCCCTCCCCAAGGTCCAGTGTGTTTAGAACTGAAGAAGAGCAGAGGTTTGAACGCTTTCTTTAGTATGAAGCTGAAGGAGTAGGGAAGAGAGACAGAACATGAAATCAAAAGCATGGCCTTGGCTTCATACCACACTTTCTGTGCCTTGTTCTATCAATGTAAATTCTGAATGTTGTACAGTAAAATACTTGGGAAAGACTCCTTGGAAAAGGCTGCACTGGCTTCTTTTTTTCAGCACATGTACATATATAAATATATATACATATATATATTTGGTAATGCCAACCAGCTGTGTTATATTGTACTGAGAGAGTAACCCTGGCCAGTTTGGGTGTTTTCTGTAGGGTTTGCAGAGCTGTATGGAGAGAAATGTACAGATGGGAATTCCTGCATATCAGTTATTTATGAATAAAGAGTCTTTTACTGACATTGTGGGTCACTGTCCAAGTGGTGATTTCTGGGATAAAACAAGGTGTTCTGGTCTGAGCACTTTGGGATGCTTTGCTGGGTTTATGGGGAGCCTTGTGGGGAGTTTAGGCTGGAAAACAGAGCACTGGGCACCTTTTCTCCAGAAAAAAAATCTACAGGAATAGGACCAGAACTGAATTTTACTGACAACATGGAAGCAGGTCAGGAATATCATCCTGCTTTCATTCTAGTCTGGACTACAACCAACTACATCTACCCTAAATTCTGATTGGAGGTATTGCACCACATTTATTCATTTTATTCATCTGAACACATGTACAGCCCTGCTCCTGGGGATGGCACTCCCCTGAAGTGGGTTATTATAACATGAATTATTAGTCCATACAGCACAGTAGTGCCAAGTGCTATAAATCAGGGCATCCTTCAAACACTTTATGACCTGCATTTAAGTTGTTCTCACCCGAGATCCCAAACACCAGATACCGTCATGGGCACCTTTTGTAACAGCCAGGACTGTCACAGTAACTGCCTTTGACAGTCATTGCAAAATTATTCATGATTAATTATGTTTGCAGGGAAACAATGTCTGTTATTTCAGGAGCTCACAGCACTGTGATTTAAGGAACAGCCACTCAGAAATGCCACTGCAAGAAGAGTGGAAGGGACTGGGCTGGGCTGGGCTGTTTCAGCCATTCTGAAAACACAAAATCCCCAAGGTAGTTTTTCCAACACAAAGGGAGGACCAAACATCACCTGTTGTTAAGAGCATCAGAAATCATTTTATAAAAAGGATTCTATTTTCAAACAGTTCTGAAAGATTGCATTAAACAAAGTATCACATTTAGGCTTGAAGTAGAAAAATTTTACCAGCCATAATTCAACTGACACCTCTTAAATAAGACCTTGACCATCAAACTAAAAAGATGCTGCTCAGTTCTCAAATTCACACCCAACTGAATTATTATAGCATTGTGAAGCTCAATAAAATTGCAAATTACCTCAGTTGCTGCAACTTTTAACATCCTCCTGCAGGCTGAAGGATTTTTGTGAAGCAAATAGTAAAATAAGTCCCTGAGTGTCTGAGAGCCCCTGAAGGGGGTGCTGACCCCCCAGGCCAGCCCAGCCCAGCCCAGCCCAGCGTGAGCCTCAGCCTGGGCTGTCTGCACAGAGTTTAGGAGGACTGAGGACAGATCCTGCAGGGATTATTGGAGCTCTGAGTTGCCTTCACAGCCACTGCTCACTGAACAGGTCCCAGCCTGGTGTAGGGACCCCAAACCTCCCCAGAGCCCCCTCGGTTGGCCCAGAAGAGTCTGTGTGTCCCTGACAGCTCTTGGAGCTGGGACAGAATGTGTGGCTGTGGCTGGTGACAGAGAAAAGAATGAGAGGGAAAGACTTTCTCCCTGCATGTGTTTATTTTCTGTTGTGTTTTAAGGCCATTTGGTTGCTGACTCAAATCCTGTAACCCTTCTGTTGTGACAGGAGGCAACACTGGAGAGAACTCCTGGTTGCAAACACCCCAGACTAATTTAAATCAAACTGAATAAATCCCAATCTGCTCTGCTGGGGAAATTTGAGCTTTTTGCATATTTTTTCCTCTTCTGAGATATGTTTTGGATTTTATATATTTTATTCCAATACTTATCACCACTTCAAGGCTATTTTCCCTTATTTTGTTTTGGTTTCTTTGCTTTTTTTCCCCTGCCAGCTTTGCTCACTAAATAACAGCACCCACTTGCAGAGTCAAACCTTAAATCACAGTCACTGCCTAAAGTCCTGCAGAAAGCTTTGTTAGAAAAACATACAAATAAGTCACAGCCTCTTAAAAATGCCTTCAGAGCTCAAAATCAGCTTTAAAGCAGGTCCCTTAAGAAGTTTGGTTCCTTATACCTGAAGCATTTAAAGGGGTTTGGTTTAGATCCCCTGTGGCAGCCCAGACTGGGCTCAGCACGAGGGCTCCCAGCTCCTCATCACACCTGCTAGAGGGTCATTTTGCTACAGAATTAGGGCAAGTCTTGTGCCCAAACCCCCTGGGAAATCCAGGATGTCAGTATTTCCCTCTCTTTTAGTGGGATAACCAGCTCATTAAATCTTCCCATGAAGGTTATTTTATTACCAAGTGACAGATCTAAAGATTTACTTCCCCATTTGTCACCTGCCTTCTCCCTCCTGCTTATTCCTTTGTATTTGTTAATGGCCTTTCTCTTGCTATATAATCCTGCCAGGAGTGTAAAATTCCCTCTCAGGACTGTTCATTTGGTGTAAATCATCCAGCCTGTCCCTGTGACAGCAGAGTGTTCCTGGCAGGGCTGGTGTGGGAAGGAGCCCTGTCCTGTCCTCCAGTAATTGCCACCACATGATAAGAAAGTGTAAGATTTAATAAGGTCATAAAGCAGAGTGGCATGAGCTGGTGTGATAGGTATATTTTTTTCATTAACATTCAGAAAATCTGGATTCAGTGGGACAATAAATTACAGCACTTGAGCAGAAATGACCCATTTGATGATTGAACTCCTTCCAGCAGCCCAGGGAGAGCAGCAGGGCTGGAGGAGCTCTGCCATCCCCACCACACAAGTGTCTTCAAACCACTGCCCCCTGTGCCACCCAAGTGCCCCTGCTCAGCTCAGCCACCAGAATCAGGCTCTGAAGTAGCACAAAAACAGCCTTTGCAAGTCGTTTAGTTTTGAATGCAAGGAATTGCATCCATCAAACTGGGCACATCCATGGCCAGGGGCTCAGGGCTGACTGGGGGATTGGCAGGTTGTATCAAGTTTCTAATGCAGATGCCTAAATCAACACCAGGGTAAAAATTAAAGTAAGAATTTAAAAAGAAAACTAAAGTTACTCCCTTCCTCACACAGACATTTCTCCCATCAAAGCAGTCACCCTTTATTTCATCCTCTCATACCCTCAAGCTCTGGGCAGTTTTTGGAGCAACAACTACACCAAAAAGAACAGACCTTAAACCCACATTTGCTTCAGAGGAGCAGCTTTGCCTGCACCCCATGAGGTCCATGTCACAGCCCTTCCAAAAGCACAGATCCAAGTATTCCCACCACACCCATCACACATGAACCACTGGGGTCACTCCTGGGAGCACTGGGAGTTGCTGGGACGTCTGGGAAATAAAAAAATCTTGACTTTTTAAAGGAGTTAATCAGCAGCTGAGGGCCTTTGAGAGATGCCGTCCCATTTGTGGGTGACAAACACTTCTGAAAGTAGGACCCTCAATTTCTTCATCCCCATTTCATGTGTACACAGATCTCTTTTCCCTCTCATTACCTGGGAACATTTGTGTTTGCTGCTCACACTTGCCCACGGCTAGTAATTATTTACTGCTCATTATCATGATCTTCTGTCACATTCAGGGAACTGGAGCCGAGTAGGAAACTAGAAACAGAGATTCTGAGTTTCTGGCAACACCCACAGTATTAAAATTCAAGGGAAGAAAAAGTACATTAAGCTCCAGCTTGATTTACAAACTTCCCAAGGAGCGACAGTTGTTCCTTAAAGGATTTGTTATGATCAAACTAATTTATAGGGTTGTTACAGTGGTGAAACCTCTGCATTTAACATTTATAGGGGAAGAACTTCACAGTTTTGCTTCACAGAAATTCAATTAAAATTTGACTTGGGGAAAGGTGCTGTGATTTTCCTCCTCGCATTTTGTCCTTCACTAATTACTTTTGCTTTTAATACTCTCTGCCATGTAATGCACTCTGAGAAGCTCTTTGCAAACAGCAGCTCATTAAAGCCCTGCACCACATTCACAGGGACTGCAGAGGTGCCAGAAATGGATGCTGGCCTGGAAAAAAGTGCTTTTCTCCCCCTGACACTCCTCGAAGAATAAGTTCCATGAGCTCTGTCATTTTTCTAAACAGGTGAGGAATCCATTATAAACCATCCTAAACAACCATGGCCCATTTTTTACCATGCTCATTGTAATCCCCAGTCCCTGGTGCTATTACACATGCACAGAGGTAATGAGGCAGGCAAAGGTTATTCCTGGGGCCACTCTGGGATGATGAGGGGCTGCCAGTGCTGAGACTCACCCCAGGCTACCTGGAATTGAAATTTTTGCTTAAATTAATAACTCAACATGAGCCCAGACAGTAATGCTGCCTGTCCCCTGCAGGGCTGAAAATGTCTTTTGACATTAATAAAAAAAAAAAAAAAGGAGGGGGTGTTACCTGGGCAGACAGGGAGGGAAGCAAAGCACTGGGCTGGGCTGATGCCAGAGGAAGGTGGGAAGTAGGAAACACATGGAAAAAGGCCAAGTGAATGCTCCTGCTGCCTGTGGATATGCAGCAAGAGGAAGGTAATAATTCCCTCCATCTTTTCCAATACTTGAAGGAATTTTTTTATCACTAACAAAGGAAGTTGCCTCATTATCATCATTACTATAACAGCACCCGAAATGCTCTGAGATGTTTTATGGAGCAGTTTGAAAAAACAAGCCCTGCTCCCAGAGCTGAAGTTTACAGTCTAATTTCCACACCCAACCCCAGGTCAGGGGCACAAACAGCACCCACAGAGGTGAGTGAGGACAGACAAGGATCAGAGCAGTAACAGCCCACAGTTCATCTGCTGTTTCCATGAGCAGAGCCAGGTGCAGTGTTTGGCTGATGGAGACACCCAGACAGAGGTAAGGGGAGTGTAGAGGAAGGGAGAGCAGCAATATCTTCACAAACAGCATGAAGAAACCAAATTATCCTGCACTATGAATCTGGCAGTAATTCCAAACTGGCCAACACTTCAAACTCTGTCGGTTCACCTGGAGCCCTTTGTCCCATGAGAGCTCGAATGGCACCGTGCACAGACATCAGCAAATGTGAGAATCCAGGGGAAAAGCAGGTGAGAAACTCCCACAGGAGTGACAGGAGGAGGGAGTCACTGGGACAAAGTGTGTTGCATCCCATTAATTTACTTCTGGAAGAAATGTGTGGGCAGCCTGTTCCCTCCATGGCTCAGCCTGTGCCAGGTCTCTGCACCCTCCCTCCTTCCTCTGAAAGGCTTCAGCAGTGCTCAGAGGTTGTTCAGGATTAATGAGGCAAAAGTCCTCAATCAAGAAGCAATTTAAGAGTACATTTCTAATTCCACAGAGTTCAGTAAATGAACTAATTCAATGCTAGTTGACCTTTTTGTTTTGGGGGATGATTTGTGTCTGTGTTTTCCCTGAAGCAGCGGCAGTTTGGAAGGGCATGTCTGGCCCTACATGAAATCAATCATGTAACAGGTAAAATGAACACACAAGCCAGGAGCAATATTACCTTAAAAACATCCTGGCACCCAGTCCTGGGGCACAGGATTATGGCAGTGGCTCCTGGAAAAGGAGGGAACAGCTTCCCTTGCATGGGCAGGATGAAAGGCAGGACAGCCCCACTGAGTCGTGGCCAAGGCACACAATGGAATATTCAGGAATATTCAGCGGTAGTTCCTTCTCCAGGCAGCTCCAGAGATGTCCCACATCCAACAGGTCCTTCCCAAACTTCCCTTCCATCCCTGAGCCCCAGGACTGGCACTCTGTGGGAAGCCAGACCTGCTGGTTCCTGCTGCAAAGGCAGGCTGGGCAAATTCTGGTGCTGCTCTGAGAGTTTAACATCTTGGGTTAAATTGAACCAAATTTCACTGGAAAAGGCAAAAAGACCTGTGCAAAATGTCAAACAAGAACAGAGATTTTCAGAAAAGCCCAAAGCACAGCAATCAGAGCACAGACCATACTGGGTTTCCCAGCAAGTGCTTAAGTGGAGTTGACTCTTTCACATTTGCTTGCCTTGCAAACACTTTGCAGTGTTGAAGCTGAAAACCTCACACAGTTTGTATTTTGTCTGTGGAACTCAGTGGGTGAAACCCACATTTTTAAATTGAGAGGAGTTTTAAACCTATTGCCCATATTTTTCTTTCTTTTTACAAGGCAAAATACATTTAATGCTGTGCTGCACAGCCAAAGTGATTGTGGGCTGGGCTGGGAGGAATTGTTGGCCTGCCCCATTATGCACATTGACACAGCTGGACACATCTGTAGGAGCCATGTGAAGAAAATCCACAGGAACTTGGACTCAAAGTAAGTTATTTCTAATCCCAGTTCAGTCGCAGAAATAATGAGTGACTCGAGCAACTTTCTTCCTAAAGAAGGAACATTTTCCTACATCACAAAAGTTTAACAAGCCAAGACAATTATTTTACCTCACATCATCTGTATATAAAAGACTGACCACACACCTCTCCCTCCATGCAAAGCCCAACTAAGGTTAAATGCATTTATTCCTTCAGAACTTTCCTGCTCATCATCCATCATGCTAAAAACCACCAGGGAAAAAAAAAGTTTAAAAGAATGGTTTTCATTGTGCTCTCTAGGAAGCCTGGACCTGGGAAGAGCCTCGTGTAATGCACAGTCACATTGGATTAATGCTCCATGAACACTCAGGGAATGGAGTGGACACGTCCCCTCCTGCTCCACTCTGTGCTCTGCCTTTAATTTCACCCACATTGTGTTCTGAAACCGTGTCGTGTTGTCACAAGTGGCCTCTGTGCTGAACTCTGCCTTGTCAGGACAGCTTTATCATTCATAAATATTGCAATGAGAACCAAAGACTGCTTATGAAAGATTGATTCCTAACAGTTCATTGACCCTTCCTTCGAGGCCTTTTATTCAAATGCGAGTAAACCCATCCTAGAAACCCGAGCATTAATTGTTAATATTACAGGCTACTGAAACACAGAGTCCTCAAGGAACAGAGATCCAGGGCTGGCTTAAAGGGATACACCCAGCAGAAATGAAAGGCAAGCAACAGAGTTTAAACATGGAAATTCTCACATTCAGAACCAAACTGAGGTCTTTAATGGACTTTACATTAAATCAGGCAGGTCGAGCGCTTTGGAGGCCTCTTGTCAAAGTTTGGTTTGGAAGGATGAACTGCAACCAGGGAGAGGTTTGGGCACCCAGGAGGTTTGGGGGAGTCCTCAGCCACTGCTGTCTGCTGTCCAGACACCTCAGCCATCCTCAGTGCCAGAAAACTGCATCCCTGCCCTGGAACCAGTGGGGATGTGCTGCAACCCCTGGAACCAGTGGGGATGTGCTGCAACCCCTGGAACCAGTGGGGAT
>JAOXXN010000271.1:2494734-2525117 GCA_026770055.1 Myrmophylax atrothorax
CCTGGCTCAGAGTCCTGTTTGTGGGGGGCATTCACGGCATCAATGTGTAAATACCTGTCTAAAAGAGACTCTGGGTTAAAATAGGTATGAAAATGGTTGAACAGACCCTTCCAGTTGCAGTTCTCGTTATTCACAAGCAAAGGAGATCAGTGGACCAGAAACAAGGAAAACTTAGAAAACCCAGCACATGTCCTGTGCTATTTCCTCAGCAGCACTGATCAGATATCAAAACTCTAAAGAGATAAAAAAGCAAAACAAGGCTACTTGCAGTGACAATGAGAAGGTTCTACCTTTGTACCAGTTTAAGGAAAGAAAAGAAAAATTGACCTTGCTTCAAGGCATAAATCGACCTCGAACGGATTAGGATTTTTCCTGCAAGCAGGTCTTAATTAAAAAGTGCACAAAATCACTTTGCAACATAATTGTTAGTGGTAGCCACTATTGGAGAGGTTATTAAATTAAAGTACTACCAACTCAATAGTGCCATATGGTCATTCCCATGCCACTAAAGAAATAATTTTTACATATCCAGAGCATAAATCGATTACAGTAAGTTGTTACAATGGGGACCAGCCCTGCCCATCCATGCCCCATGGAAACTGGGGGTCTCAGAGCCAGCCAGAGCCCTGCAGCCCATGGAATTATCCAGTCAGGAATGAGGGGATGCAGCAGCTCTGGGTTGGTTTGAACCAGCCCCAGACTTGGGGGTGAGTGAGGAGTGATCCTGTGCCACACCACGGCTGTAACAGGGCACAGCACTGCTCTGAGCAGCCAAACACAGCCACTTCTGCTAGTCACAGTTTGCATTTTCAGATTTCCTCTCTTCCTGGTGCTCCTGCTCTCCTCCCAGGGGAGTTGAGATGTGGGAAGCAGCAGGCTGACCTTTAACACCACACTAATGCTTCGCCTCCTTCAAGTCCTTCACAAAGCAGCTAATTAAAGCCATTGTTCCCGCCAGCACAACACAGCAGGCCCTACCCTGGCACTGCAGAGCCAGTTCTCCTCCTAATTGCATCCTGTGCAGTCCATTCCGAGGGGTCACACCATCTAAATCAGCTCTGCATCGCTGGCACACGAGCAGCTGGGCCAATTTACAGCAGGGCACAGCCAGAGGGGGTCAAAGGTATTCCTTGGAAGCATGTACAAAATTATGAGGACTATTATTCCGGGAAGCATTGAAGGCTTTTCATATTTTGTCAGGAAATTTGGAGAAGCAAACACAAAGATGCTGAGAATGCAGCTGATGTCACAAAAAGAACAGGTCACCCAGGAAGTGAGATCACAGGCAGTGTCAGGATTGTCCCTCTGCCATCTCCATTTCAGTCCTGGTTTATTATAGAAAGAAAAGTCCGTGGAAAGTTGAAGCTTAACACTTAAAGGTAGATGCTCATCTACATCAACACCACCACCCTTGGAGCATCAATCTTTGCATAGAAACCTCTGTGTGAACCCAACACTTGATCCCACACTTTGATTCAGGAAAGAATTATATGCACAGCATCATCTGCAGATTTCAACGGGTTCTGTAAAGGGATTTGCAGCAAAGCCAGTGAATAGCTCTGCAGAAATTGTCTCAGCTCAGGTAGAACAAAGGCACAAAGTGTTGGTTGGATCCCATAACAAATGCTAATAATGCAGAGAGCACTGCCCTGGCTCAGCTGACCTTATTACGTACCAACAGCTCATCTATAATGCATTTAACTCAAGTTCTTCCTCTTCTAATGAATTAACTGCACTCCAGTGGACTGCCACTGAGAACTTGCTTGGGAAAATAGCTCCAATAAAAATCACATCAATAATAACACCTCCAAACCATTTAGTAGTTGGGAAATGCTTAAACAGTCATTGTTTTTTCCTCCCTTCTCTTGTCAGAAGGTCTTTAGAGGACATAAACCTTCTGTGATCAGCTTTTGTAAATTGAGTGCAATGCTTTAAAAAAAAAATAAAAAAACCCCAAGAAATAAATAAGAAAAATTAGGCCCACAACAGGATGCAATTTATTCTTCAGGCTCAGGATATGATGTCCTTACACCACTTAATTACTCCACAGGAGTAAATTTGCTCTTAAGGGCTGCTGACAACAGATGACATTTGCATTACAATTTTTCCCAAAACTTTGGAGACAGTCAGTCTTCTTACAGGTGATGCTAAGCTGCTATTTAGTTGATACTGTCTAAAATGATGGTGCTGCCTAATTGTTTCCATGAGCTCACCCAGTGAGATCTTAATGCATTATTTATACCCCTGGCTGGGCAAACCATTGTGCTAAGTGCAGTATGAATATATAACAACAATGCTCCTTGTCCTGGGTAAACTGTAGAGATCTCAAGTGAAGAAAGCATTTACAGCATATGCTTAATGTTAAAAGCATATTTTAAACCCCATTGAAGCCAGCCTTGCTTTTGTAAAACGTATTTATCACTCATCACACAGAGTATCCCAGAGCACACTGAGCTGGAATGTCATCCTGTGCTGCCCAGGACACAAGAGCAGCATTAGTGCTAAAAAGAACTAACCATGTGCACAAACCAGTGAGGATGGGGAGGGAAGAGCAACTGGTGAATAAACTTGGCAAGAACAGCCTCAGATTTTGTAGTTCCTCCTCGTCTCCCTCACGCACACCCACCCCAAAGCTGGGTGATTACAGCAACAGATGTAGAGTTCTAGAAAGCCAATGAATCAATGCACAGTTAAATTACACAACCCGTAAAAAATCAATGGAACCACAAGATGTAACACTGGGATATAAAAATCCTGCGAACAATAAATAAAGCAAAGCCATATTTAGGGGCTGTCTTGCTATTTATCTAAAGCAGAGCTTGGGCACGTTGTTTGCACCTCAGGAAATTACTATCAAAAAATAAAGGCCTACAATGTCGCTGTCCAGATCTCCCATGTTCCCATTTTCCCCTTATATGCCAAATATCCCCAAATTGACTGCAATTTCCTGTATATACCACAGAGTTTCTGAATGCAGCACATCCCCTAGTTCCTGTTCCCCTGAAAGGCCACTGCACACAACAACCATTTCCATCAGATCAGTGTCTGAGACAGGAGATCTCTGGCAATCAAGTCAGACCATCCCACTCAAGAGCTGTACACACTTCCAGGGGTCACATCTCACAGATTCCAGACTTGTGGTTTTAAATTCTGCGCTTTTTTTGTCCCTATTTCTTTTTCAAGACAAAGGGAGAGAAAGAGTGTTGCTGTCAAATTAATGTGTATTTATAGAACGCATTGATTGCACTATTTATTCATACCCTTTCTGGCAACTAAAATCAGACCCCATTTCCTTAAGGGGCTCAATTTGCTCCTCACTGATTCACTGTCTGAGCATCTCACTGGTCCCATTGATTGCAGTGGGACAATGTATTTCCACACACATTTGTCTCTCAGTGCTGCCTCAGAGGCCATGAACTTCCTGCATGGCATTTGGAAAGGTTTGCTGGTATTCTGCTTGGGGAAGGTAACATTGAGAGCCACACTGTGCATTCCACAGGGAAGGGCCAGCTCAGGTTTCCTGGATGCTCCTTCCCAGCTCAGCTGGGACGTGCACATTAAAACCTTATCAGGCATTTTCCCCTCTGTCTGTACCAAAGATCCTCATTTTCTATCACTTCTAGAAGCCTCCAGAATGCCAACTGTGCTGCCAATGGGAATGGCAGGTCCAGGCAATGCTGTTTCAGCCCCTCAGTGTCACTCAGTGTGACAAAAACATGACAGTGGCTGTGCAGCCCCACCCAGCAACGAGAAGGGAGCAGAGGCAAATCCCCATTTCCTTTGGCTCCCACACCACTGAACATTGGGTACAATACAGGGCTTGAAGAGCTGAAGAGCAGTGATAGTGCATGGCCTGATGCCCCCACTCAGCACACACACATGCACATTCCTCCCTTCAGACATGAGCCCTTCACCAACACAAGTTCTGGATCCTTTCCTCATTATCATTTCATAAATTGCAGGATTTAAGGCTTGTTTGTGTTATAGCTGCTGATGTTAAAGTAACACTTACCCTGAAGCTTTCATAAAATTTTCAGGACTGCTATTATTTTTAACCTGCTGCCAGAGGCAGATCTTCCAGCAGAAGGCAGCTGCAAGAGGTCACCTATTTCCTCCTGGCAAACAAACTCAGTGTCCTCACCAGGGCAAACAAACACCAATAAAACAAGTGCAGAACAGTTTCCCCTTGCAGTGCCACCATGGTAGAACATTGTCTCAGTGATGATGGAGTCAGAACCATCCTCACCCACACCAATCTCAATTGTTAAGGAGAAAAATTATAGTAAAATTAAACAGCTTCCCATGTGACAGTGGGATGTTTTTATACATTCTGGGTTAATTCCTCCTGTTCTTGTTACTAGCTACGCTCAAATCCTCCAAATTCATC
Source organism: Myrmophylax atrothorax (assembly GCA_026770055.1). Lineage (NCBI taxonomy): Eukaryota > Metazoa > Chordata > Aves > Passeriformes > Thamnophilidae > Myrmophylax > Myrmophylax atrothorax. Next base: position 2,499,122 of record JAOXXN010000271.1, read on the forward strand.
ATTTAATTCAAACTGGTCTACAGAAATAGTAGGTTCTTTTGAAAGCTCAATTTGAAAGATCATTAAAACATACAAAAGACTTTATCTGTTGGGGGGGGGAAAAAAATCTGTATACAAAGGAGGGGGAAAGAGGAGATCTCACACATGGAAAATGACAGTATTTTCTACCTTAACCTCTTCAGCTGGAGTTGCTAAGTAACCATGACACACCACTGTGTATTCTCTGCAGCGTCTGGTCTACAGCCTGACAGTCTGATTAATTCTTCCCAGTACCAAACCTGCATGGTGAATATTTTAAATACTTAAGCTTTACTGGGTGGGGAAAAAAATCCAAAAAACCATCCCACAACCCCCCCCAAATCCATCTATAATTTATAAATTAAGTTTTATTACTAGGCAGCCATATTTAGATGGGAAATTAAAACCCTCTTCCAATAGAAGAAGGTGATATATGTAAAGATTTCTTCATCTAACAAAGTTGCCTCACACACCAGTAAATACACTTCTCCAGTCTCCAAAACATGCATATTTAATTATGGATCCTGCATATCAATGTTTGTAAAGAAACAGGAAAAGAAAAACCCTCCACTGTCATTGCATTGTCCTCTAAACCTCTACATTTCTGTGTGAGGAAGTTGGAGAGAAATCAACAAACTTTTGTGTGTCAAAGGACAGGTAAAGCAAAACTCTCTGATCTTCTCTGCCTGTACCTGAGCCCCACACTTCATGTTCCAGCTGATCAGGACATCAATTAATGCAGACTGTAATGATCACCCAGCTGATGGTTCAGCCATCACATCAGGCAGTGCGGGGGGATCCCAGGCAGGCACAGCCCCTGCCAGGGCAGGGCAGGGAGGAGAAACCTCTGCCTGCCCCAAACCCCAGAGGGATTTACAAAGCCAAAATCAATTGTCTCCAAGCTGGAGTTGGAGCAGAGCTGTGGGACCAAGGCTTGACCTTCCACAAGGGGCACTCCAGGTTGTGCCCTCTGAGTAACCAACTGCACTCAGAGCCCCCAGGGACTGCCAGGGGGCACAGCAGCAATAAAATACCCTCTTAGATGTTACTCCACTATTTGAAGAAATTATAGATGGAAAGAAAAGTCATCCATAAGCCAAACCTTTTGCCAGCTAATGCAGCCAAACAGCACAGGATCATTTGAGAGCTCCCAGCTCGTGCTTTTCAAAGAAACCATCCTGTTTCTCCTGAACCACCCACTTCTGCATGGCAATAAAAACAGAATTCCCTTTGTGTTTCTATTGTAATGTAATTGTGTCATGCTTGCTAAGTGCAATTTGACTTGATTGACTAATTAGGCACTGTAGATTACCAGTCTTGGAGCAATCAATCTGTCTGGTCACATTAAATATTTCCTCTTTTAACTCCAAGGAACTTTTTGAGAGGCTCACGTGTATCCTTCACCAACAGGAAATGCTTTCCCAGGGTAGGATTTTAAATGTACCACATGATTTGCTAAAACCAGTTCTTTAGGTGTTCTTACCAGGAGTGTTCTTGGATAGACAGGTTAGGATCCTGTTAGGATGCTCCCTGGAATGCTTTGTTCTCTCTTTTGCTCCAGCAATTATCCTGCTCCATTGCCTCCGACACCTTCTGTAGATAATGACAAAATGGATTAAAATATCATCAGAATTATATTATTATACCCCTGTTCTCAGCACCATAGATTTAAATGCTTTCTAAAACAGATCATAGAACCAAAAAGTACCCTGAGTTGGAAGGACCCCACAAGGATCATCAAGTCGAGCTCCTGGCTTGACATACCGGAGGTATCTCCACAGGACTGAGGAGTGACATTCTCACATCTCAGTGAGCTTTTGATCCTCAGTGCCTGCTATGTGTCCATGTTCTACTTCTTAATCTGTATTAAATTTGCATCAAATATGCACAATAACCCAACAAAAATACCCTCTTGCTCCTCACACCAAGTACACTGCTTAGCTAAGAGGTTTGCAAGCAATTAATCCAAAGCCTTACACTTGTTTTAACTGACTCCCCCCCATGTTTTATCCTTGAAAACACTGAGTACATTGTATTAAATGTTAAGCACAGATGCTGCAAATCATCTTGGCTCTGGTGTGTTTCTGTGCATCTCCTCAGGGTAATGAAGGAAGCTTCGAAAAGAACTAATTCATTTACAGCAGCTGCAGGTAAGAGCCACAAGGTGCCTTTACCTCAGCAGAGCTGGGGGTACAGACAGGTAACAAACTGGGGAGCGCCGAATGTGCTGCAGTCCTTGACTCCTCTAATGCTAAATGAATTAATCAAAAGATAATTAAACATCCCGGACATACTTGTGTTCAATAAGTGGGCCATGTTTAGTTTCCCTCCACGTGAATTCCTCCTGATGAGGCACTTTCTGCTGCACCACAGAAATAAAGCCACGTCTCCTGGTGATTCGATGCAGATCCAGCAATTAATTCCACTTCTCTGGGATTTTGTTTTAGAAGTTTGGTTTTTTGAAAAAGAAAAACCTTAATTTAAATCTCTGGGTGATAACTGATAATGATTTTATTTTCCTCCCACTGGGATAGAATGGGAAGTGTATTTTAGGACAAAAGCAGAGCAGTTAATCAGCACTTCAGTCCTGCCCATGACGGTTGCAGATGGACTGGGGGGTGGGTACCCCCTCTGTCCCCACTCACCTCGGTATAAATCAGCTTTCTGACTGGGTTCCTGGTCACTGCAGAGCTGCTCACACCTTCTGTTCCGTGTGGAGCACAGTTCTGCTTCCCTTCATTACTCTGACAGTTGCCAGGGGCACATTTTCCCTTTTTTTCTGGATTAAAATAGTTGCAAACCACCCAAGTGTAACTGCAGAGAAGTCTAGCTCAGGAAAGTTTATGATCAGAGTAGGCCAGGGCACACAGAAGTGGATCAAAAACAGTTGGGTGAGGGAAAGGAATGTAAAATAATCAAATTAAGAAGGTTGTTTTAGCCCAGTCTCCTGCTGCTCATGTTTTTGCTCGTCTCTCAGAAGAGAGACAAACCACTCTGGGAATTCCTGGGCTGTTCTGCAAGGTCAGATACTTTAATTTGTACCAATAGTTCCTGTGTGGCTGGATTTAACTACTGACTTCCTCACAGCAATTAAGCCAGTAAAATCTTGTAGGACTGTGCAGAATTACTCATTTTAAGGCAGTTGTTTCCTCAGCTTAGTACTTTTTCTAGTACTTAATGGACAAATTACCTTCAAAGCAGGAATAGGAGGATGAGGAGACAAAGCCACCTGCATTCCCCTGAGTTCTGCAGTCCCTTTTCCATGGTGTCCATTGTAAAGACACAGGTACAGTAAATGGAAAAGTTTACAAAGTGTGTCCAGAATGGTAATGAAAGTAATGACATGATTTTTTTCATTAAACAGAGGATGCAGCCCAAGTGCTTTCTGTGGAAAACAACTTTGCTGCAGCCTGTGCCAGGCTCCAGGTGATGAGCTGTGGAACCAGGCAGGGCTCAAGGGCTGCAAACAGCATCAGAAAGAGAAATTCAAAGGGTAAAAGGGCTCCAGAGGCTGATGGACACCTCCTGGTGGGGCAGAGCTCTCACTGTCACCATGGACTGGCAGCCTGGGTGTAAATCCTGGGTGCTGCACACTCTCCCTTGGCACAGGGACTCTGTAGCACCAACACCACGGTGTAACCAAGAGGTGTGTGATGTGTTTGGGCAAAGTAATTTCAAAGCATCATCCTCAGAGCAGATGCATAACCTGAAAACAGAGCTCAACTGCTGTAAACTGGGAGACAAAACCAAAAAATCCCTCATTTCTTCCCTTCCCTGGCTGGAAATCCCTGCTCAAAGTACTCCACACAGGAGGTGTGAGTGGGGATGAGGCAAAAGCTCAACACCCAAAGCCAAGCCCTGCTCCTGTTCTGCCTCTGGAGCAGCTGAAGGGGACGGTGGTGGCAGCACTTGGCACTTGGGCACATCCAGCCCCAGGAGCTTCCCAAGATTCTGATTAATTTGCAGGACAAAAGCCTAATTTCCCTCCCTCCCTGAGCAGGTTTCTCAAAGCAGAAAGGACCTGAACCAGCTTGGTCATTCTCTTCCCATCCATTGCCAGCACCAGGTCAGGCCAAAGCAGAGCATCCCTGGTGCTCACAGGTATAACTTTCAATTCCAGCCCATCCACCATTTGTCTTTCCTCCCTCTCCCCCCATTTTATAGCTCTGGATTTCATTTGTAACTGAGATGCTCTGCTGTTGCTTTCATCAGTTTTCATTAGCAAAGTCTCCTAATTAATATGGCTCCCAGGTCAGTCTTGCAATCACATGATTGCTTTCTCCTTAACTATTCCCAATTTTTGAATACCAGGTTCTGCCATTCCCCCTGGTTCCAGAAAGTCTAATTCATATGCAATCCTTTTGGCTAATGACATAGTTCCAGATTGAACACTCAAAGAGAAAAACTATTTTCAGTTCCAACAGCAAAAAAAAGGCAGAGAAAAATAAAAGGTATTGCTCTAATTCAAGGAAGTATGTGCAGCTGGATCAAGATTTCTATCAAAAAAGCTATAGCAAGAGTAAAAAGACTTGCCTTGTGCTAGATTTATGTAAATAATGGAGGCAAAAGAATGAATATTCATATACCACGTGCTGCTTAATGGGCTACTACCTTATGTTCTCACTCTGAGATGGGAAGTTTGCAATCTAATGTGTTTGTAACTGGGAGGAAGCCTCCCACTGGTGCTCCCAGGATGGACAGAACCTTTCACAGTCCTGATGGCAGAGAAATCTCTGATCCCAAGTGCTCATTTCCTCTGCTCTGTATCCCAACAGCTGTGCTGACAAACCTCTGTGCTTGGGAAACAGGAGTTTGGACAGGGGACAGCTGAGAGGGGGCATGTTTCAAGAATTACAATATTTATTAGAGTCATTAATGTTGGAAAAGACCTCAAAGACCACGGAGTCCAAGCTCAGGTGGCACCTCAGTGCCCTGACTGAGAGTTGCATATGCCTCAAGTGCTGCTGGGCACAGGAGACCTCCCTGGATAAAGCACCTTGGAGAGCCTGGGTAGGACCTGACAGGTGTCAGTGACCAACCACAGGTGACACTGAGGGAACAGGAACTGTCTCATCCTTCCCTGCTTCACTGTGTCTCATTTGAGCTCAGCAGAGCCCTGGATGGACAGACTGGATGGAGAGCCTGGATGGAAGGACCTCCAAGGAGAGGGGGATAAAATCCTTCCACAATGAGTGACCCTTCACCAATTCAGGTGCTGCCTCTGGACCTTTCTCCTCCCACAGCAGCAGTTCCTCAGCACCAGCTCGTGGCACTGTGCAATGCTGGGCACAGAAAGGGGTCTGTCAGTTCATCTCAAGCTGAAGTGGCACCTCAGCACGGACCTGAACACCTACAAAACCCTTAACTGGCCACTTCTCACAGCCATTACTGCAACTCTAAACTCTGGTAAAAAGCCCTTTATAGTGATCAGGAATTCAATATTTCCCACAAGAAATAAGACATCAGGAAAGGGATATTTCTGTTTACTAACAGAGTTATCACAAAAGGCCATAAGAGCCAGAAAAAGAACTTGAATTTAGGCTGGCTGATCACAAAATATTGTGTGTTCAAAACTCCTGATTATCAGGACAAGTGCTGGAGTAGATAATACACAACCAAGCTCAATTAACCCTAATTAGTTTGGAGTCATGCTACAAAAAACTTAATTAGCAGTTACTGGATAGGGCTCAGAACATAAATAACATTTGGTTGTGAGCTGTACTTAAGAATCTTGCTGCTGACAAAGAGGAGGAGGAGAGGAAGCCAAGGGCTCCTCTGAGGGGACAGGGAGCTGGTGCAGCCCTGCTTTGGTGCTGTGAAGATTTCTCTGACATTTGGGTACAGAACATGAAAGGTCTGCAAGGAACCAGCTAGAAACTTATTTTGAGGCTTTTATTTTTACAATTTGCTACGTGATTTGCACCTTCCTTCACACCAAGCTGTGTATACTGTGAAAACCCTGGCTATTTCACATCTATTTGCTTCACTTCTTTTACCAAAAGTCTCCATCTGCACATCTGGTACCACCAGCAGGGCCTGGAGGGTCCTCTGCTTTGAAAAGCCTCCCACTCATCTGGGCACAAATGTGGTGCCTGGGCCTTACAAAACCAACCAAAGCTGCTTCTGTGCCCAGGAGAGCTCAGGCTGATGTCCTGTTGCATATCAACATCAGCTGTCACTCAGCATGTTCTTACAGCAACACACATTGAAACAGTGACCAGGATCAGGTTCTTTAACATCTCCAAAGGGTTTTCCTTTAGTTTTGTTCTTTAGAAGCTTTCGAAGTGTTTCTTTCCTGAGAGAACAGGAAAATATTGTTTCCCAGGATGGAAAGAAACTGTTTTTCACCTGCCCAGTGATCCTCCTCCCATTCCAGCTGTGGCTGTGCTGCTGTTGTGTCCACTAAAGCAATCACACATCCCTCCTCTCCCAAATGCTTTGATTTTTTAAAACCCTGCACAAACAGAGGTTTTCTTTATTGTGTGTTGCCCCTGTTGAGTTCAGACTTTTGAGCTTTGCCTTGCAGTTGGAATGGACATCTTCCTCTTCCTCTTTTCCTGTGTGAACACCTGATGGGATGAGGGGGCTGTTCTGCACAGAGAATATTACCTGTAAAATCCTTCCAGCCTCCAGAGAGTCCCTTCTCTGCTGGTTTCCTGCATATCCACCCATCTGAGTCCACATTTCTTATTACCTGATATTAAGCTGTCTGAACATCATTTGAAGGCATAAAAAGCTTTGCACAAGAGGGAGAGATACCATCTGCACCCCCCTTGCTGATATGGCTCTACTCTGCTCATCTCGATGCCCTTTCCTTAATCCTATTCACAGCTTTTGCAGATTTTCTGAAGGCAGCAAATGAAGGGTTTCATGAGATAAATTTGCTTTTACCAGCCTTAAACTTCAGCTTAATTTTTCCTGCCCCTTTTCTGGGTTTTCAATGCCAAAGCACAATGCACCTTGCAAGGGCTCGGGAAGTTGTGCTCCTTTCAGCATTTTTGATGTTCAGGGGCTTTTTCTAAAGACCTTCTCAGTCCCCACTGCACAGATGGCTGGTTTGAATTTCTTTAGACTCACATTTTAGCTCAACATCCGAGGACCCTCAAACCACACACTGCTCCACGTTCTTGTTTGGATTTTTACATGCAGGAGCCTTCTGGGGTTTGTTCCACCGAGTCTTAACCATTAACATCAAGTCTGACATCACAATCAGAGACCTGTAATTTTCCTGTTGAGGTGGCCTTGATTCCCCTGTACTTGTCTCAGCCTGGAATTAGAGAACTCAGGCTCCAAATATGAAACTTGGGGTGACTGGGGGTGACCTCAGACTCAAAGACAGGCAGTGTAAGGAGCAATCTGTGTTTCCTCAGCATCTCTCTCACTGGCCAACCTCTGAAAGGGATCTAAGCCTCTTACCTGATACAGATCTCCCCATTTTGCAGAGGCAGTTCAAGTCTCTGCTGCTTCCCCTCTCCTGTCACTCTGCTTTATGGTATTAGAAAACGACCTACTTAGCGTTGGGTGTAACTTCACTTGTAAAATTTTAAACCAGACACAAATTTTACACCTGTTTTCATTTCATGGGCACCTATAAAAAAAAAACTTCTGTGATGTTAATGCAGCTTCAGACATGACTGCAATGTGCTGTGCCGCCTGCTCTGCACATTTCAGTTTTATATTCTCAGGAACAGTATATTAAAATACCTCAGAAGAAAGTCCACTGAAAAAAAATCCAAACAACATTCTGTCACTAACTGCATCCAGCAGTCAAAAAGGAAATTAAAGTTAGTACTGCCCCATTCTGAGGCAGGATGTAGTTAAACAGAAAAGTCAATAATTCTATATACCTATTCAATACAACAGCAATATCTAAGAATAGAAGTCAGGGAATATCTGTTAATTCCCAGAGTCTCTCTTTGATTATTTGGCATTATCAAAACTGTTTCTGTAGGTCACATTCTGCAAAAAGACTGCAGTGTAAATAACAGCAACCAGCAAAGCCTCACGTTGCTGTAGATCTCTACATCAGCACAGTTCCACTCCATAAGCTGCACACACACAGTGCAGAAGTTGTACAAAAGGCATTTGAAAATCACCCAGAAGCTCCAAGACAAATCTGTGTGTTCTTAAGTTCAAATCCTCCTGGTACTGGTATTAAGGGAGAATTAGGTTTGCATTAATTGGAGCTTGAAAGATGCTCTGATAATGTTATTACAGTCAAAATGCAATTACACGTAAGAATGTTTGAACAGTGGAATATTTTTCATTTGAGTTTGATTTGTAACACTTACAAACATGCAGACACATTGTTGAGAATATATTAAACTAAATCCAGAGTCATTGACTACACTGTGCACCCTCCAGGTTCGGAGCCTGCACCACCTCATAGAAATCATTAAATGACTGCAAGAATTGCCAATCACACCCTCTGTACTTCTTTCTTTGCTTCTCTTTTTCCTAGCTCAGACCCCCAACACATTCCCTGTGCTGGAGGAAGCCTGAGCTTTACAGCTACACTGGGCTGGTGCAGCTCTACATCTTTAGGGACACACAAACTCCACCAATTCTGCTGTTTCCTTGGGACAGGACAGTGCCAGGACCCCCAGGTCCCACCTCCAGCTCTGGAGAGATTCTGTGGCACAGCAGTGAACACCACTGGCAATGGATAATCCAACCCCGGGCTGCAGTTCCATCAGTCACTCACAATTTTACTTCGGATAAATTGCTCTGTTCACTTTAATTGACCTTTTCACAGAGCAGGATTAAAACCTTCCCAATTCCCTGGCATTTCTAACACGAGTTTCATGTTTAATGCTTCCCCAGGTGCTCAGCTGAAGGTGCTGTGCAGCTCTACCCAGCCAGCTGTGCTCCAGGAAGATGGATTTCCATCTCCAATAGGCAATGGCACCAGCTCTGAGGGGACAGCAGCAGTGAGAGTGGAGGGGAAGGACCTGCAAGGAGCATCAGGGAAGGGAGGGATATTAAACACTGCAGAGGGAAAGAGCCAACACTCCTGAAGGGGAGATCACCAGCTGGGAACACACGACCTGCACTGGTGGGCACAGCATAAATGATTCCCAGGGATTTCCATGGCCTGGGAGCTGCACACTGGGCCCACAGACAGACAGACAGACAGACAGACAGACAGACAGACAGAAGGGAAACACAGGTCCCTGCTCCAGCCCCAAGGAGACTGAGCCTGAGACTGAGCTGTGCTACTAATGAATCAACCCAGGGCCAGGCAGCAGCTGCAGCATTCCAGGTCTGCCATCCCCAGCTTCTGCTGCAGGCTGGAACAAGCTCCAGGGATTCTCCCAGCTGCCTTTGCAGGGATAAGGGAAGTAGAAACTGGCTCAAGGGAGTCAGGATAAAGACAGGTACCAGCTCCTCAGTGCTGGCTCATGTCCTGCTTTCATGTTCTAATTAGTTTAGGGAGGACAGGAGAAGCTGCACTGTAAGAAAAGCTGTATCCCAGCCAAGGTTATAAAAGGGAACACCTTTCCCATGCAGAACTTTCTGCTATTTTATCTCAAGTGCATCAGTTAAATCCAGGCAAACCTCTGCTGCACACACTTAAACTGATCAGCTTAAACTGGTGACTTAATCGGGTTCCTCTTAAGTTAAATAAAAATAAGCTTAAGCTAAAATGTCAATGAAGGTTTTTGTCAGGTTAATTAACTGCCTTTAATCACACCTCATTGTGTGAGCAGGTAACACCTCAAACTGCTCCATCTAAACCCACTAAAGCTCATCATCCCCAACTGTTCCTTATCAGCTGAGACCTTCCCCAGCCCAGATTTGTCTGAGGCTCATGGGCAGCTTGAGAGCAAAGTCAGCTGGGAAACATCAGTCCCCATCCAGCCACTGCTGCACTGAGAGTGTGTCTGGACCCTTTCCCTAAACACATTCCACTCTGCACACAAGTCATTGCTGAGCTCTTTTCACAGAAGTTCCACTCTTGGCAGTTTGCACACACCCAAGTTGGGATCATCTCAGCACTGCTGCTTCCCCCATCCATCAATAAAAGAGGGAACTTCAAAGCCAGGTATTTATCCTGGAAGTGAAAATAAGTTGCAGTTTTTCTCTAAGTAACAACAAAACATTTATTTATGTGGGTGCATAAAACATATTGGGAACTGCTGGGGGTTTATTAGGAAAGTCAGAGTGCAACTGTGATGACATGGCCACAGAAAAACCCAACTTCCATACAGAAAGAGATTCCCTTTTCCATGAGGAGAACACCCTGGAGGTCAGTTTGCAGAGACAGCCCACTTGGCAAGAATTTCAGCTTTGAGCAACCTTAAATCCTGGGCTTGAGTGCAGACCTGAATTAAACACCCTCAGGTTGAATTTCTCTTCTGGGTTCCTCTATTTCAGATCTTCCAAGAATTGAGTCAAGTGCCTTCAAAAGCTGTATCACACACACTTGCCAGCAGTCTAATGAACCTCTTCCAAGTAGATTGATAATTAATGAACATGTGAGGTGGTGTCAGCTCTAATGATCTCTGACTTCCTCGATCTTTATTTATTTTCTAAGGCCTTCCCTGCTCAGTGGCTGCCTGTCATCCCAGCACAGCCTCAGTTTCTAAATGGGATGTGACAAGGTGAAATGGAGCCTGCAGTGATGGCTCTCACACGTGAACACCCCGTGCAGCTGCAGAGAAAACCCCAAATGTCTCTGCATGCAGAGCACAGGAGTGATGGGCAGGTCTCTACAACCTCCCTGCTTGGTTTTACACTCCTAGGCCCTGGAAAATAAAGCTTTATTTGCAAACACATATAGGTCTCCCAATAAAGTCCATTCCAAGTTTTGGGGGTTTTCCTAGGTGGATCTTTATTGGTTTAAAGGGATGAGAATTCTCTATGTGTGAAATATTAAAAAATACTGGTCAGTTGATCAGTGAAAACCACCAAAATGCTTCCCCTTACACATGTCAACAAACAAGAGAACTTTGAGGTGACTCTGGAAACAACAGGAGGCTTTCACTCTCAAGTTAAAAAATTAGAAAAACAGCAAAAACCTCCACTTGGACAAAGTAACTCTGCTTATAGGAGCAATAAACAGTCAATACCTGAGCAGCACACAGAGCTTTCAAAGCAGACTATTACACAACATGATCCTGAGCAGGTCAGGGAAAGCAGAGCCCAACTGCTGCTCCTGGAGCTCTGAAGCACCTCGTTGTTATGCACTGCAAGAGCAGCACAGAGACTTGAGCCTGCCAAGAGCCTTGCAGGTCCCGGGAAGGAGATGCTCATTAAAGGGAACAGGCAGGACATTGTGCCTCAAACCATGTTTTCTTTTTGCAGATGAATGCAGCAGCAACACTGTATTGATTCTAGTAGGATTTGAAGTGAAAATTATGTGGCTTCTGGCCTGGGCATAACAGCATCCTCCACTTTATTTATAAAGAAGAAAATCTGACTCCCAAATCTCTTAAGAAATACCCAGAATTTCCAGCCAGAAAGCTGTTGACCATTATCTGTCGAAAGAGAAGAGAAGGGAAATTGGGAAGGAACCTCAGTGCCTGTCAGAGGGGGTAATAAAGAACATGGCACTAATTATTGCCATTGACCAACCAGGGCAGAACCAGAAGGCTGTGGGACCTCAGTGCTGCTGCCCTCTGACCAGTGCCTTGGGATGAAGAGCACTCTGGGGTTCCAGACTTGCCTCAGATTCCCAATAAACTCAGCTCCCACATTAAAACAGCCTGGTTTTCCCTCTGCTTCCTTATTTACCTGGTTATGGGCACTCAGCTTTGTATTCCAAGCCAGAAGTCCAATCTGAGCATTAGAAATAATCAGACAGAACACAACAGGTTTGAACCTGTAACCTGTTGAAGTTTTAGTACCAGAGCACCCAATTTCAAGGAAAAACCAACTGGATATAGAAGATGGAACCTTTTTGCCCCACTCTGATTTTTGTTACACCTGAGCAATCTCGTTTCAGCCAAGGAAGTAACATGCATGTAATTGAAGATATAATTCTGCCTGAAGATCCTCAGCTATCAAGAGACTTAAGAGTGTGCTGAGCTTTAAACACATGGTTAAATACCCTGCCAAGACTTTATTTAATGGTTCTGTTGAAGATACACCACTAGACTGCAGTGAAATTAGGTGTGTAATTCAAGCAGTTTAAGGGTTCAAGTGTGTGGACTTGCATTTATTGCCCAACATAAAGGGGCACCTGAAGTAACACCTGTAAACAAGTTGTGCAAAGTTGGCCTTGGGGGTCTCGGGGGCTTTGCAGAAATCTCTCTGAAATATGCCCAGTTTTACCATTTCAAAGCAAGGAGCTCTCTGTTGATTAGAGATTGTTCTGTGCCTTCCTGGTTTAAATGAGATTCAGACCCAACACTGAGCTGAGCATTGGACAGTTTCTGCTTCCCTCTCTGCTCTCCCTGTCAGCTCTGGAATGAAGATGTTGTCTCTCCCCAAACACAGCAACTCCTTGTCCTTGCACTGCTATAAATATCTGACAGGGAAATTAGGTCCCTTGCTCTAAGAAAACACCAAATTCTACAAAGATACCATTTCACCAGTCACTAAATTGGGAACCAGGTTCTGCTGCACCACAGGGGAGACACCCAACAACTGCTCCTGGTGCTCTGTCCATCTCTGCACTCGAGACCAGGCTGAGCAGGACTCCTGAGTGCTCACTCTGGGTAAAAGTACCACTCACCTCCCCTGGTACAGGTGGGGATATCCCTGATCATGCCCCTGACACCCACCCTGGGGCCAGGGCAGCTCATTTCCAAACTGCAGCTGATTCCCCACCACAGCAAACAGCCCTTGCTTTTCCAGCTCACGAAGATTTGGATTCTTCCTGTTAAAAGAACACTGACTGGAGCAGGTAGTCACAAACACTATCACATCTCATTAAACAACCACATTCTACCACCTCATCAGCTCGTTAAATCTCGTGATTATTAATTATTTATTCTATTATTACCCATTATTATTTCAGGGGGTACTCAGGCTTGCAGCATTAGGATTTTTTCTAGCTTGTCTTTAGCAAAATAATTGTGAAAAGGAATCTCTTTATTTGACACCAAATCTTTATTTAGGGAAGGGAAAGAAAAAAGAAAAAAGGAATTTTAGAACTATATAGAAATTCCTGAACCATAAAAACGTGAGAATTCACTGGTTTTTCTCTTCCTGTCATTAATTCTGAATAGGAATGAAACCTCTGCAAAATACACTGCTAAGGTGAACAGCCAATGGTTTGTTCAGCCTCTGCACCCACTTCTGTGCTGATGCCCCAGTGCCAGTGCCAAGGGCAGAGAGTGGCTCTGCTCCCCAACCCTGGGGAAAATAATACAGATTATTCTTCCCGTGTGTGTTTTCCATGAACTCCTCGTGTCTTCCAGCCCTCTTGTCACAGGAGCACCCAGAGATTTGACCACCAGGCACACCAGAGATTCCCCACAGCACTACCAGGGACAGTGATCAGGGGGAAAAACCACCAGAGAGGGTTTTCATAGGAAGGATTTGCACATGTGCAAGTGCACAGAATTCCAACTTCTTTGGCACTGCCATTGCTGCTTTAATATCCTTTGCGGATTCTCACAGTCTCTCCCTAAAGACAAGCCCAGTGAATTCCAGAATGCAGCACTGGGCTGGTTCTCTCTTTCTCCCCTGGAACCTTAATGAATGGATTTCCCATTCCGTCCAAGGACATTCATTATTGCAGTTTACGAGTTACTTGTGCTTCTCTCCACACAACTAGTTTGTTCCTTTCCTGCAGGCACCTTAATTTCTAATTTCCAGCAGGTGAGCCCAAATGAAAATCATTATCAGGATGGTTAGCATTTGGAGTTTGAGTATTGATTTATGCCTTGGGTGAAGAGGTTAATTAAATGTGAATTTTAAGCCAACAACATGATTAGGGGAGTGAGGAAACCTGAATTCATGAATACTTCCAGAGTTGTTAAAATCATTTAAAATGAAGAATGACTGGAAAACCCCTGCCTGTTACTGGATTAATGGGATTCTGAAGCCTTTACAAGAAATAACAGGGGGTCTCAGGTATTCCAATCCAGCTGGGGGCTTTGGTGTGTATTTATGTTGGCATTAGCACTGGATGCAACACTTTATGGAAACTGCTCTTATAAATTCTGCTCTTGTTTCTCACCTTTCCCCACTCTTTCCCATTCAACAATTAATTCTGTAGCTCTATGAACTATTGGCTGCACAAACCTTGAACCCATTGCCGCTATTACATGCTACTGAATCACCTTAACTGAGACTTGGGAAGATCCTGGCCAGAGCTCAGCAAAGCCAGAGGAACTGGATTTTGCCTGGTTATTTTAGGAGAAATTGTGTTAAGATGTTTTACTTTCACTTACAACCACCAGTGGCAATGATTTTGTTAATTACTTTCTTTTTTAGCTCATGTACTCTTTCCTCAGTCTAATCTGTTTACTTATTGCATTTTTACAGAAAACACACAAGAATTTGCTCAGACAATCGAGCAGGAAATTCCAATTATATTTGACACAGTAAGGAAGCAGTGAACTGAAAAACACCTGGAGGTGGGAGAGGGATGAAATGTATAAAGAACTGCACCAGAGATGCTCTTACAGGCAGTTACCAACACTTCACACCCTCCATTCTGCACATCCCCTGGCAATGCCCTCCTTGCCAGGAGAACCTGCCAGCTCTGCTGCTTGTTCTGCCTGTCCTTGCCCTTTCCTCTGCAGCCCTCAGAGCAGCCCATTGCTGGAACACAGGGCAGAGGAGAGCCCCAAACTGGTTATTTCTGCAGCAAAACACCTCAACTAATGGACAGAAAAATGTGCCCAGTTGTCTCTTCTTTCCCTCCCATGAAACCACAGGCTTGGTTTAGTGCTGGATGTGCAGATCCAAGGGCTCTGCAGCACCCCCAGCACTGCTGGGCTGTTGCTTTAGAGGTTAAATGGAGACACATCAACCTGTGTAGAGGCAGTGCCTGATGAACTACCCAAAAATGAGAACCTGCATTGATTTTGAGTACAATCAGGGGCTACTCACACAGTGTCAGCATGGACAGAGAGAGCTCTGCCAGGTTTCCAGTGGTGACAGAGATTCTCCCAACCTCCCCATCTCTCTGGACACACACTCTGCACACAAACACCCACATGTGCATATGCACATGCAGCCTGCACATATGTGTATAAAACCAGAAACACTTCCATGGCCCATCACAGCCCCAAACCTCCCAAATCAACAGCCTGTTCACAGGCATTAACCCTGTTACAGCCAGAGCAGCTACACTGGCATTTTGTGCCACAACTGTGTGTGGATCCACAGTTCTTCCCCTAATTGTACATTTGCAGCTCCTGTAATTTTGTGTAAATCCAGGCAAGGAGCAGCTGTCATGAGGCTATTTCTTAAATATAAATTTCTTACACAGTCCTCTGAAATTTAATTACACATCACCCCTTCTTCCTTCTACATGTTAAGTGTCCAATGCAAAGTCCTGCTCCAGTAACCCAGAGTCAGCAAACAACACATTGTTTTCTCTGGTGTTCTTTGCTGGGACTTGTTAAACCAGTTGGGAGAAATTTAACTACCCCACTTAGCCCTTTTCTCCCCCTCTACAGAATAAAGAGGTTTTGATTTCATTAATTTGCTTTTCACTCCCAATCATTTCATGGACATTGTATTAAAACATCATTTGCCAAATGCTCTTTTCTTACTTCTTACCTTTACCGAATTTCAGTGTATCAAACCACACCAATTAAAGTGGCATAAGAAGTTGGGAGCCTGTCCTTGCTTCAGCCCAGGACAGGGACATTTCAGCCTAACTTAGATTTGTTAGGGAATTCCATACCATTGCAAACAGGTGTAAGGAGAAGGATCGGTTTTATGGTGCAGTGTTCCTGGAAAACAAGGCACGAGCCTGACAGCCCTAATGTGAATAGCAGAGACTGTAATTACTTCAAATTAAGGCAAACTCACTCACACAACATCTTATTACACTCCAGCTTTTCCTGTCAAGACAGAGACCTCTGCACTAATGTGCTGCTTCTATTTAATCTTTTCAAGTAAACAGAATTATTTATCTCTGCTGAGCCAAATCTGTTAAAGCCTCTACAAGAGCCGGTCTGAAAACCCCCATTCCCTCCATTTGCAGCCCCTGCTCTCCACAGAGCCCTGTCTGTCCTAGCAGACTCCCAAATGCCACCAAACCTGCCGAGCACTGACCTTTAAAGCCTCTGTGAAATGCAACACGTGGTGCTCTGAGTGACTGAGGCTGGATTTGAGTGGGAGGCAAAGCGGCAAAACACACGGTTCTCTCTCTCACTTGGCACGTGATGCTCATCACCAACATCCCCAAACTGTTTCTCAGCATCCCAAACAACCCTTTGTTCACATCTCTCCTTTGCAAACAATGAATTTCCCTGCTGTGTCAGGGTCAGCGAAAGAAAATAAATAAATATATCTGTAGCAAAGGAGAAACTATCCCAAAGCACACAGGACTCAAACAGAAGGTGAGATACGAAGCAGAAGTACAATGTGCATCATGGTAATGCTTTAGGGCAGCATTAAAACAGCAGAGATAAAAGAGAAAGAGAAAGGCTTGAGGTGCTTGAGGGGTCCTGCTTCTTAAAAAACCTGCAAGTATCTTCTGTTTCTGGCTCTGTCACGGACCCACAGTGGGCCCTGTGAGAGACACAACGTGCCTCATTTTCTACTGGTTGGGCTGTTCAGACTGTGACCCCTTCAGGGTAGGAAACATCTCCCAGAGTGTGTTCAGCACTACACGACACTGTGAAAAGAAAGAAAATATGTAAGTTGTTAATTTATAAAAAAATCAAAACTCAGTTTTCAAGGCACTTTTTTCTGTTATGAATGCAGTAGAAAATATGGGTTGTGTGTGTCTCCAACACCCACTGAGCTTAAACACTGATGTGTCAACATGCCTTTTACTTTTTATGGTTGGGTTTTT
The DNA here is from genome assembly GCA_026770055.1 of Myrmophylax atrothorax. NCBI lineage: Eukaryota > Metazoa > Chordata > Aves > Passeriformes > Thamnophilidae > Myrmophylax > Myrmophylax atrothorax. Next base: position 2,516,070 of record JAOXXN010000271.1, read on the forward strand.
TGGGTCTTTTTAAGACATTAACTTTGTAGTTAATCAAGTCTCTTAAAAAACTTTTACCAAATTATTTGAGATAACCCCTTGTTATATTTGCTGCAGTCAGGAGCAGTCAAGATTTAAACCAAAATAACGAATGGGATATCAAAACACCAACTGTTAATGCAACGTGAATAGATGACCAGATTGCTCTTGTGACAGAGGCGGTCACAAGTTGTCTGCAAGGGCAAAAACTTATCATATGTTTTTAATTTCTGCTTTCTGTACATGGTGCTGCAAACAGTGGGGGAAGGTTCCACCAGCTTCTGGGTTGGAGAGAAGGAACAGAGTCCATCTGGGCAGGAATTCATTACGAGCCTGATGGTGACAGCATCATATGGAGGAGTTCACTGGTGGGAATGGAAGGCAGGCTAAAAACACTGGGGAGCATAAACACACAGGAGAGAAGAAATTTAACTCCCCTAAGCAGGCCAATTAACAAAATACATGAAGGAGATGAGGCTCACTTGCATTTCCTTGGCATGTTCAAACTCCAGCAGAACAAAGTACAAGGAAAGAATTCTCATTTGTGAGGTGTTTATAACACTGAGTCTGTCCTCAAATGCTGCTGGTTTTTATCCCTACTTACAAAAATAAATTAACATGAAGATACTTTCCCTGCAAGAAAGAAAATAACTGGAAATTGATAAACTGCCACAAGTGTAATTTGACCCCTCAAATTCCCTGGGGAGGACGAGGAAGCAGGTGATGACCCAGAGCCAGGTGTTCAGTGTATTCAGACCCCTCAGGTCTGACAAAGTGATGAAGAACAATCCATTTGTACACACTGAATAATTTGATCCTATTTCCATACAGATTTCTTAATTCTCTGCCCGAAACACTTGGTGCTGGCACAGCCCTGGGCTGGCACAGACCTCTGCAGGGTCAATGCCAAAGCCTCTGCTGTTGTTGCCAGGGTGGAGTTTTGCTCGAGGTGAGGTTTGTATGTTCTCCTGCTGGAAGGGAAGAGCAACAAGGAGGGTTTTCAGTGCCCTCCATGTTTGCAGCACACAGAGCAGGAGCACTCGCAGGGACTGGCAAACTTGGGAGCTTTCATTTCCCAGCATATTTATTTATTCAATGCCTCCCATAAAATGCCTGTCACCTTGACAACGAGGCATTTATTTACAAATCCGGGAGCACAGAACAGCACAGAGATACCTACACGGAGAGGAACGTTCTGGGAAATGGCTGTCACTGCTCTCAGAGCAGCAACTCCTCAAGAGTGGTGGGAGGGGGGAGGCGCAGGAGAGAACATCTCACAGGAGAGTCTGACGCACTTTAGTGCTTCTTCCCATGGTAGGTGTTTGTTATTTATATTTCTGAGCGTTTCTAACCATCTGCAGTTAATTAGGAATAAGCTCCTCAATAACCCCCTGAATGCCATTGACTCCAACAGGTGCAAACAGTGAGTGGAGGGGCAGAACATGAAGAGGGATCAGCTCTGGAGGGTGAGGACAAGAGGTGCAAAACCAAACCCAGACAACACTGTAGAGCTTCAGCTGGGGATTCAGGATAGGGCCAATTTACTCTGCAGAATCTGGTCAGGATAATCCATATGGTAGAATTTGTTACATCGGGACCAAAGTTAAACCTGCCTATGTCCAATCTACAAAAGACCTCAAGAAAACCATTTAACCCAGGGCAGCTTCCACCCACACAGCTGAAGAGTCAGGTTTGTCCAAGGCACCAAAAACCAGCAGCCTGCATTTGAAACAGAAAAATGCAGGTTGTGTTTCTAATGACATTTTTATTTTTCTAAAATGAGAATAATTATGCTGATGAGAGTAAGATCCAAATGGCATCTAAGCCCTGAAGATCTTGCAGTCTTTTTTTGTGTGTGAAGACAGTGTACATTAGCACATACAAGAGGAATATTTTATCTGATGTAATGAAGCATTTGCAGGCTGACTCTGATCAGACTCAGCTCCAGTAAAAAGCCAAATCCATGGAATCTTCAAGTCCAGCTGTCAATCCCTTCCACATCACAACCAGAAGCTGCTCAGTGAACTGTCACACACACCCTTCAAGGAATCAGAGGGCTGTTCCTCACATCTCTGCCAGTCATCTCAGCTGCTGAAGGAACTTCCGACTTGTCTCTGTCATTTATTAGTCACCATGAATCAAAACCTTGTCCGGGGCATCTCCTGCCCTTGGGGTCCTTCAGTGCAAAGGACAAATTGATTCATGATGACAAAGCTAAGGAGGAACAGGCACTGAACCTCCAATTCCTGTTCCACCATCATGTAGAGCAGCGACAGGAACCCTCCTCCACCCCCTGGTTGTGGACCAGTATAGTAGCAGTACTTACTAAAAGATTACATGCCAAAACACCCAAATCAGCTAAACAACCTCCCACACACCAGAAATGTTCAAGACTAGTAGTTGGATTCAGACATTACCGAGTGCAGAAAGCTACAGAAACATCCTTTTTAAATTGGCATCTCTCACAAGGCAGTTTTTCAGCTTTTTATCCTCCCCTTCAAACCCAGTTCTGTTCATGTCACATAAAACAGAGCACACCAGGAAGTTAGAGCTGGCCAAAGGTGACCTTCATCCCCCCTCCCAGCAAACACATGAGTTTGGGTTTTGACATTTATATTATTTCTGGATCATGGGTCATCAACAGCTTTATTATCTATCTGTCATCTTTTTTTTTTCCTTTCTAAAGATTATTATTAACAAATCCCCCAGTCAACTCCTCCAACTGGACCAATGTAAAATAAAGATAAAATCTGGACGTTCACATGAGGCAATTCATTCAAGATAATCTCTGTGCTATCCCTCAGATATGTTTATATAAATGCAGAACATTGGCGAGCTTGAAGGGACACCTGCTGCCAGACGGGGACACTGCAGGCTGGTGGCACCAGCACCTCGGAGGATTTGGACACAAAGAAAAGCAAAGGATCTTCAAGAGCACCGAGGAGTGTTTGGAGACCTCCCCACATTGAATTAGGACACGATGCTGTGCCACATCACAGTGATGCAACACCAGTGCGAGGAAACTTCCCTAGTTGGGGAGATTCCCCACCACTGCCTTTTTTTCTTCTTCTTCTTCTAAATGCAAAGCTTTTCAAGTCCTTGTGCTTCAAGCTGATCCTCGTAATTAAAAGAGCTGATAAAAAAGCCTTCGTTAAAGGGATCTGTACATATTAGAGTTCATTAAAATGTAATTCCCACGGAACAGGACATTTTAATCTATCCATACTTGGAAGAAGAGGGAGGAATATTAGATATATCTCCCCTCTACCCGGCCCTGCATGTATCTGTAGGCCATATGTGTTAATTACAACTTGCTTGCCTAAATGAGAAAATTATACACTAGCACGTAGTTAACTAGTTATTAACTCAATTACTCTTCAGAGGTTTGGGAGAAACTATATTCCCAGCTAAGGTGTCCACTGTAGCCTGTATATTATTATTTTGCATGTTCTTCAGTCTACAGAGAAGTTGTTGAAAGGAATAAAACCATATTAAAAACACTGCTTAGGTGGGGTGGGGAAATACTGCTACAAGCATTTGACAGGAGGTGACTGAGGGCTCCACTGACCCTCTCAGTTCACAGACTACCACACTCCTAAAAAGTCATTTTAGTAATCAGAGGAACCCAATTCTTTAGTAAATAAATCCCAGACCCATCAAACTGGCAGCTCCCATGTCCCTACTTAGTTAAAGGGTATTTGGCTGGACCCCTGAGGCAAAAGCAGAGGAGACACACCAACAATCTGACAGACATGGTCCAAAGAGATGAACTTCTAAGGAAAATTACACAGGGATTCATTCACATCTGGTTAGTGAAAGGGGCAGTAACCCCGCTTTCCCTCCCAGTTTCACAGCTCCCCTGCATAGAGGACAGCCCAGTGTGGGGCAAGATGGGCCAGGACAGGCTTAACCCTCAGCTGTTGTGACCTGACTCCTCAGAGCAGCACCATTTCCCACCAGAACTTCATCTGTTCAGAGCATCAGCAGCTTCCCTTGATAAAACCCATTCCAAATATCAGCACAGAGGCTTGGAGAGAAACAGGCTCTTTATAGATAAAGTTGCTGCCTTTTTCTTTTCAAGCTGCACACAGTAATACTTTTCACAAATGCTATATATCCTCAGTCTAACTGGTCTGTAATGAACTGTTGATAGATGACAGCAATCGTGAGTGACTGCTATTATATCCTATTCTGTGAGTGGCAGAATGAATAGCATGAATTCATTTCAGAGTAAATGAATACCTTCAAAGCACCTTTCATAAAACAGGAGCCTTCAAAGCGGGGTTACCATTTCCAAAGATTCAATATTGCTCCAATTTACTTTTCAGATGGAGGGCCAACCTCATCCTCATCGCAGTCCTTTGAAGTGAGACACCACAGCTGAGTTTGGTTGGAAAATTTTAATATGCAGAGTTTGTCTTCAAAAACAATTGTTACTGCACCTGCTGATGGCACTGCACTTCATGGCAGAGCCCAGCCCTGCTGCTGTCAGCCCAGGGGCTTCACCTGGTGCTTCTCTGGGCTCTCTTCAGGTGGATATGTGTGTGTCTCTGCAAGTCAAACAGCACCTTAAGTGCTCACCAAGGTTTCCCAGCAGAACAACTCTTAGCATGTGTTCATAAGGCCACAAACTTGGCTGAACCACAGGACTTGTGTTAAAATATTTTCTACACTCTGCCAAAGTAATCACCTGGCACCTGTTGGCCTCAGTGCCACCTGGAGCATCCAGGTGACAGCACCAAGTCAATGTTACAGCAAAGTACAGGAGAGATGTCCCAGCAGCAGCCACAGCCCTTGGACTGCAGCAACAGGATGATGTTGGGATGTTTTCATAAAGCCCAGAGGAAACAATAGGCCTGCTAAGACAGATGAAATTTGTGCTGTTGGCATTAAATCCAGCTTAGCAACAGGAGAACAAAATCCAGAGGAACTGAGGTCCTTCTCTGTGAGTGTGGGAGGCAGAGCTCAATTTAACACCACATCCCCCAACACGTGGTGTTTCTATTACAAACTCTGGACCCCACAGACCAACCTCCAGAGAGTTACAGGCTTTATCCAACAACACACATCTCCTTATAAAGGCAGTACAGAGAAAGGAATGTCAGCAGAGAAGATCATTTCCAAGAGTACTGAGTGCCCGAGTCACTCCTGTCTCTGATGCCAAAGCAGATTCCCAAACAGCAGGGCCAAGTCCAAGCCTGGACTGCAGAGCATCCCTTGACTTGCTGCCCAGGGAGGCCTGAGCAGTGCCCTGGGCTTGGTCAATGAGCTTCTCAAACTTGCTGACTTCCCACTCCTTCTCCTGCAGACACTGTTGGAATCATCTTCCAACTGCTACAGTGAACCAGATAAAACTCACTGGGAATTAGAAAATTTGCCTCCCACTGTGTGTATTGAATCTTAGATGATGAAAATAAATAAATAAATAAGCCCTCGAGTTTCCCTCTGAACTGCAGTGTAAATACTTCTTAAGAGTCAAGCAAGTGGTTTGAAGAGCTTGTTTCACTCGTTCCATGCAAATATCAAGATTAACAGAGAGATTAATTATGTCCCATTTTTCTTCTTACAAAGGATACAGGCAGATTTAGAATAACAAAAATAAACCCTCTGGATTAATATTCATAACACAATGCTGAGCGGTACAAAAGCAACTCATTTTTTATGTAGAAAGGGGGAGAAAACAAACTGTCAAGAGTGCTCCAGAAGCATAAATACATATTAACTAAGGAAGTCTCACAGGATGTACTTCCTCAGTCTGCTGGGGGCTCAAAGAGGGTGTGCAACATGTCATGGTCTCAGGGAATGAAACCAAGTTCAAAAGCCCAGAAGCAAAGTCTGATTTGGGTCATGTCAAAACTTATATCCATTCCTACTGAAGTTTTCTGTTCATCCTTCGGAGGGCTGCAGTCCTGGGCTCAGCTCTCTCAGCTCCACAGCTCAGGAGGGGTTTGGGCTGAGGTCCTGGGTGGTGTCTGTTCCCAGCCAGGCCAGTGCATCCCACAAGGACCAGCAAAGGAAGAAGCATCACCAGCTGTGTCCCCACACTAGTGGCAAACACAAGCCTGATTTCCAAACCCTGAGGTGAGAGGAATGTAATGTTGGCTGAGAATCAAACCAATCTCGTAGTTTACAGCAGATTCTGACATAGGAGAACTTTTCTGACTTCTCCAAGAACTGCACATCACACACACAACTAAACCATTGCCAGGCTCTCGTGCTCTTCTGAAGGTCTGGAAGTTCTTTGACGAGCTTTGAATTATTTCATTTAGCATTTCCAGCTCACCACCTCTTTATGAATTTTGGCAAGTAAATTTTTAAAAACCATTTATTTAGACAAGCTTTTTGTTTCAGCTTTCACTGGTAATCGGGAAAAATCAAGGAGATCAAGTCAGCCCTTTAATGACATTTTGACTTCTTTTTTTGGAGCACTTTAAGGTAACAGCCCATTTCATATATTGGATTCAAGAGAGACAGTACTTAATACGTATAATTATGCAGTTTGCAAATGTGACAGCTCTGATGTTGCTGCAATACAAGTCTATGCAGTTAAATTAGAATTATAATGACAGTAATTACACTAATTAGCCTTTTTTTTTCTAGTTTGTTACCAGCAAAGTTTTGCATATTTACGTGAGTAACAGCTACTTCTTCTTTCTCCTAAAATCCACCATAACCAATTCCCTGAAAAGCTCATTTATCACAGCCCTGCAATACACGAGTAACACTCAGAGATGAAAATGCAGATGCCAAAAGGGTAAGATTTAAAATCCATATAATGTTTTTCACAAATTATTTACACGCACTCTACAACGGGAACGCTCAGAAGTTTAGACAGGCATAGGGTGAAATATTCAATGTAATCCACAGGCAGCACCACAATTTGGCTGTGACAAAACACACACAAGCCCCTGCTCTGCAGATGACACAGAAACAGAAGGTTCCCAGTCCTTTGGCAAGGCAACAAGGCTTTGAGCAAGACCTGGCCCTCAAAATGCTTTCAAATCCTATTGCACTGCTACGAGGTGGAAATCATAATCATAGAATGGATTGGGTTGGAAAAGACCATCCCTGGAGGTTTTGAAACTGAGATTGGCCGTGGCACTGAGTGCCGTGATCTGGTAAAGGGACTGGAATTGGACCAAGGGTTGGACTTGATGGTCTTGGAAGTCTTTTCCAACCCAATCCATTCTATGATTCTATGAAATTTTGGGGAGGGGCACTCAAAAGTTACCGGAGGGGCACTCAAATTTTGGGGAGCAGCACTCAAAAGTTGGGAAAAGGAGCACTCAAATTTTGGGGAGGGATACTGAAATTTTTGGGAGGGGCACTCAAATTTTGGGGAAAGGGGCACTCACAAATCGGGGAAATTGTCCCATTACCGTAATTACCGCTAATACGGTAATTACTCTTAGTACTATAATTAGCCTTTTACCATAATTACTTCTTACCGTACTTACCTCTATTACCGTAATTACCGCCATTACCGTAAATACCCCTGTTACCGTAATTCCCCATCACTGTAAGTATGCATATCATCCTAATTACCCTAATTACCGTAATTGCCCCGTTACCATAATTACCCATATTACCAAAAAGGTGCCAGGACAGAAAGGGTTTGGTTAATACATTACAGAACAGCCCAGATCACACCAATGTCCTCAATACCCCAGAACACTCCAGGGAAGCCCAAGAGTATCCCAGTCATGATGAACAGCTGCTCTATCTTTTTGATAACTCCATTACTTGAGTTCAGAGAAGGTTTATGGACTAGAAAGCCTCAGATATGGTCATGAATGTTTGATGCCTTTGCACACAGTTATTGCTGTAACTCCACTCCCTGTTGGAATTATGACATTCCGACAGCCTGTGGTCATTACAGGCCAAGGGGAGCAGCACAGGTAGGAAAATTATGCACTTCCCACACTACTGGATTATGGTTTTGCCTTGAAATTGGTGCTAACTCCTTCAGCACTTTTCTCACAGATGACAAATGTGGTCTTTGAAACAGCAGAAGGAACTCCCAGTTCTCCATATTTGTCCACCCAACCCCAAGCTTGGTAATGTGGGGTACCTTCAGATTTTTTCCAATCTACTAAGAATGACTGAGGAAGGGAAAAATCCCCAGAACACACAGGGTTATTTGAACACTGTGACAAACTTGGCATTCATGCCTTTGCCATCCTGATGAAAGCATTATGTTAAAATTTTAAACAACCCAGTACTGAGAGACATTCACTTTCTGCTCTGCATACACTGTCCTGGGAGAAGAAGGTTACAAAGGTGACCAGTGACAAGAATTTAACAAAGCTGGAGGGGCCAAAGCAACTTAGTTCTAAAGCCATGCAAATCCAAATTAAAACCCTTATTGGGCCCCTATGTGCAAGCATTGCCTGCCTCTCTGTGCAGCTCCCAGTGCATCCCACAGAGCTCTGGCCCTCAGCTCTGCCAGGCTCAGCCCAATTATAACCAAGCAACCCACAGGATATTTTTTTATTGCAACATTACCTGTAAAATGCTTCAGTCATTTTCTGTCATTATTTGTCACGGCAACAGCAGTTGGGGCTGTTCCCTCCTGGCCCTCCCATTAGTGTCAGGCTGAACTCCTGCTCCTGCTGCTTTTGGAACAAGCAGGGTATTGATTTGCTGTCCAGTGGCACCTGGGAAAGGCCTGAGCTCCCTCCTTGTGTTCCTGCCACTCAGCCTCAGCCTGATCCCAGCTGATTTTCCTCCCCATCACACACAGGGAATGAGCAGGGGCTGCACAGGGAAACTGTGCATGTCAGTGCTGATAGCGAAAAATGCTTCAAAATAAATAACTGCTAAGAAGCTTTTTGTCTTTTAGCAGCAAAGGTATTCATTGACAACGTTGGAGGCAAAGCCAGTTCATACTGGGCAAAACTTGCCTGACTTGTTTGTGTAAAATGAGCCATTTATGGTCTTAAATTCATTGTTAACACCTTCTAATTTCCATATTAATGACTGGGTGAAATCTTGGGCAGAGCTTTCCTTTTGGCTTGAAATTTGGGTAGT